>CM053583.1:409064595-409120600 GCA_028627135.1 Pseudochirops cupreus | reverse complement strand
CTCTTCTTTGCTTATTGATGCAATTTTAAAGAATTACACATAGGGATATAAACAGCTTAGTTCTATTGAATCCCTTATAATTTCTTTTCTCTTTTTACCTATTCACGCTTCTTTTGGATCTTGATATTGGAGATCAAATGAGTGACATTTCCCCTTCTAGTCCCAAACACTCATGGTGGTACTTTTTTGTGATAATCAAAATGTGTGAACAGGTGGTTGCCCCATTTTAGGGAACAGCTAAGTCAGTTGAATAGAATGGGGTCCTGTGATCATTGAGATGGTAGAATTCTTGTTTTCTGTAGATCTCTCTGACTGAAAGATTTCAAAAGAAGGTCACATGGCCAAATCTAGAGAATGAAAACTGGGTCGGCATGAGAATAGTGATAGCTATCATTTATAAAAACACTTTAAAATTTGCTTTTCTTGTGTTATCTCATTTGATCCTCACCCAAACCCTGGGAGGTAGGTGCTATTATCACCTCCCATTTTACAGATGAGGAAACGGAGGCTAAGAAGTTAAATGATTTGCCCTGAGTACTAGTCCTAGTTGCTAACAAATATCTCGGGGAGCATTTGAACTCAGGTCTTTCTGACCCCAACTCCAACAGTCTATCTAGTATACCAGGTAGCTACCTCAATAAGAAGAGAGGAACAGTTCTTTCCACAGAGCTTACCGTGGTCGGAGAACTAGCTAGACCTTTACACTTGCCTCCCCCACCCAGACTTGAGGAGGCCAAGAGACACAGTTTCAGGGATCTATGTAGGAGAAAGACTTCCACAGAAGGAAAAAGGATTAAGAGCCAATCCAGAAGCAAGCTGTTGAATATAAGAAAAAGGCTAATATAAGAAAAAAATAACAAATAACTCTCTCTCTCCCTCCACCCCCTGGTTGAGTATGATACTGTCTTCCAACTAAATAATCTAAAAGGGAGACTCAGAGAGAGAAGAAAAAAATGAGCAAAAATTCAAAAAATGCCACACTGCATTGGACAGCTATTACAATAGGAAGAAGAATGAACCAAAAATCCCCAGTGGGGGAAAAAACATTTGTGGCCTCCCCAGAGTTCATGAAACAATACCGAGAAATTCCAGAATAGTTCTGAGGAGAAATACAACTTTTAAAATTAGATATTAGGAAAGAAATTAGTTTGGAAACCAGACCTCTCAAAGCAAAATTAATGAAGACACCAGAGGAAACGATTTAGGACCTGTTACAGAGATTCTCTTCCAAAGGAGCCTGGAAAAAAGAAATGCTAGATTTGGAGCAAAAAAAAGTACAGAATTTGAAGAAAGTTTGACAGAAGAGAAGCAAAGGTCAGACTTTTGCATAAAATGGGGCATTATTGAGTTTTAAGAAATGATGAATATGAGGAATTTAGAGCAATATGAGAAGACTTGTAATAACAGGTGTAGAGTGATGTAAGCAGAACCAGGAAACACACATACATATATGGCTACAATAATGGGA
This sequence comes from Pseudochirops cupreus, assembly GCA_028627135.1. NCBI lineage: Eukaryota > Metazoa > Chordata > Mammalia > Diprotodontia > Pseudocheiridae > Pseudochirops > Pseudochirops cupreus. The sequence continues at coordinate 409,119,132 of CM053583.1, read as the reverse complement.
ATAAAAAGAATACTAAAAGGCCATTCAAAATCAAATTAATTATAGAAGTAAACTCCTTGAAGTCAGAGAAATTGCATTTTTTTTTAATTCCAAGAAGTTGGCAAAGTGCCAAATATACAGTTGTTCAGTCATGCCTGATTATTTCTGACCCATTTGGGGTTTTCTTGGCAGAAATACTGGAGTAGTTTGCCATTTCCTTCTCATTTTACAGATGTGGAGACTGAGGCAAATGGGGTTAAGTGACTTGCCCAGGGTCACATAGCTAATAAGTGTCTAAGGCTGGATTTGAACTCATGAAGATGAGTCTACCTGACTCCAGGCCTAGTGCTCCCCACCTAGTTGACCTATGTATATATAGTAGATAGACAACAATTGTTTTTTAAATGGAATTCAATTAATTTTAATGGAAATGTATTAAATTAATAGGATTAGTTGGGCAGCTAGCTGCCACAGTGGATAGAGTCAGGAAGATTCATCTTTCTGCGTTCAAATCTGGCCTCAGACACTTACTAGCTGTGTGAGTCTAGGTAAGTCATTTAACCCTGTTTGTTCAATTTTCTTGTCTGTAAAATGAGCTGGAGAAGGAAATTTCAAACTGCTCCAGTATCTTTACCAAGAAAACCCCAAATGGGTCACAAAGAGTTAGACATGAGTGAAAATGACTAACAATAGGATTAATCACAATGGCCATTTTTGGTCCTGGAGAATAGAAGACGAAACATATGACCTTCCTCTCTCAGCTGAGAGATGGGAGACCATGGAAGATGAATATTGTAAAGCATGTTTAAGTTGCTGGTTGGTTTCACCCAACTTTCTATATTTTAACAGGGAATTCGACGAGCTTGGGTGTATCAGGAAGTGGCATGCAAACTATAAGGCATCATGTGTGTATACACATATACACAACGTGAGTAAATTGATATAAACGTGAATTGAATACAATATGGTACAAATAAAAAATCAGATGCTACCAGAAATCAGAGGATGGGAGGGCATGAGGGAAGGCTCCAGGAAGGCGGTAACCCTACATGTAGGCCTTAACAAAAAGGAAGGATTCCATCAGGCAGTAATGGATGCATTCCATGTGCAGGTGACAGAATGAGCAAAGACCTGGAGGTGGGAGAGAGCAAGAAAAGGGCAGGAAACAACAAGTCATTCAGCTCTGCTGCAGCCAGAATAATTAAATCAATGGGAAGGTTATATGCCCAGGCTGTAGGACTTTGACCAATCGCTGAAGCTCTTAGTTCTCTGGAGAACTCTGAGAGACAGCAAGCTGAAGAGCCATTGTTCATTAGCATCGGGGTAGAGGGACTTTCCTCACCAGAAGTCCTCTACATGGATGAAGTCCTATCTTCTCCAGCCATTTAGGCATGCAGCTGTACACCTGGGCTATCTCACGATCTGCTTGCCATTGGGATCCTATTAAACTAGCCCATCCACATCAGACACATCTCTATACCTTGGACCTCTAGGATCCAATTGCTCCTACCATATGACCCAATCCAGTTAAACAGTAGATTGGTGACAGAGTTGTTATAAACAAGGCTTCTTAGCCTACATCTCAGCTGGCTGTCCCTAGACACTGGACCGCAGCCATCCACTCAGGTCATCTTACTGTGTGCCTGCTGTCATATCCTTTCACCTCCCTGTCCCTTTTAGCCTCACCTGCCTTTGCACCCCGGGAGTTTCCTTAGTCCTTGGGGCCTTCTCACTCTGGACCATCCCTCTGCCCTTGCAGCCCCTTCTCCTACTGGTGTGCTCCTCCTGGAACTTCCAGTGGCCCAGCCAAGCCATCCATCATTCCTCTCCTGGACCAGATTCTGGCTTCTGGGATTTTGTCACCATGCACCCAGGGGGGGACCTGCCCCACGTGCCTACTTCTCAGCTCTCTTTTATGTGTTGGTTTCCCTCTTAGAATGTAAGCTCCTCTGGGGCAGGGATTGTTTGGTTTTTTTCCTTGTATTGTATTGCCAGTGTTTAGCCTGGTGCCTGGTATATAGTAAGTGCTTAATTAATCCTTGTTGACTTAGACTTATTTTAGAGATGAGCCAACAGCTTTTTTTCCCTGGCTACTGTTCTTCTAGATCACAGGTTCCCAAAGTGGGTAATACCACCATCTGGGGGGGGTGTTAGAACAATCCAGGGGTGCAATAGTAGCCTTAAGTGCAATTGGGGGGGAGACATTGAATAAAAATAAGAGGACGGTACATACATGGAGAAAGAAGAAAAGCTAAGAAAATTTTGAAAAAAAAACTATTTGTACATGTTTCATCTATTGTATAACAGAGTTAAAGTCATAGTGACTACATTATTTTTCAAATAAACACACAAAATGTTATAACTCGGGTTATGCAAGTTACAACATCAGTGGTCAAGTCTGCCAACAGGTCTTAACAAGCAAGTGTTGGCAGGCAAGTACGTTCTGCATTGTCTGCATTGACCAGAAGTCCAGCATGCAATAGCAGGAATATGTGCCTGTAATGACTTGTTTACAATATGATGCTATATGATTACATGATGCAATGTTGTATCATCAAAATTTCAGTGCAGGAAATCTCCCCACAAACTTATAATAAATTATTAAATTAAGATGTGTCATTTAAAAATATGTATTTTATTTTACATATTATTAAATGTAACTAATTACATAATATATATATATGTTTTTGAAATGATGCAAATTTCAAAAAAAATTGTTAAAGGGTTAAAGAAAGTAGATTTCAGGGGGACTCTGAGTAATTTTTTAAATGGGTGCAGTAGGCCAAATAAATTTGGGAGCCTGTGCTCTAGATTATAAATGACCTGTCCAAGGTCTCAGAAAAAGGTAACTGGTGTCTCTGAAATGCTCAGAAGAGTAGCTGCTGCCTTTCAGGGAGGCAGCTGCCCTGGAAAAGTGAGAGTCATCAAAGGAACTCTTCATCTCCAAGCTAGTCCCATGGCCTAACAGAAATCTGAAGGTGAAAAAATAGTGGGGGAAGTTGGGCTAATCCTACAGGCAGCTTGTTTTCCCTCTGGTCCATCCCTGTCTTCTCTCCAGCCCTCAGCACAGAAAGGAGAAAGTCAGTGAATTCCTCCAGATTCCTTTCACTGAACAATTTTACTTTCTTTTAAGAAAAAAAAGGCAAGAGTGCTGACAGATTCTTTAAGAAAATGGTTATGGAGACAGCGCCTGCTTGGTAGACACTGACAGTGTCTGTGGCAGCATCAGGCATTTGGGGCCATATTGTGCCAGGGGCTGGGGCAGTTTCTAGAATCCCAGGAGCAGAGCTCAAGGGTCAGATGGTCTTCAGAGGCCATTTACTCCACACCCCTCCTCTGACAGATGAGGAAGCTGGGGCCTAGAGGTGACAAGTGATGTGCCCACAGCCACACGCAGAAGAAGAAAATGAGTCGGCCAAGATTCCAGCTCCAGGCAGTTCTCCAGTAGGAGGCTGCCTCAGTCCAGGAGTGAAGGACGTTAAGGTGCAGAGCCTCAGATGACTCTTGCTTACCTCCTCAGGTCTGTGCTCAGCTCAGCTCAGCATAGGAACTTCAGGCTTTGGTTTACTGTTCAGCTTCTTTAGAATGTAAGCTCCTTGAGGGCAGGGACTGTCTTCACTTTGGAATGTGTGTCACCACTGCTTAGCCCAGTTCATATTACATAGACTGTGTTTAACATTTATTTCTTCATTTGTCTGTCCATCCGTCCATCCATCTGTCCATTCATTCATTAATACCATATCTGGGAGCCAGGGAGCAGCCAGACAAACTCAGTGTCTTCCCACCAACACATGAACGAGTTAGGCACAGGCTGGATTAATAGGCTAATGGCTTTTCACGCCCTCCTGGCTTTTTTAGATTTCCTTTCAGTCTGACCACATCTTTGCTGGAGCTGCAGAGCTGTTCTCATAGTTCTAGCAGGACACACACAGTATTTGAAATAGAAATGTTGTCCTGGGTAAGGAGAGGCAGGGTGGAATAGTGGTTAGGGACTAGGTATTGGAGTCAGGAAGATCTGCGTCAGTCCTTTCCCTGATGGTTCTTGGCTGTGCTCCTGAACAAGTCTGACCTCTCAGTGCCCCAGGCCCTTCCCTAAGACTATGAATTATAGAGTATGCAGGACAGTGTGGAACTCACCAGGAATTCACCATCCCCAGGAAAATGTTAGATTATTATTATTATTTTATTTTAAATTCAGGCTCTGTCCTGAGAGGTAAGAGATCTGAGTTCCAGTCTCAGTTCTGCCTTTAGCTTGCTGTGTGTCCTTGGGAAAGTTGCCTAAACACTCTGAGGCTCAGTTTCCTCATCTGTAAAGGAGAAAAGTTCTTCACCAGGCATCTGACTGTGAAGGTTCTGAGCCCCCAGGCAGATGGCCCATTCCACTCTGAGTCCACACCAAATGTGGGGGAGGGGGTGCTGGTGATGAAGAGCAGTGACACAGAACATGCTTGGAGAACCAGATGTAGGAGGGGAAAAAAACAGAGGAGGGAGAGGGCAGGGAGTGGGGCCATGGCAGTCAAAAAGAAGAGTGAACCTGTTAGAGAAATAATGCATGCAGTCATATCTCAGTCTGTGATAGAGATGGGCACTAGACCTGGGATATCCTTGTTCTAAGGGACTAAAAACTCCTCCATGTGTGTAGTTTGTCACCTGGGCAACTTAGAGAGATGCTTGGTGTACCCAGAGGTGAAGTGGCTGCCCCCAGACCCGCTATGAGGCCATGGCAGGCTCAGAATTGGAGTCGTCTTGGCTCTAAGACCAGCTATCTATGCACTACGCCATGTCCCTTCCCTCTCTTCATCCCCCTTTTCTCTGTCTCTGTCTGTTTCTCTCTGTCTCTGTCTCTGCGTCATCTCCTCTCCCCTCCCCTCCCCTCTCCTTTCCTCCCTTCCTCCTCCTCTTCTTCCTCCTCCTCCTTCTCCTTCTCTCTCTCTCTCTCTCTCTCCCTCTCCATACACACACAAATGCAAGTTTATATATACACATGCACACAAACTTGATATTTTCATATTAATGTAAAGAATGCAACCTCTTCACTTGAGAGTTAGAGGTAGGCTGGGTTATATAAGTGCATGTTAATATATATTATAATAATATTACATACCTACCTAATACAATATACACATATGTATAGGGTTGTATCACACTGTTGGCTCCCAGATGGACAGCCATTTACAAGGGATGCCAGCCTTCCTACAATGTTCTTTCCAAGTCCTTGTTGCTGCCACAAACATTTTTCTAGGGCAGCCTAGCAGGAGCAGTTTCTACAACTATTAATTTATTTTGTTATTACAAGCTAGCAACCAACAAAAATGAAAATTTCCATCATACACAAAGCAAGCTAGAAATTAGGATTATATATAAAACCATGCATCTATTATGTGTATCTTTAAAAAAAAAACCAAAAAAACATCCACACGCACACACACACACACACACACATTTAACACGGCAGTGCCGCTCATTGAGAACCCCTTCTGACCTTCCTGCTCGCTTATTTCTTTTAAAATATTTCATTGGTTCTCCTTTCTTTCATATTCATATCACTGCTCCTCTACTCTTCTCCCCACCCACCCATTAAATAAAAGTCCTCCCTTGAAACAAATAACCGTAGTCAGGCAAAACAAATCTATGTTGTATCCATCATTTCTGAAAGTATGTATCTCGTTCTGCCCCTACAACCCCTCACTTTCCCCCCAGACGCGGGAAGCAGGATTCACCCTCTGTGTTCTGCAATTATAATGAGTCAACACATTGCTAAGAGTTCTTACATTTTTCCCAATTGTTTTCCTTTTCAAAGTTGTGGTCATTGTGCACAAAGCTCTGGTTCTTCTCATTCTGCATCAGTTCATACCGGTCTATGCCACCCCAGCTTGTTGGGAATTCATCCCTTTCATCCTCCCTCAGGTCTCAGTAATATCACATTGCATTCCCGTACCGTAATGTATTTAGCCACTGTCCTAATGCAGGGTTCAGCAAACTCTGGTCTGTGGGCTAACTAGGACCCCCACCCTGTTTTGGCATGGCCCATGAGCTAGCCCTATAAAAACCATTCTTACCTTGAGACCCAAAATACAGGTGGCAGGCCACATGTGGTCCATGGTATGGGGAATTCCAGTATGGACGGCTGGTATGTAACAGAACTCGGGTCTATTTGACCACAACTACACTTTCTGTATCAATGTCTCTGCCTATATTTCCTCGTTGGTAAAAGGAGAAGGTTGGAGCAGAGGTCCCTTCAAACTTCCTCTTTCTTTGGACATGTCATATAGATATATATACATCCCCAGTGCATGCATACACATGTATGTACATATGTATATAAGTATATGCACATGTAGTATACTCATATGTACACACACACGTGTTTAATGTAAACACGACACAATATACATGTACACATAGTATATGCAGACATTGAATGTAGGCATGATATATACACAGCATCTTACTGATAAATGGGTGTGTGTATATGCATATGTATTAATATTTGCACACACACAGAAAGAGGACAAAAAAGGGGGGAGAAAAAACATGTCAGTAAAATGAAGAGGAAGAAGAAAAAAGTGGGCAGGAAAGTCTAACTGGGAAAGGGGCTCAGGGCAAAGGAAAGCTCTCCCTGTGCGGCTCTGGCTCTGCACGTCGTCCCCTTCTGGACTGATGACTTCCCAGGCAATTTCCTTTGTGGGTTTGGGCCATTTCAGTTCCTTCGTAGCCCTATCTTGTTCTTCACTCCCAGCCCCTCACTCATCAGCCCTGGGGATGCATCACCCTAGACTGTCAGTCCTAGCCCTTCTCTCCCTCTCATTTTTTAACATAGCCCTCACGTTTAGCCCCTCTATTCCTACCGTGCAATACATTAATTTTAGGTATGCTGTGGTCATAGGATCATGTTTAGAATACCAATTCTTTTTACCAACAAGGAAACTGGGGCCCAGAGAGGTCAAGGGATTGTCCCAAGATCACACAGGTAGTAAGCGTCAATAAATCTGTTGTTCTTTCCAGGACACTTGAGTAACGAGTCTTGATTCTGCCCCACTAGCTTTGCCAGGGTACCTGGGGACTCCCACCATGAGATTCTTTCTTGCCAAAGTATCTTGATCAGAAGGCATGATTGTGTTTCTTTACAATTGTGACTTCTGATTGTAGCTCTAGCTCTTTCTTCCCGTTTGTTCTTAGGGTTCACCTTGTTCCCCACCCCCAAGCTCCACTTCCCTCTGATGACTGATCCTTCCCAGGCTTTGAGCCTGGCCTTTAATTCTGCCCCAGGCAACAGTTAAGTATCAAGTCTAGTGCCTTTAACAGAGCTCCTTCACACTGCAATTCATTCCAACCACCTGGGTTGGCTGCACCCCAGAGCCCAGATCTTTTGGAAGATTTTGATGGCCTTAGTGGGGACCTGGCTTGGGGTCTGTTCCTCTAAAACAATTCAGTGCTTGTTGGAGTGCTTCAGAGGAAAAGGTGATGGGAGTATTTTTAGACCCCTCACTAGGAGATAGTAACTAGGACACAGCAGCCAGGACAATTCCCTAGGAGGACTGACAGCATTTTCCTGGATCACCTCATCCTCTATTCCACCTGTGCTTGGCTCTGTCCCAGAGAAGGTGATCCATCCTCCCTGCCCTGATCCATCCTGTCAGGACTGCGACCTCTGGTTCCCTTGCCCCCTGCCCAGTTCTGCCCCACAAGATGGTACCACTTGCCTGCTTCATCTGTCCACTTAAGGAGGGTTTGTTGGCTGATTGATTCATTGATTGTCCAATAAGACCTCCCGGCAGGACTCATCCGTGGGCTTTCTGCTTTCCTGCTCAGCTCAGCATCCCCAGCCCCTCCCAGTAGCATACTCTTAAGAGCGGAATGGAAACCTCAAGGGGTTCTAGACTCTGGGTGCTTTTTTCCCCTCCTCCTCCTCCTTTCAGGTCACACTCAAGTCTCTATCCCTCCCACTTTTATCCTCAATTTTCTAATTGAGTCTCTGTGTGTTTTCTGAGTATAATATATATTAGTGTGCCACAGTATAAGCCTGACGATCAGCTGCTTGGGTTTGGAAGGGATCTTAGGGGTTATCTATTCTAGGTGAAAAAATGAGGATGGTAAAAGTAAAACCCAGAGACTAGAAGGGGATTGCTCAAGGTCATACAGGAAATGCAAATCCTGGAGGCCAGTTCTTCTGACCCTCAAGCCAGCCCTCTTTGGATTCTGTACTGCTGGCTTCTGACTAGCTGCACTCTGCTCCCCTTTAGAGGAAGAATTTCTCGTAAATGAAGAATCAGCTTTGGTTTCGAACAAACTACCTTCCTCTTCTCTTTCCAGCTCTTTACCACCTTCCAAATAGATGCTGCTGTGACTGAATCTTCAGGTTTGGAGAAGCATAAATCCTACAATGTTTTATGTCTCTTGTGGGCAGGCATTGGACTGAGAGAAAGAGAGAGAGAGAGAGAGAGAGAGAGAGAGAGAGAGAGAGAGGGAGGGAGGGAGGGAGAGAGAATAGTACTTGGTAGACAGTAAGTGCTTAATATATGCTGGCTGACCAATCACGTGACTCATGTACAGGACCTTGGGATGTTAGCATTAGAAGGGATCTCAGTTATCATCAAATCCCAACCCTGGCACAGGGGAGATATTTCTCCTTCTGTTGCTGTTGCTGTTGTTTGTGTCCTTTGGAATATGTCATGGAAACAACTGAAGGTTGACAGACTGCTTTTAAAACCCCTCTCCTAAAAGAGAGTCGAGCATGAGTTTAGTTCCTCTCTGGCACAAAGGAAGGACAATGGCTCAGCCCTGGCCTTGTCAGGATGTGATGAGTGGAGTCCTACACTTGGACTCAGAAGCCTGGCTTGGCCTCCCAGCTCACTCAGGATTCTGCTACTTATGATCTTTGAGTCACTGCATTTAACTCCTCTCATCCCCTCAGTCGATTTGTCTGTAGAATGGGAATGACACTTTTACTGTAATCCTCTTAGAGTAAAGTGATTAATTTACAAGCGAGAGATGATCATATGACCAAGTCACAACTTCCTGTAGGATCTTACGGTGCCAAATGCTTCAGAGGAAATTCACTGATGAGTTTTGTCCACAACTTTTTCTTAGGGAGACTTGGCTAAGGGAAGAGAATGAAAGAAGGGCCTCAGACCCAATGACTTAGGCTCACACAGTCTCTGAGCTGCAAAGGGCCTAAGAAGCTGTTGGGTCCAACCCACATATAAATGATAATGCTTTCTGCAGCATCCCAGACCAGTGGCCATCCAGTCATTACGTGTAGATTCCTAGTGAGTAGGGACCCACCCATCACACTTTTACACAGCTCTAATTGTTAGGAAGGTTTCCCCCTAATATTAAATCTTATTGCACATCTTGGCTGCTTCCAACCATTGTTCCCGGTTCTATCCTCTGGGGTCAAGCAGAACAAAGCTAATAATCCCTCTTCCACTTGGCAGCCTTTCCAATATTCCAATGTAACCATTGTGTTCTCCATAATCTTTCTCTTCTCCAGTAAATCATCCTCAATTCCTTCAGCTGACCCTCACAACTCAGGGATTCAAAGCTTTTTTACCATCCTGGTTGCTCCTCTCCTGGCTCTCTCCAGTTTATCATTGTCCTTCTCAAAATGGAAAGCCTTTTGCCAGATGAGTTCCACCAAGGGCAGATTAGGTCGAGTCTAACTCATTCCTTTATTTGAAGATGTTGTCTTTCTCCTGAGTAGTCTAAACTTGGGCTAGTGTTCTTGACTGTCATATTGCTTTGTTGACTTGTCATGAGTTTGACCCTACTAAAATTCCCAGATTTTTTTCAAGTGAACTGCTGCCTAAATGTATATCACCCACCTTGCATTTCTGCAACTGATTTTTTGAATCACAATAGAAAACTTTACTTTTATCCCTAGTACATTCTATCACATTAAATTGGCATTCTAGCCTATTAAGATCTTTCTCTCTCTCTCTCCCTCTCTCTCTTGATGGAAAACAACCTCTTAACACCAGATTTCAAATTATATTATAAAGTAGTAATCATCAAAACAATCTGGTACTAAGTAGTAGATCAGTAGATTAGATTTGGTACACAAAACACATTAGTAAATGACCATAGTAATCTAGGTTTTGACAAACCCAAATATCCAAGCTCTGGGGGCATCATTTGACAAAAATTGTTGAGAAACCTGGAAAGCAGTTTGGAAGAAATTAGATGTAGATGGACATCTCACACTGTATACCTAGAAAAGGTCAAAATGGATAAGTAGTTTAGATATAAAGGATGACATGATAAGTAAATCAGGGGGGCATAGCAGATTTTTACATGTCAGATCTGTGGATAAGGGAAGAATTTTTGACCCAACAAGATATAGCAAGGATCATAAAATATAAGATGGATAATTTTGATTACATAAAATTTAAAAAGTTTTTATACAAACAAAAAAAAGTACAGCAAAAACTAGAAGTAAGGAGGAAACTGGGAAAAAATGTACAACAGGAATCTCTGATAAAGGTCCCATTTCTCAAAAATGTAGGGAAATGAGTGAAATTTATAAAAACAATATGAGCCCTACCCCAATTAATACATTATCAAAAGATATGAATAAGCAGTTTTCAGAAGAAGAACTCAAAACTATCAATAGTTACATGAAAAAATGCTCTAAATCACTATTGATTAGAGAAGTACAAATTAAAACAACTCAGAGGTACTACCTCATAGCTATCATATTGGCTAACATGGAAGAAAAGGAAAATGACAAATGTAAAAAAATGGGAAGACTAATACACTGTTGGTGGAGTTGTGAACTGGTCCAACCATTCTAGAAAACAATTTGGAATTATGCTCCAAAGGCTACCAAACTAGGTCTATACCACAAAGAAATAAAAAAGGTGGAGAGAAGGACCTACCTGTATGTTAAAAAATATTTATAGCAGCTCTTTTTGTTGTGGCAAAGAATTGGAAATTGAGGGGATGCCCATCAACTGGGGAATGACAGAACAAGTTGTGGTATGTGATTGTGATGGAACGTTATTGTGCTATAAAAAATGATGAAAGTAACAGTTTCAGAAAAACCTGAGAAGATTAATATGAACTCATGTAAAGTGAAGCGAGCAGAACCAGAACATTGTACACAGTAACAGAAACATTGTGAAGAGGATCAACTGTGAAAGACTTGGCTGTTCTGATAAAGACAATTGTCCAAGACAATTCCAAAAGACTCATGATGAAAAATACCGTCTATCTCCAGGGAGATTTGATGAATTCTGAGTGCAGATTGAAGCACACTTTTCCGTTTTCTTTATGTTTCTTGCTTTTTTTTTTTGCAACATGGCTAATATGCAAATATGTTTTGCATGACTTAATGTGTATAATTGCTATTTTGTTTGCTTTCTAAATAGATGTGAGAAAGGGAGAGAATTTGGAATTCAAAATGTAAAACCAAGAATTTTAAAAGGAGATAAAGATTTTGTTAAAAAAGAACTCTTTCGGTGAGAGAGAAATATATTGGGAGAAGGAGAGGGGGAGAGATAGAATGGGGTGGATTATCTCAATTAAAGGAGGCAGGAGAAGGCTGTTACAATGGAGGGGGAGAGCAGGAAGGTGAAAGGGAAGGAGTCAACTTTACTCACATTGGATTTGGCTTAAGTAGGGAATAACATTGGGTATTTTACCCTACAGGAAAGTAGGGGGGAAGGGGATAAGAGGGTGCATGACAGAAGAGAGGGCAAATTGGTGGAGAGGGTAGTTATAAGCAAACACTTTTGAAAAGGGACAGGGTTAAAGGAGAAAATAGAATAAATAGGGGGTGGGATAGGATGGAGGGAAATATATTTAGTCTTTCACAATATGACCACTATGGAAATGTTTTGCATTACTATACATCCATAATTTATATTGAATTGCTTATCTTGTCAGTGTGGGTGGGTGAGGAGGGTAGAAGGGAGAGAATCTGGAACTCAAAGTTTTAAAAACAGTTGTTATAAAAATTGTTTTTTACATGCAAAAAATAAAAAAGATCTCTTTCAAAAAAAATTTTTTGGGGATCCTCCTCTCATGTAATGTATTACCTATCTTTACCTGCTTTGGGTCATCTGTGAATTTGCTAAGCATGCCATTTGGGCCTTCATCCAAGTCATCGTTTAAAAATGTTAAACATCACAGGACTAGATCTCTTGAACAACGTGCTGGAGATGTCCTTCCAAGTTGACACAGAGCCATTAATGCATGGTTCTTGGGGTCAGGCTATTTTACCAATTTCAAATCCATTTAATTGTCCTGTCATCTTTTCAACGAATCTCTCAGTAGGATTATAGAAGGGGCCATAAAGATTATTATTACAATCTTCTCATTATACAGATGAGGAAACTAATGCAAGAAGTTAATGGTTTTGCTAAATGTCGCACAGTTAGTTAACTAGAGGGGCAAAGATTTGCATTCATGTCCTCGGGTTCCAAATCCATTTATTTTCCTCTAGGCCATAGTACCTCTGAGGAGGAGAGGGGAAGGGGAAAGTTCTGTGTGTCTGCTCTTAAACCACGTTGACTCTCACTTTTGGCAATGGTATATCCTTCCATCTAATAAAGCAAACTATTTTAAAGTTTGTTTACTTGCTGAAATGTATCCATATCAAGCATCTATTCAAATTGCCATGAGGCTGGAATAGTAAAAGGCAATGCTCAGAAGAAAAAGACCTTTATTAAGTGAGCTTCAAATAGAGAGTCCACCAGAGCAGGTCTTCCTGCTACAGATTAATGACCAATTACTCGTCAGCTGATCTGTTCTGGATAAAGTGACATTTTCCATTTTAAAGCATAAATATAAAAAGATGCCTAAATAATTGTTCTGGTCCTCTTAATGCACATCACTTCCACATGTAGCTATCCCTTTGAAGGCAATATTAAGTTCCAAGAAGAGAAGCAGAGTGGGAGGAACATTGGCCCTTCCTTTGGTCCATGATTTCATCTACCATGGGCACATACATCCTACGTTGCTGGGGACCTCAACTCATCCAACTTTCTCATCTTCTGTGATGCTTGTCTTTCTTTCCATAAGTTATCCATTGAGGAACCACCCAATGAGATTCACGATTTCTTCATAGCCTTTTTCAGTCTGCTGGGATTATCAATGTAAAATTCATGCCCAGAACCAAAATTCTGGGTTTATGCAGCCTGAGTTCAGCCTTGGGGGCTTTTCACAAATCTCTCTCTTTGGCTTGCTTTCCCATCTGGGAAATCAGACTTTGGCTTGTTTTGCTCTTTTCTAAGATCTTCAATGAGAAAATCAGAATTTAGTTTGTGCTGTGATCATTATAGAAAAAGTTAAGAACAGATCCCTCTTTTCTCATAGAACTACTTAGACAAATGATATATTTGAATACAGAGCAGACTTTATTTCACTCAATGGAAAATGCATAATGCAAAGAATTGATACCCAGGACCACAGATGGTCAATACAATTCTCCTTTCCTTTTCTAATACAGTGCCTGAAACACAGTAGGGTATTGAGTTTTGGGCTACTTGATTGTCAATTGGTTCCATAAGACTCATCTCCCTTGGACTTGTAGTACCACTCTGTGACTGGGGTGTCCCAAAGATGGTAAAGCACTTTAAGAGTTGATGTTCTTTTCCCCAATATCTTCTTAGTCCTAATAATTCAGAATATTAATGAAGTGAAAGATCTGATTTTGTTTTTCCACATCACCAATGCTTCTTGCTCTTACTTGGCACCAGTTCAATCTTGGACTCAGAATTCCTTCATTTGGTACAGGGGGACCTATCTCCTCTTCTCTTCATCACTCCATTTTTATTCTCTCTTCAGATCTGTATCAATTCTCTCTTTTAAAAGCTCAAGTCTAAGGTATAACTCAGGTACATCATCATGTACATTAGACCTGACTCTGTCAATCATCATTAATGTACTGCTAATAGGTCAACTGGTACCCAGGACATTGGTGATCTCCTGCATAGCATCAAAGCAGCATTCTCAATACCACAACAAAATCTGGAATATGAAAAAAGAATCTCAAATGTACTGTCAATGGGAATGTTTAAACCTTTGATAGAGAGGCATCTTCCATGTCGGAATTAAGACTTCCTCTCTTAACCTTATTGACCTTAACTAGGTTTCTCTTCATCAAAATCTCTAATCAGAGATATAGAGTTTTAATGCTTTTTGTTATTGAAATGATTTATCATAATGAATGTTTTCCTGAAACTCCCTCCTTTTCCTAGAATGACGTCACCTTGATCATAATGAGCAACTTTTTCAAATGTTTCATTTCCTTCTCTTTGACATTATTTTATTCAATATTTTAACTTTATATTCAACATGCCGAAACTATTCAGAATTCCTTGGAATGTGTAACAACAGAAACAATCTTGTTCAATGGCCCTCTGATAATAAACATTAGTTGGGGCATAAAAGAGGCAGGTGGATGTTTGAAAAAAGGTTCTCCAATGTGATGGAGATAATCTAGTGCAGAGCCAGGATGAAGAAGACATTTACTGCAAATGGCAAAGTCCTTCAGATGCTTCTATTTGTGGATGACATTACATGAATTTCATCAAGCCTCAAGTCACTGAAGATACTCCTGGGAGAGATCCATGGTCCTTCAAAAGAGTTTGGCCTATTCATCAATCTAGGAAAGGTCAAATGGATGAAGTATGTTTATTGTGCAGATCACAACATTCATTGGGATGGTCACTCTATTGAATTTGTCCAATAGTGCATATGTGGGAAAAAGAGTAGGGATGGACAGTGAGCTGGGTCCAGGTTTGAACAGGAGGAGAAGGGAGGAGGTTGCTTTAGGCATGTTTTTATACACATTTCAGAATTTTAGTGCTTAAAAAAATGTGTTCTTGGTTACATGTAAAAACAATTTTTAGCATTCATTTTTTAAAAAAATTGAATTCCAAATTCTCTCCCTCTCTCTCCTCTCCCCTCCCCTCCTTGAAAAGGCAAGCAGTTTGCTATGGAGTATACATATGTGGTCATATAAAACATGTTTCCATGTTAGCCATGTTGCAAAAGAAAACTGACAAAAAACCTCAAGAAAAATAAAGTGGAACAAAATTGTTCTTTGATCTTCATTCATACTCCATCAGTTCTTTCTGTGGAGGTGGATGGCATTTTTCATCATGAGTACTTCAGAATTGTTTTGCTGAGAATAGCTAAGTCATTCACAGATGATCATGCTTATACCATTGCTGTTACTGTGTACAATATTCTCCTGGTTCTGCTCACTTCACTTTGCATCAGTTCACATAAGACTTCCCAGGTTTTTCTGAAAGCATCCTGCTCATCATTTCTTGTAGCACAATAGTATTCCATCACAATCGTATACCACAGCTTGTTCAGCCATTCCCCAATTGATGGGCATCCCCTCTATTTCCAATTCTTTGCCACCACAAGAAGAGCTGCTAAACATAATTTGTACATGTAGATCCTTTTCCATTTCCTTTGATCTCTTTGGTATACAGCACTCCTATTTGAAAAGCAAACAACATGTAGCTTAACAGTAGTATGACCAATTGACTTGATCTAGCTAGCAAAATGAATTCAAACTATTTTAACAGAAATTAATTATTCTTAAGTCACTCTAGAGAACAGAATAAGCTTCTGTCCTGCTGAGGCAGAGAAGAAGGGGAGAAAAGGGAAACCTCACTTCGGAGATGTGTACTTCATCTCCCAAGTGGAAAGGCAACAATCACTAAGGCTCTATGGTCCAGCCAAACATGTCCCTCCTCTGCCTTCTGTCTCCACATCTTTGCATGGGTGATCTCCTATCCCTGGAAGTATTCCCTCCTCACCTCTGTCTCTTAGTATGTCTAGCTCTCATTAAGACTCAGTCCAGACACCATCTCCTATGCAAAGCCTTTCCTGATTTCCCCTATTTGTGATCTCTCTCTTCCCTTGTAACATCCTATCACCTCCCAATAGGACGGAGCTCCTTGATTGCAAGAAATTCTTTACTGGGACTAGGTGTCTGGGGCTTTGCCTAAGGGTGCTAAACTGCATGCCAGTTTTTACACAACATGGAAGCAAATGATTTTTATCAGCTAGTCATCAGCTATCAGAAGGTCCATTTCCTTCCCCCAGTGGCTATATCCCAAGTGAGATCCTCCCCAACCCAAGACTATCCTCACTACCCCTGCACCAGTAGTGATCTCAGAGTATTTCAGGGTCTGCCAAGGCTCCCAAATTGCCAATTGTGATTCTTCATGCTACCTTCTTCCTAGAAATTGTCTGAGATAGTAGCAGTTCGAAATAGTAGCAACTAGGTGGTGCAGCGTACTAGCCCTAGAGTCAGGAGGGACCTTAGCTCAAATCTGACTTCGGACACTTGACACTTACTAGCTGTGTGACCCCGGGCAAGTCACTTAATTCTGATTGCTTAAAAAAAAATGAGATTTTTTTTTCCTGTTAGTGGTGATTCATTCAAGTTGACAAACAAATTTATTAAGCACTTATTGTGGGCAACACACTGTGCTAAGTGTTAGGCATACAAAGATATCACATAGATTTTAGTTTCAGGGAACTTATAATCTAATAGGGAAGGGGAAGAGGAAGAGTTGTCAAAAAATACATGTGCCCTAAATCTATGAAGTCTCTGTAATGAAGAGCATGTTTCCTGTTCGGTCCTCTGGACTTGGATATGATCATTCCATCAACCAGATTTCAAAGTTTTCTCTCTCTTTGCATTCCTTAAATTTGTAAAAGTCCCCCAAATTGTTTATTTATATAATATTGGTGTCATAGGAGATTTTGCTTGCTTCATTCTAAATCAGTTCACATAAGCTTTTCAGAATGAGACACACACATACATAGATACATATGTACCCACATATACACACATGCACATATGTATGTTTGTGTACAATCATTGAAGGAATGTTGCTTTGGCTTGTTTTTATGTTTTACTTGACTATGCATCTTTGGAAAAAGAAATTTAGTCTTTTTAATCTTTTTTTTCCTAATGGTGTGAAGGTGGGAGGGAGAAAAAATAGATTTCTGTTCATTTTTTTTCTTAAATAGAGAGATGGGAAACGTTGCCTGTATTTTCAGGTGAAGGCACTAAGTTATTAGTTTTATGTAACTATTTTATTTTGTAAAATAAAGAAACCTCTCAGGAAGTAGAAATAATCTCTAAATGTATGTAATGTAAAAATGAAACACATCAAGAAAATATATATGTGTGTGTGTGTGTATACAGATACACATACGTATGTACATATATACACATATGCAAATATCTAGCTTGTCATTCATCCTTTATTCTTGAAGAGGACTGACGATATCATGAGGGCGTGCGCGTGTGCGCACACACACACGCACACTGATGATCTGAAAGTGTGTGTGGTAAGTAAGATGTGAGGTCCAGGTAAGGTGTTAGGGCAGTGGTTCTCAACCTGTGGGTTATGTTCAATTTGTAACAATGAAAATACATCCTGCATATCAGATATTTACATTACAATTCATAACAGTAGCAGAATTACAGTTATGAAGTAGTAACAAAAATAATTTTATGTTTGGGGAGTCACCACAACATGAGGAACTGTATTAAAGGGTTGTGGCATTAGGAAGGTTGAGAACCACTGTGTTAGGGGCTGCTGATAGATGGAGAAATCACTTCCAGCCAGAAGGTCTGGGAAGGCTTCATGAAAAAGGGGATGCCAGAGTTAGACTTTGAATGGAGGGAGGGGCTTCAGTCCTGTCCAAAGAAGGTGATGAAGGGTGTAGAAGGGTTCATTCCAGGTATGACAGCAGTGTGGACAAAGGCCCAGAAGGGAGAGAGTGGGACTGGAATAAAACCAGGAGAAAGATTGATTCCTAGCTTCAAGGACAGTTTATCCCTAAATAAACTATAACCTAGTTCTTTCTTAACAAGACTTCAAACTTTGTGTTTTAAGATATCTAAAGTAAACAGCACATCCTATGCTCTTAAAATGCTGTGGCTGCTAAGTTCTAAACATGAATGGTTCTTATAGGTCAGAAACAATCTGACAGGTTTTCCAAGTTTTCAAGGATAGATAACCTCCTCTCCTCCTGGCCCACTGCCCCTTCCCCTTCCCCTTCCATATTTGCCCTTGGTGGGCAGTAATCACAGGATCATAGATTTCCAAGCTGACTTTTGAGGTCATCTACTCAACCTTTCGTTGTGCAGATGAGGAAACTGAGGCATAGGAAAGTTAAGAGATGTGTGGAAGGTCACATAGGCAGTGAGGGGTAGACTTGGGATTTGAACCCACATTTTTTCTACTGTACTGGCTTGTAACAGAGAGCCAGACATTTTACTATCTCATGGACATCTATCCCTGACAAACCCAGCAGAAGAAAATCAGAAGGTATTAGAGACCTTGAGGTAGAGGTGTGGATTGACACATTTGCAAGACAAGTTTGGAATAAAATGGAAATGAAGAACACTTGGAAAAGACCTAACAAAAGTAACAAAACCAAACATTTCTCTCTCTTTAAGAAAGCTGGAGAGAGAAAGGACCCTCTCTGCACTCCCACACCTGGCTCCCTCACATCTGGAACCCAGGGCTTCTTCTGCCAATCCTGATTCAGCAAGGTTACTTGACATTGGAATGGATACTCAGGGCTAAGTCCTTTGACTGATTTGTTTCCTGATCTGTGATGACATTCAAAACTCCACTGAGCTTTTAGGGAGGAGAAGAAAGCCTAGGCCAGTGGTATTGTTGGAACTCCATTTCCACGTCCCCTCCTCCTAACCCTCCCCTCCCATCCAAGTTACATACATTTTTATCTGCACCAAAACTATTTCTGGGGCCCCTTTGGTATTAAATTCCTTGATCCATCCCTGGTACCAGTAGAAAAGAGAGAGAGATGAATGATTCCTTCAAAGCTCAGATGTAAGCAACTGGTGGTGGTAGGGACGGCAGCCATACAGCTGTGGCTGCCTGCTGCTGATGCATTCCAGGGGTTCCATCCACCAGACTCAGAGAAAAGAAAATATTCTTGCAAGGTCCCTATTTCAACACTGTTGAATATCAGGTGGGCCCAAACTTTGTAGTGAGTGTGTGAAAATGAGGATGTGAAGAACCAGGTAAAAGCTTTGGACTGTGTGACACAGGGGGCTCAGCTGGGGTGGTCTGGGGTTTGATTTTATTCCCCTCCCCTCTATTGCTGTTTAGTCTTGGTTGCTGATCCTGGAGAAGGCAGGGACTCCTTGTTCAGATCCTACTTCTGATGCTTACTACCCAACTCTGTGATTTTGGGAAAGTCACTTAACTTCCATAGGCCTCAGTTTCCTCAGCTGTAAAAAAGGAGGTAAAATCATAGTTTCTGAGAAGCCTTCCAGTTCTTTATCTCCTATTTTGTGGCCTGTCTGTGATCTCCCAAAAGTCAGGGTCAGAGAAATAGGTAGCAACAGAAACCTAGACCTGGGAGGAAACTCAGGAGTCCAATATCTTCTATAACGTAGCTGATTGGTGATCATCCAACCTTTGGTAGCACCACTCTGGTGCCCCCTTCCCAACTGACATTGGTGATAGTGGGCTGTAGTCCCCAAAGGGCAATTGAGTACTTCTCCTCTTAGTATTCCAAGAGTAATCTTGAGGGACTAGAGTTAAAGTACTGTCACACATAAGCCCCCACCAGTGTGCTTCCCAGTAAATTCAGAAGATTTTAATTACTTTTTAGAAAAGAAATTTACTGAAAAGTTTGCCAAATGCAAGAAGAGTTGGTCCAAAATATTCTGCTCAACTTGAGGGTGCTCTTTCACTTTGTTCCAAAAGGTCCCTAATTTTAGCTCATACCTAACATACAAAGTGTGGAGAATATATGTGGACAATGGGGGTACCTCTTGACTCTGGTCCCTCAAAGTCCTTTTCCCTCTTTTTGGAGTCCTCACAAAATTGCCCTTAGATGTGGCTCTCTGTTGGGCTCTGGGGATCATTGCTTTTGGTCCACAGTTGGAGTTTCCCTCTGTCACAAGAGGTCATGATTCCCAAGGCTCCAAGTCCATTAACAGGCGATTCCTCTGTTGTTAGTTACTTGCTGCTCCAGTGGCCAAAGGCAGTGGGAGTTCTGATGGTCCTGAGAGGTCTCCTGAACTCCCATAGTCACCTGGGCACTGGCATCTTAGAATTCTCATTCAAGCAAGATCAAGAAAGAATAAACTTAAAAGAAACAAAAGTAACCTGAGGAACTCAGGGATGTACAGCAATGGGGTGAGAGATTGGGCAAGTTCTTTTCTCTCTAACCAGCAGCTTGTAGCATTGCTTGACTCACTCATTGCCAGGAAAGAAGAGAGATTGAAAGACCCACAAGTTGTCCCCTTGGTATATGAACTAAGTTCCAGTTCCACACCTCTTGAGTGCATGGATATATGTATTTACTGTGAGGAATGTATGTACAGCAGTGTGAAATCAAGTGCTATCACCTTTAGCCACACTATTGGCACTCAACTACTGTATTTTAGATCCCCTTATCTTCTCCTCCTTCCGCCCTTCCCTCTTCTAGACTTCTTTTTCTTCATCCTCCTTCTCTTCCTTCTCCTTCTCCTTCTCCTTCTCCTCCTCCTTGTCCTCCTTGTCCTCCTCGTCCTCCTCGTCCTCCTCCTTCTTCATCATCTTCTTCCTCTTCTTTTCTTCTTCTTTCTCTTCCTCCTGCTCCTGCTCCCCCTCCTCCTCCAAGCAGGACTAGAAGAACTCAGAGTGCCTAGTTCAGATGAGGGAGGCAGCATGGTATAATGATTGGAATTGGTATCTAAAGACTTAGGTTCAAATCCTGGTTCTGCCACTTAGTACCTTACAACCTCATGCAAATCACCTGACATCCTTGGGCCTCAATTTCTTCATCTGTAAAATGACATGGTTAGGCTAGATGGCCTCTGAAGTCACTTCCAGCTCCCAATATATGACCCTTGGGGTATGAAAGAAAATCTAACAATATTTTCATCTTTGCTGCTCATTGAAACTTTCATCTGCTCTTGGCTATATTCATTGCTGCCTAACAATGGACTCCTTCTTACCATATGGAGATCAATTCCCATAAACTGGAGGGCTAGATTACTTGGGGCTATTTGCTGAGCACCCAAACGATGGCTTTGTCTTTCCTGTTAATGCCAGCACAGTTGCTTGGGTAGGATCCTTGGCTATCCAGCTTTTCCTGCTCTGGGTTTGGTGACTTATCCTTGGATTGCCCCTCTGTCATGCTTTGATTTCTGAGCTTATCTTCTCCTTCGCTGTTTGACTCTATCATCCATCCAGGAAAGCCCATCCAGCAGATCATCGGACTGCCACAGTGTGTGGGTGGTCTTTAGTAACCCCTCCTTTCAAAGTCACTATCAAGACAACTTCTGCCACCTCAAATGGCCCTTGGGATGCCTAAATCCAATAGTCCAGCATGTCTTGTCTTCTCTCCTGATGCTCATCATTGATGCTATAGGGTCCCATGCTCTAGGAAGTTACTTGTAATTCTCTAAAGTGAGAGAGTGAGTCATTTTCTTATAACAGCACCATTGGCGCTGCCATTCTTCCAAGTTTCACCTGTGTGGGACTGTGCCTTGAATGCTTGATGACAAAGTTTTCTCCATCTTCCCTTGGGAAACATGTGGGAATACGATCATTGGATCCCACAGGCCAATGGAAGTGGGGGACCATAGAACCTTAAGTCTAGAACTAGAATCAATCTCAGAGGCCATGCAGTCCAACCTTCCCATTTTGTAGATTAGGAAACTGAGGCCTGGGAAGGATGAGTGACTTCCCAAGGTCAGAAAGGAAGGTGCACTGTACCAAGCAATTGTATTGCTCTGGGAATTTGGTGTCAAGAACTTGGGAGTTCCTTCATTGGTTGCCCTAAGTTCTATGTCATCCTTGTGTCCAAGGAATCATCTCCATGACAATGCTGGTGTTATGGGGATGAACTCTCCCCTTGAGTATACCACTGGCCTGTCTCTACTGCAGTACTCCTGGTCTGCCAAGTGCAGTGTGCTTTGGGCTGGGAGTGGGCATCCCACACTCAAAACAACATTGAAATGCAGTAAGCCAGAATGGTGTGCTCTCTAAAAGAAAGACATGAGTGTAGATAGATGATTCAGCTGACTCTAACTCCAGTTTTTACAGTGTTGTGTCTTGTGAAAGACTGCTTTTCCAATCTGACCTGGGTTTGCACTCAGGGCTGCCTGTCAGGTTGGAGAACCTGCAGTCTTGGGAGAGCAATATACTTAGACCTAAGGGAGAAGGACAGGAAATGGTTGGACCCAGAAAACGCCAAGATCTTTACAAATGGGTTGGCTGTTTGGCAGGGACTTTGGCAGGAGGAAGGACCATCTGGGTAAGAAGGTAGCCAGGGCTTCCCTTCCACACAAGTTGAGATTCTGCTGAAGAGGCTTTTTCTTGGGGTACTTTCTTAAAGCAAACACTCCGGTCCCTAAAATGAAAGGGTGGGAGTAGTCTTTAGCAAGGATAGCAATTTGAGGACTCAGGCCCATGGAGTCAGTGTGGTAGAATAGAAAGAGGAGAAGAGTGGCTGCCATTTTTGCTTGTTTCTTGTCTCCTGTGTTCTTCCTATCCCATGGGAGAATTGTCTAATGGATGATTGGTATAAAGGACACTTGAGGGACCTTGCCTGCAGTAGCCTTTCTCTTTAAAATCTTGATAAAGGAGAACAAAATGATTACCATCTGTGTGTATTTGAACATCTTTCATATGGGGAGGGAATAGATTCCCCTAGTGCTTACTTAGCACAGTGCTTGGCACATAGTAGGTCCTTCATAAATACTCATTGACTTGATCTGACCCTACTTGCTTGGCTCCAGAGAGAAGAACTATGAACAAGGGGGTAGAGGTTGCAAAGAGGTAGATGGAATCTTGATAATAAGGAAAAATTCCCTAATAACTAGCGCAATTCAAAAGTGGAATGCATTTTATCTAGCTATGGTAGACTTCTCTTTGAGGTCTTTTAAGCAGAGACTTTGAGACCAAGCTAGAGGCAGCATGGGGGAATGGATAAAATGATGAATAGAGTCAGGAAGCAGGTTCAAATCCTGCCTCAGATACTTACTGGTTGTGTAACCTTGGCTTCTCTTGGCTTCAGCCTCTCCTCTGGGAAATAAGAGAGTTGGATGGGACAGCCTTTAAGTTTCTTTCTGTGGCTGTGTTGTAGTAAAGATTCTTTCTTAGGGTTGGGTGGGACTGACCAGTTATGAGATGTCCTCTAGCTCTGAAATTCTGTCAGATTTCTGTCCTTCCTTATTGGAGAAAGTTCTCACTCCTTTTTCTCACTTCTCCTACTCAACCCTTCCCCCTTTCCGTTATTAAAGAAATAATTTAGGAGAGAAACAACAAAGGCTAGGACAATAAAACAAAATGGCAGCTTAATTCTCCCTTTTCTGGGCTTTATTGTCTTAAGGAACAATAAATGGAATGGGGGACAAGCTAACTCTGGATGAAAGGCTTCTGCAGACACACATATTACTGTGCGATTTTTCTCAGGGATGCCCCAGGCTCTCATTTTGGACGAAGTCACTAATTAGCTTGATCTGCATTTGGCTTTGAAAGGAAGAGTGGAGGGCTCAGATACAACTACCAAACTTGGTACTGAAAATTCCAGCTTCAGTGTCCACATTTCTACATTGGAGGTAGAATGACATTTGAAGTATTGGGTTGGTAGCATGACGGTTATGAAGGAATGTGTGCCATCTTAGAGTCACCTGAAGGAAATGGCATATCCATCTTTGTAGAGAATATGCATGTCATTGAACTCACAAATCCACTGATGCATTGAATTATGAACTTACTGGTCTGACTTTTGCAGGAAGCTGGGAGAAGCCTCCTTCCCTGTACTAGAAGACCATGTAAATAGGCTATTATGCTGATCCTTGTTCTCCTCCTAAAATGTCTTCAGTATCTAGAGCTGTTCCTCAGGCTGGTCAGTTCTATTTTTGATTCTCTCCTCTTTGTCCAATTTCCTTCTTCACACTCAGGGTAACAATTTTTGGCCTGCTGACATTGGGGTGCCATGTGTAAAAGTTATAACGACCCAGCTTCTTTACTTTCTGGATCCTTCCCCACTATGGCAACATGAGGACCCAAGCTCCATGACCCCTTATTATTCACCTACAACACCTCTCCATCTCTGGCTACGTGAGGCCAATTTGCTATCAGGCCCTGGTCATGCCTATTCCCCTTCATTAAGGTTTGGGGAAAGAAGGGATTGTCCCTCCATCTGAGTCCCTGTATATGTCCTCCTGTATGCCAAATCTCTGGGGATTAACCACCCTGACGGTGTCCTTTCCCTTGTCCAAACGCTCTGGTCATGAGTATGTGTTAAATAACCTGATTTCTTTACCTCTACATTGTTGCTGCTTCCAAAGTACCTCTTGGCAATTCCCCTGGATGTCTCTGACACTTTGGTACTACGTACGAGTGCCTTAGCTTATAAACCTTGGACAATAGGTGGTCTGAAATTCCCAGTATCTGCGTTGATCTCCTAATATTCCTCTTAGGATGTGTAGAGCTCAAAGGATGGGAAGGTGAATCTCGTGTCCCAAGGGGAGTGACAATACTGAGAGTGGGACTAGGGAACTTTCCTCAAACCTCATGTCCTTTGGTTTTCTTCCCTCCAAACTCACAAGCAGACCCAGTAGGGGTGAGACACAGGGCCCACCCTCAGTCCCTTTGACTGGAATGTGACTCTTTACTTGAGCTCAGGCCTAGTACTTCTTTAGGGGGTGAACCCAAGGAGTAAGGGACTGGGGGAGATGCTGCTGGTAACAAATGGCAGAAAATCATGACCAGTTTCCCTGATTGTGTCCATTGGACCAATATAATTTCAATGGAAAAAGGGGGGCTAAGGATAGGAAGGAAGCTCTTTATGTATCTGATAACTCTAGGGAAGACCAGCCCTGTGTGTCTGGCTTACTATCTCCCTTAATGAAAAAGAACACTTAGGTAAGGTAAAATGTTGAGATACATTCACGAAGGACAGCTTTGTAATCACTTACAAAAGGAAATCCCAAAGTTTTGAGGGTCAAAATGGCAGCCACCACACTCCAAGATGAAACAGATTTTAATGCCACTGTCAGTGACAGAGTGAATCTGACTCCATGGGGGTATTTCTATCATCTTATGGAAATCTCTTTTCTTCTTTCCATTTTCATTTGTCAGTGAAATGTTACTCCTTCTCTGCCAGGAGCTATGGCCCTTGTCAACTTCCTGATTCCTTTGTGAAATGCCATATTTTTAGAATGATAGGTCATAGAAAAACTGAGGCGCATGGACTTTAAATTACTTGCCCAAGTTCACCCAGGTGATAAATATCAGAAGCAGGATTTGAACTCGTGTCTTCTGATTCTAGAATCATTGTTCTTTCCTGTGCACTATTCCTTAAATTCAGTTCAATTCAATTCAAGGTAAATGAAATCAATTCAAGTGGTTCATTTAAGCCAATTCGATTCACAGCAATCAAGTTCAATCCAATGTGGCAAGTGCTTATTACCTAGTCTTTTGCAGGCTAGATGGCTCTGACACTCATTGGTGGAATTACTTCAGATAATTCTTCTAACCTCTCTGAACTTCAGTTTCCCTGAAGATAAAATTGCGATAATAATACCTTCCTTGGATCTAATGAGATACTCTATGGGAAAGCACTTAGTAACTGAAATTACTATGTAAATGTAAAGCTAGAGGTAAAGTCATAGGTGTAAATACTGTCTAAGTAGCCCCATATTAGGGGGACCCCTTGCTCCCCTGGAGATCAGTTCCCTTTTGTAAATCATAATTCAATTAAAGTAATTAGCCAGCTTTTATCTATTGGCTTACACTATATACCTAAAAGCCCAGAAATTAATATTACATCCTGATATGGAGGAATTAGAGTAAGGGGTAACAGAGAGAGATGAAAATTCTGTAAAGTAGGTTGGGACCAAAAAAAGATTACCATTTTCTGGGACAAGACAAGATTAACCCAGGGGAAGAGGCAATACAACTTGTATTTTTTTTAATGCAGAGATGTTCAGGGGGTGGGGGACAAAGAATTCTTGATGGAGGTTGGGAAGAATTTTTTTTTCCATTTGTGGGTCCAAAATATTTTCACATTATAAGCAGATGGCAATAAGTAGCTCCATCCTTTCAGTCTGTTCTATCTGCCTCCTGGCTTGAGCCATCCCAGCTATCATTCCCAATGCTGCCACCTGTCAGGGACTAGAATGCACAGCAGTGAAGTGCTCTGCTCTACCTCGCAATGCAGGTTATCCTTGCTGAATGGTTATGTTAGCACCATCATCCCCATCATCACCCCCACCATCAGCATCATCATCCATTTATTTATTCCTCCTTAGATGCCCAAGGTGAGAACATTTCCTCAAACAAGGCAGATCTCAACTGCTCTGCAGCTTGGACCAGGAGAGTTGCCAGGGGGTGCCTACAGCTTAATTGACTTGCCCCAGGTGCCACAGCCAGACCTATCAGAGATGGGGCTCACACTCAAGTTATACCAGCTTAAAAGCCAGGTCTCTAGTCATGGACAGTGTTTACTTCCTCTTTTCAAACCAATCCCAGAAGAGATTGCTGAGGTTACTGATATTAGGGAAGAAGGGAAATAAAAATCACTTTCAGGAACCTCTAATTCTAACTGACACACAGACACAGACAGGTAGCTAGCTACATTTTAGAGTGATTGAGCATTTATTAGGCACTTACTGTGTGCAGGGACACCATGCCTGAGATACGTACAAAATCAAACCAGACATTTTCTGCCCTAAAGGAGTTTACTTCCTTATGAGGAAAGACAGGACATTAAAGGGTGTTGAGAAGGGGAGGGGGCCTCGATAAGGAGGCTCCAGCATGTGACTTGGTGGCTTGGTTCCCAGCTAGATAAGGTAAAAGGCTCATGTATCAGAACCAAAGGGAAGACAGAAGTAGACTCCTAATACTGAAACTTATGTAGTGCTCTAAGGTACATCAAACACTTGACATATATTAAGCACTTAGTAAATACTCTGTCTGTATTTCTCTGTCTCTCTTTTCTTCTCTCTCTGCCTCCTCCCTCTCTGTCCTCTCTCTGTCTCTCTTGTTCATTCTCTCTCTCATGTTCTTTCACTTTCTGTTTCTTTCATTCTGTTTCTTTTTTTTTCCTGTCTTTGTCTCTCTGTCTCCATCTGTTTCTCCATCTCTGTCTCTCTATCTCTCTGTCTCTGTCTCTGATTCTCTCTCTCTCTCTCTCTCTCTCTCTCTCTCTCTCTCTCTCTCTCTCTCTCTCTCTCTCTCTCTCTCTCTCTCTGTCTCTCTCTCTGTCTCTCTGTCTCTCTCACTTAAGCCTCATAACCTTTCAAACACTATAGGTATTTCCCCCATCATGGATTGAAGAAACAGACTCAGAAAGGTACAATGATTGCTCCTGGTTACACAGCTAGTTAGTGTCAGGGGTAAAATTTGAACCCAGGTTTTTCTGACGATGTCTAGTGCTCTCTGCTAGGGCACATTGCTTCTTTTAATGAAGGCATTCCAGGGCAATGGGGCACCTAACTGGTTTATTTTTTTTCATTTTTTTTCATTTCTAATACATGCATGAATGCAAAAATACTTCACAGGCACACACACACACACACACACACACACACACACAATCAAAAGATATGCTGCTATGCTGACAGGTCCTGATCTACAATTTCAGCTGTTTCCTCTGCACCCATGAGGAATGAGGAAGCAAGAGTCTGAGACAGGGACCCTTTGAAAGGAAATGCTACGGCAGAAACTCCCAACTGATGTCTTGAGTCAGTTCTTCCTTGTGCCTAATGTCCTCTTCAGGTACAGCCTAAATACTTTTAGAAGCCAAATTCACTTTCTCTGTCCAGGCTATTGCTTTGTGTCCTGAAAAGTTAGTAAGAAAGGGTTCAGGAGCTACTTCTGATTCTCCAATGGCTACCATTTCTGCCTATCTAAAGGACAATGGTACTTAATGTTCATCATGAGAGAGCCCCTTGTAATTGGCCTGCCTCTGTCTTGCTGGCCTTGAGATGCTCTGGGAAAGTCAAGGTTCTCCCAGGTAAGTCTCTAATTCTGTAAGTTGCAGACTAGGAAGTTGGTAAGGGAGTTTCCTCCCTATGAAATCACATGTCTGGACCCCCAAGCTCCAAACCAACTATGGACTCAGAGATGACATTTTATTAACCAGGACATTGTACCATCCATAGTTCCCCAGTCCCTCCCACCCCTCACTCTGCCAAATGACAAAGGATTTATTTTTGGAAATTAGATTCAGAGGATCATAGGATCAAACATTTCGATCTGGAAGGAGGCTCAGAAGCCTCTAAGTCCAGTCACTTCGGAAACCGAGGCCCAATGAATTAAAATGACTTATCTAAGGTCACACAGATTGATGAAATTTCCAGAGTTTCATAATTTAGGGTGACATATTTAAAGTTGGGGGAAGAGATTTCAGAGCCAAAAGCAATGGGTAAAAGTTGCAAAAAAAGGGAAAATTTAGGTTTTACATCAAAACAAAACTTCCTAACAATTAGGATTGTCCAAAAGTAGGTAGTAGTGGGTTTCCATTCTTTGGAGGCCTTCGGTCAGAAGCTGGACAGCTACTGATGGAATAGTAGACATTCCTTTTGGGTAGGGGTTGGAATAGGACTCAAGGGTTTTTGTGTCATGAATTCCTTTGGCAGTTTGGGCAAGCCTGTGGAATCTTTCTTAGAACAATGTTTTAAAATATATAAACAATGACAGCAGGTAGCGTTTATCTAGTCCTTGAAGGTTTGCAAAGCACTTTTACAGATGTCATCCTGTTTTATCCCTGTAACAAACCCTGGGAGGGAGGACTATTATTATTCCCATTTTCCAGATGAAGAGACTGAGGCAGAGTCTTTTAGAAGCCAAATTCACTCTCTCTATCCAGGCTGTTACTTTGTGTCCTGGAAAGCCAGTAAGAAAGGGTCAGTAGCTACTTCCTGACTCTCCAATGGCTACCATTTCTTCCCATCTAAAGGACGATGGTAATTAACACTCATCATGAGAGAGCCCCTTGTAACTGGCTTGCTTCTGCCTTGCTAGCCTTGGGACACTCTGGGAAAGTCATTAACCTTCCCAGAGTCACACAGGTAGGAGGTGTCTGAGGTAGGATTTGAATTCAGGACTTCCTAATTCCAGGTCTAACACTTCAGTCAATGTACCTACCAGCTGCCTTAAATAAAATATGTGATTGTAAAGGAAACAAATCACATTGAAATAAAGTTACCAGAATAGTAATAAAACAAGTTAATGAACCTCAGGTTAAGGTTGTTGTTGTTCCTCCTTTGTTCTCAGAGAGGACCATGACATCAGGGAAATGATGTCATGACATGCAAGTGAATTGGATTGAAGTGAGGCAGGGCTGTGCAAAGTCACCAGCCTTACTCTCTCCTTGGGAGCCAGCTGGGTCCAGTGGTCAGATAGAGATCAACACAACTGGAGATGGCCCCCTTAGGTTAAAGTCCCTTGGACTAGATGACTAACCCTTTTAACTAAAAACCTGTGACTTAGTCCAACCCACTCATTTTACAAATGAGGAAACTGAGTCCCAGAGATGTTAAAATGACTTGGCCAAGGTCAACAGAGAGCAAGGATAAAACTGGGATTCAAACCCAAAACCAATATTATTTTCTACTTCTCCCAGGGAAAATCAGTAATTTATTAACAGTTTCCTATGTGCCAAGCACTGTGCTAAGTGCTGGAAACATTGGAGACTGAAAAGAAGATGAATACTTGTTTCCCCCAAAGTACAAACTTTTTATTTAAGGACTCCTTGCTTGGTTTGGCTGCCATCGAGCTAACTGAAAGGGGGGAAAAGGGAGCCCTAAATCTGCTGGACCCTTTCGAAACAAAGAAGCATCTTTTCTGGTGGTTTCATTAACTCTTACACTTAATCAGAATGTCCAGATGTTGAAGGGCCAAACTCACACATTTGCAGGTGTGGTAGTGCAAACACCTTCCAAGCTCCCCAGAGGACTGACTATTTATAACGGCCAAAAATCAAAATGAAGCATAAAGACCAGGTTGTTTAGCCTTTTTGGTGGCATCTGTAAGAAACACAATTGGCTGATATCCACTCACTCTTCCCGTCATCAGCCTCATTCCAGGGTTGGGAAATACAACTAGCCCTGGGTCTAAGTTTGGAACTGATTTCTCCCATCTCCCAGTGAAAATAATCCCAGCCAGCTCAAAGGTTGGGTCCTCCTTCACAGGAGGACAGAATCAGGGAGTCTCCCACTTGAAGCCATGCTGTCCAATCCACACCTCACCATGAATTCCCTCTACCTACATACAACAAATGCTTCCATAGCTTTTGCTCAAAGACCTCCTCTGATAATGCTCCCACTAACTCCCAAGGAAACCCACGTTTGGCTAGCTTTCACTGTGAATAAGTTTTTCCTCAAATCAAGCCAAAATTTGACTCTTTCTACTACATATCCTTAGCTCTTCCTTCTGAGGTCAAGCAGAAAAGATCAAATTCCTCCTAGGAAGGCAGCTAGATGGCACAGATATTTATGAGCTGTGTGGCTCTGGACCACCACTACAACATCATCACTTAACCTCTCAGACTTAGTTGAAAAACAGGTAATTATCGCACCTCCCTTACAGCCATTGTTGTAAGGGTCAAGTCTTATAAGAAAAGGAAACACATATTTATGGAGCACCTACTGTGTGCTTTCCTAAACACTTTGCAAACTTTTAAGTGTTATACAGTGCTAGTTCTTCTAGGTTTTTGAGTATATGAAGACAGGTATTGTGTCTCATATAAACCTCTTCTCAAGATTAAAGTTCTCTAATTCCTATGACTAATTCTCAAATTTATCACTTCTCTTTAACCCCAGATTCCATTCCAATCCCTTTTCCTTTTCTTCTCCGGCCATCACTAACTGAGAGGGGTTGCCTAGTGAGACCAATAAAGCTGAAGGCTTTCAGAGGCTGAAAGACATGGAAAGACATGGAAAGGTAAAGGGGAAAGAAAGACTTCAGATGGAAAACAGACCTTACCCAGCCTGGGAAGGCTGAGAGGCTTAATTGCATAAGAAGAGGCCAGCCAAAAACCTGCCTTGGGGCACAGACTAATTCCACTCCTTTGTCTCTAGACTCTCATCTCCATAAGATTCCTAAAGGAGTACAGGAAGCAAAAAAAAAAAAAAAAAACCAAACAAAAAAACCCAACAACAAAAAACAACCGAAAAACCAGAAATCACCATAATGGAAACAGGAGTTATTTAATGAGGGAATTGGCATTTGAGCCTGAAGAAAGTGTCAGAGAGAGAAGAGCTAAGTTTTTTCCCATTCAGGAGGTGATAAAGAACTCCAGAGTCTGAAGGAGTCAACAGGAAGCAAGGTTTTCAATACGTTTTTTGTCTCTATGTGTTAACTTAATGGATTGTTCGAAAAGTTATGCACACAGTGGGTGTTTTGATGGCAATTCCCTTTGGAGGAGTGAGGTAAGAACATGTAGGGATTGGCTATTGCACCGGTGGAGGGCAGAGATTTACAGCTGTATGATCACAGATCCATTAGATTGCAAGCAGGTAAATGTTTCTGTCTTAATCAAATTATCAAGTAGACCAAATTAGCAGGGAAAAATGACATGATTTTGAGAATCAGAACCCCAAATTCTCATCTTTGCCCTCATGGACCTTACAATCTGTTAAGAAATTAGGATTTACATGTAAAAATAATCCATGGGGAGAACATGAGCTAGGTGCCATCAGTGTGTGTCTGGGGGGGACAAGGGAATACATCTTGATAGAGATGACATTTGAGTTGGACTTTAGAAGATATACAGAGAGGTCTTTGAGAGATTTACCAAGTGGAGACGAGGGAAAGAGCTCGGAAGAAAAAATAACTAATGTTCATATGTGGTGATCTGGGGGGCACTTGAAAGACAGCATCCCAGAATTCCACTAGGAAAAGGCCAAGTAGATGAACAATGTCCATTTTCCAGACTGACATGACATGGGATTGGTAGCCCATTGAGTTGGTCCAATGAAATTTGAAGAAAGGCATTAGCATGAAGGCAGATTGGGAAAAGTTTCTTACAGAAGGTAGGATTTTAGGTATTGCATATGGATGATGAGCTGGCCCCACACTGGATTAAGTGAAGGAGATTGGACTAAGTTACATTTGAGAAACTACATGGTACGTTCTGTTATTTCCAGTTTCTTGATGCTACAAAAGCTTCTATTTCCATCACCAGCATTCTCTTGGTGATGTTCACTGGTTTTGAATAATGGACCAGCACGACCTTTTGAAGGGCTGAATGTGCATGTGCTCCAAAAGGAGACGAAAGTATTGTGGTAGATGTCAATGGGCAGCAGTATGCATAGCCATAGATGACTTGGATAGAAATGGAAGCTCTTTGAGGGATCTTGAGTTTGAATCCTGTCTCAGACATTTACTAGAGTGCTTATTGAAAAAAAATGTCTCTAACTCTGAGCTTCAGTCTTCTCCTCTGTAAAATGAGGGGATTGAACTTAATGGCCCCTAAGGTCCCTTCCAACTTCAAATCTCTGACCCTGTGAGTCTAAAGCTAGTCAAAAGAGGAACTTCCTAAGGAAGAGGAACTTTGTTTTTTCGTTCAACTGTTTATTCCAAGTGATATTTCAGTGATGGGCTCTCCTCCTTGTGTGTTCAGAACAGTGGTATTGCACCTCCTGAAGACTTAAATACCCTATGAAGTGTTTGAGAAGCAAGGCAGGGGGCGCAGGGGGTGGTGATGGGGGGTGCCAGAATGGCCAACAACTAGGCTGCATAAGCAAAACCAGATCTTGTGAAAAGGGGATGCAAAGAATTACTGAGGATCAACTCTTTAATTGCTAAAAAACCAAACAAAACAAAATACTGAATCCAAGAAATATGGCAGATGGACTTCAGATCATAAGCTGATGGTCAGATTCCTTGGAGACAGGGCTTCTAGTCTTGCCTCAGGTACCATATTGTTGGTTATCCTGGGCAAGGCCATCAATCACTTTAGCTGCTGTTTTCTCATTTGTAAACTGAGGATAAGAATAACCTGTAGAACTTACTTCCTAGGGCTGCTCTGGGGCTTAAGGGAGATAAAACCACCCACCCACATCTTACAGTGTTCTATAAAGATGAGTCGTTTCTTGTTTTTTCCCTTCTCATTTTTCTTACCTTATATTTGATTGTGTTCAGAGTCATTGGACAGTCACTGTCTTACTATTGTTCTTTTATGTATAGTGTTCAGTAAAGTCAGTAGATAAAATATTTGCCTTTTGTAATTGAACAAAAATGTTGGCATTAGAGGGAACTTTCTGCAGACCCATTGAGAGCACCTCTAGGACAACTCAAGTCTCAACTAAAATCCTGTGTTCTGGAAGAAACTTTCCCCAATCTGCCTTCATGCTAATGCCTTCCCTCTGAAATGATTTTTAGTTTATACTCTATGGATTTTGTTTGCTCCTAGGGGTTCCTGTTGCTTCCCCCATTAGCGTGTGAGCTCTTTGAGAACAAGGACTCTTTGGCCCTTTCTTTTCATCCCCAGTGCACGGTGAGAATTGTTGTTGCTTAATTATTTTTCAGTAGTATCTGACTCTTTGTGACCCCTGTTTTCTTTTTTTGGGGGGAGGGAAGGGAGGTTGATGGTTCTTGGCAGAGATACTGGATTAATTTACATTTCCTTCTCCAGCTCATTTTACAGATAAGGAAACTGAGACAAACAGGGCTAATTGACTTCCTTAGGTTCTCACAGCTATTAAGTGTATGAGTTTGAATTTGAACTCAGGTCTTCCTGACTTCAGGCTTGGTGCCCTATCTACTATGCCACCTAGCTGCCCTGAATGGCCCATAGTAGGTACTTTATAAATGTTGTTGGCTTAATTAGATACACACTTCATCCTGGTCTCACTGGTTTTGATTTTTTTCCCTGCTAGCTCTCTGTATTTGGAGAACTTTTCACTCCAGGAAGTTTGGAGGCTTTGAGTATTCCCACATCTATTAAAAATGCTAATTCGTAAATATTTGCCAGTCAATGTCACTCTGGAGTGATGGCATATAACAGTTGTCATTGATGGCACTCCTTTTCCATTAGGATTCAGTGTTGAATGCTCAAGGCAATTTGGAGAGTAGTGTGGAGTAGAGGGATTGCAGTCTGTTAGTGTTATAAAAGGGTATGAATTCTCAGTGCAACCTTCTTGTCCCTTGATTATCTCTTTGGAGGTAGTTAGCAGCCTGAAGATAGGTTACAGTATCTCTCAGTATTATGGCTATCATCTTTATCTCTATCACCACTGCTCTCCCTTTCTCTCATCTTTTCTGATGATGCTCAGTTAGAATCAGTCAGAGGACAAGTCATTGTCCTGCTATTAAATCCTCTGTTTATATTGGATGTCACCAATATAGCTACAGCTATCACCTTAATTTTTAGAGCAACAAATTCAAACGATGAAGCTCAATTTTGTTACGATCTTAACAGTATGTGGGGCTTTTTTTTTCTCTTGGGGTATGTCTTTTAGCAATGTACAGAACAGGTTACTTTTTTTCCCCCTTGAAGACGGATTACACATTATGACTGCTTTAAATAAATTAAGAGAATTGGAAAATGTAAGCTCATCTTCAGGCTCCCTGAAAGTGTGTTCAGGACCACTCCAGTAGCAGACGGGACAAAAGGGTTGATGTGAACTTTGTCCTATTCCCCCATGTGTTTAATTTCTCCCACTAGGCCACTTGATTCTAGTTTGGAGATTATGAGAATCCATGATATTAATAAAGTCTTCTTTTGAATTTCCAAACTCTTTGCAAATAAAGATTGTTTCATTCTTTGTGCTTGCATCTCTGTTGATCTAGCACAGGGCCTTGAATGTGGTAGGTGCTTTAGTAAATGCTTGTCGATTGATTAAGTCTAGGCTATTTGGTTTAAAAAAAAATCAAATTATTATAAGTAGTCTCAGTTTTTCTCTTTTAACAAATGAAATTCAAGTAGAAATGGTCCTGGCCCAAGTTGCTATCCCTGTGGGGAGAGTTATATAGGCCCTGGGGTTACCGTAGGGACTCAGCTTTCTTTTTGAGAAGGGAAGTTTGATTTTCTTTTGATTTAAATGATGAAAACAGCTTTGTGAGTGTGGGCCCAGAGTGAGGAGGAGACTTAGTGGAAAAGAGAAAGAAGTGTGAAGCACCCCAGACTCCCCCCAGCCTGCTTACAGTGGATAAAGTCTGTGCCAGCCTTCACGATTTTTACAATCTTTCCCACGTATCATCTCATTCATTGCAAGTACCTGGGAGGTGTGAGCTTCATTATTCTTGTGTTATAAGATGAGGAAGACTGAGGTTAAGTGACTTGGAATCACAAAGACCTGAGTTCCAGTCTTACCTTAGAAACTTGTTAGCTGTGTGACCCTGGACAAGTCACATAACCTCGATCAGCCTCAGTTTCTTATATGTGAGATAAGGATAACAATGTTACCTAAATGACAGGGTTGTGATGGGCAAGCAATATTGTATATATCAACATAAAGGCTGTCTAATATGATTGCTTTTGTTTTCGTTATTATATGAATCCAGACTTACTGAGTTTCTACCACGGGCTGGATATTCCATAATTTCCATTGGGAGGAAATGTGGTTTAGGGGTTAAAAGCCCTGAATTTAGAACCAGGGGAGCAGGTTTCAAGCCTTAGCCTTGCCAGTAATGCCAAAGCCCCTTTCCCTCTGGACGCTTTTCCTCATCTGTAAAAAGAAAATGTTGGATTAGATGACCCTTAATGCCTCTTCCAGCCCTAATTCTAGGCTCTGATGACCTATTGCCATTAATTGAAAAGAAAACTTTGGGATTTTCTCTTGGGTTGATCTGCTACATTCTGCCATTAGCAAATCAGACTCGCATGCTTTGGGTCTGACTCTGTAGACTAGCCATTGATGTCTGAAGAAAATCAGCGACCTTCCTAAGCTTAATTCTTTGTGTCTTACATTCAGCCTCGAAACATCCCCAGCACACGCCTTTCTTCTCCATAAATCAGATAAAAAATAAAGTATGACTGCTTTCAAAATGTCTCTGTGGCAAACTTACTGTAAACTAAGGTGAGGGGGAAGCCCCTCAGGCAGGGCCTTAACCAATTTTCATCGCCCCCCTCCCCTCCCCTAGCCTGAGTTAACTTCTTGGCAGGTCATAGCTCTCCCTAGCTTTGGGATTTTTCACACAATGGCTATAGGGATTACAGGCTGGGCAGGGTTACCATATTTCCACCTCGATCCCTTAAAGGATATTTTTATTTTTGGAAAGCTAGGTTGAGATGAATTTCCTTTGATATAACTGGACTCAAGTAATTAAGTGTATATTTCAGCTGATGTCTTTTTTACCTCAGTGAGAATCCCACATTGTTGGCGAGGGAGGTTAATGCTTTTTTTTTTTTTTTGAGAGAGAGAGAGAGAGAGAGAGAGAGAGAAATTCCTTTAGTCAGAGATGGAGTCCTCTTTGGGTTTAATTAGGTTACACACTTTTCATGTTAAAGGATGGGATCTGGGGGCACTTTTTATTCCAATCTACCTGAGTTTGAATATGAGTTAAATATTCCACCATGACCCCCCAGACCCTCCAACTTCCAGCCTTTAGCTAGGTTTCTGAAACTGAACTAACACTCAGTTTGCCCTTTCCTTTTGATCTCAGTGAAGGCTTTTCACTGTCATTTGAATGCCACCAGTACTTCTTTTAAATTGGGAAGCAGGGCGCCTTCGACTCAGCGTCCTTTTTTCATTTCTTTCTGACGCCAGGGCATTTGCACGATGCACAGACCAAGTGGCTCCTGGTAGGATGTCACTGGAAGGAATCGGCAGAGGGCTCAGAGATGTTCAGATAAACGGAAAGAAAACTTCTCTTAGGAGCCGACCTTATCTGATCAAATAGAATGAATGAATGGGTCAATGGATGGATGGATGGATGGATGGATGGACAAATGAATGAATGAAAAAATTAAGATTTACTATAATGAAAGAGAAACAGCTGCTTACAACAAATTAGAAGTGTGTCTGTGTGCATGCACATGTGTGTGTTTAGGATTGCACATAAAGGGTAGTAGTTGTTTAATTTCAACAAACCACAGGGGCCCCTTTCTTAAAGAATAACTAGATTCTATTTTTAAAGGGAAGGAGAGACACACACAGACAGGCAGAGAGACAGAAGAGAGAGGGAGAGAGTGAGGAAGGTAGGGAGGAGGAAGAGAGAGAGAGGGAGAGACAGAGAGACAGATAGAGACACACACACACACACAAAGAGAGAGAGAAGGAGAGAGAGAGAGAGAGAGAGAGAGAGAGAGAGAGGGAAAACACTAATCCTGACTCTTAAAAGATTTACTTAAATACTAGCTGAACTGGAGAAAAGAAAGGTCTGCCTTCACCCCCTGCTATGATTGCATTTTCCCACCTCCGCCCCCCCTCCAAATTAAGTCAGGATTAGCTTCTCACTTTAGACCCCTATCTTGAAGTCTGTAGAGCCTTTCTCAAAAGGCTCCAGTCTGGGTGATTGGATGGCCCCTGGTTTAGACAGGGGAAGAGACTAGATGAGATTTAAATTAGACTTATCTACTAGCATGGGGCTTTTGGCTGTCTGTCATTGAGGGATTCAGGGTCAGCTTGTTTTTGAGGCCTCTATCTTCTTTGTTGGTAAATATATGCTCTCTTGGCCCATGTTCCAAATCGAGGAGAGGGAGAAGATAGGGGCCGAAGTCTTTGGCAACAATGGTTGGGTGGTGTGGAAGGAATCTTCTTTCCTCCCCGGTTTATAGTTTTTTCCATTTAAATTCTACTTTGAAAATTTGCTCTATTAAAAACAAATTTAGACCAGAGTTTTTCTTTTCTCTCCCTTATTCAAAAACAGTATGTATGATACCGATTAGCAATATTCTCAATTGACTTGTAATTGAAGTCCTCCTGTATTAATTAAGCGAAAACTCCAAACCACTATGAAAAAAAAAGAACAAATAAAAAGGAAGAGGTACAAAATTAAGATGGAACTAAGCGAAATTTGCAAACCGCCTAATTTATTTTCAAAGGCTTCGTTGCAGCGACGGCAAACAGCGTTCTTGCCAAGGAAAACCCTTTGGCGGGAGGGCTGCAAAGATGTGTTGGCTGCAAAAGCCACGTTGTTTGCAAACAGAGATTGGGTGAGGTTTGCCGTGAAAATAGGCAAATCACGGACGCGACTGCAAGAAGTACCAGGCACGGAGCCACTCGACGGGAGCTGTGGAGATGTCTGGGAGGAGCAAGCACTCTGGGGTAAAGGTGGCATGGCCCAAGGGGCTATCGCAGCACCTGCAGGAGCCTTGAGGCTGTTCGACAAACATAGGTGTATCTATCTATATAAGTATATATGCATGTGTAAATACATGTGCACGTGGACACACACATATGTATTTGTACACATATGTGTATACATATATATGTATATATGTGTATATATATATGTATATGTGTGTGTGTGTGTGTGTGTGTGTGTATACACATACACGTATATCCCGTCCCAAAAGGCGGTGCTGTGTCCCGGTCCGGGTGGGATGGAGTCCGGGATGGAGGCACAGGGCAAACCCGGAATGCAGTAACGCAGTTCCAGCACGGAGATGGAAGGGGAAAGGGAAGGGGAGAGCCAGGCCTGGGATGTGAGGGCGGGCTGTAACTACACCCCCAGCAGAAGCTGTAGCGGCTGGGCCGCGGATGGCGCGGGTGGGTGGGAGGTGGGTAGGGGAGCCAAGGGGGTGGTAGCAGCAGCAGCAAAGGCTGCGACGGCCTT
This sequence comes from Pseudochirops cupreus, assembly GCA_028627135.1. Lineage (NCBI taxonomy): Eukaryota > Metazoa > Chordata > Mammalia > Diprotodontia > Pseudocheiridae > Pseudochirops > Pseudochirops cupreus. Next base: position 409,080,460 of record CM053583.1, on the reverse strand, counting down.
AAACCCTCCCCCGCTCCCTTCCTCTCCATCTGCTCGTGAATGAATCACCCGCCAAGCCGCGCCTCCCGGGGCCAGCAGCGAAGCTAGAGGGCTGGGACCGCGTCTCTCAGCGTAAAGGCGAGAAAAAGCAAGCAGTTACTTAGGGCTTCCTCCCAGGCCCTCCTGCCTGCTTGCCACTCCTACTGTACCTAGCGCGAGGAGGCAGAAGGCACTGATGGTGTAAGTCACCCAACACATAGCCTCCGCTGGCCCCCTCCCCAGACCACCGTCACCCTCTGGCCCTTACACACCTGGCCCGGCCCTTATTGACCCCGCTCTCTCCGCCAGCACCCTCTCCCCTTCTTGTAATGTCTGTCTCTTTTTCCCTGGGCCTGATCAAAAGAGACTGGCGACGGTGAAGTTCCCCAGGCTCTTCTCTGGAACCGAGGATGTCCAGAGACTTTCTCGGAGCCCGGAGGAGGAAGAAAGCGCCGTGACTCCAGGGTTGCCTCGGTTTCTCCTTTGGGATGATCCCGATCGGGACTCGCACCTAGGGCTTGCTTCTTTTGCCTGGAAGTCCAGGGGCTGCCTGTCCAGAAGACCCCTGCCGCCCCGGTCCTTAGCCAGTCAGTCTGGGTGTGCAAAGGAGAGCGGAGGGGTGCAAACCTCTGGATGTGTGCGTGCGCGCGCGTGCACGGGACCCACGGGGGAGGGGGCTCGGAACCCAGGGCGGGAGTAGGGGCGGTGACAGCTGCTGCGGCCGCCGCTGGGGCCGGGAGCACCCGGGCAGGGGCGGCAGCCGGGGCTGGGTCCCTGCAGCGCAGCGGCAGCAGCCAGCCAGCAGGCGAGCAAATAGCCTGGGCTGTGCGGCACGGTGCGCCCCGCTGCTAGGGCTGCTGCTGCCGCCGCTGCTGCCTGGGCTGGGGCTGGGCCGGCTGCCTCCTCTGCCTCTCTCCCGGTCTTCCTCCCTACTCTACTCTCTGTCTGCCTCTGTCTCTGGGTCTGTCTCTGTCTCTCCACTCCTCAAGCCCGTTCCTCCTAGTCTCTGGCTCCTCCGTTTCTCCTGTTGTCTCCTCTGTCTCTTCTCTGTTTCTTCCTTTCCTGTCTTGGACGCTTCTGTCTATCTGTCTTTCTGTCCGGCTTCTCTGCTCCGCCTCTCTGCTCGTTTCCTCCCCACGGGGCGATAAGGTTCAGTTAGTCGGCAGCCCAGTCTGTCAGTCCATCCGTCGGTCCTCTACTCCGCCTGCCGCTGTCTGGCTCGAGGAGGGGTTGAGGAGGAGCCTCAAGTAACTAACTCCCTTAAAAAAAAGCCTCCTAGGTTAAGAGCAGCCGCGGGCCAGCCCCCTCCTCCCAGCGGCCCCCCACCCCTCTTTGCTTTCCTCCTCCCTCCCCTGCCTACCATTCCCACTGCATCCCTCCCCGTCTCCTGACACGCCGGCTGAGAAGAAGCTCTTTTCTCTGAGGAGAAGAGGAGGAGGAAGAGGAGGAGGAGGAGAGGAGGAGGAAGAGGAGGAGGAGGAAAGAGCAGCAGCAGCAGCCTCAGCAGCCTGAGCAGCCTGGGCAGCCTGAGCAGCCTAAGCAGCCTGAGCAGCAGCAGCAGCAGCAGCAGCAGCAGCAGCAGCAGCAGCAGCAGCAGCAGCAGCAGCAGCAGCAAGCCCTCCTCCAGGCTCCCCGGGTTGCCTCCAGGTGACGATGCTCTGGCTCTCCCCCAGCGTCCGGGCTCTGGCTCCGAGGCAGTGGCTGACTTCTCCTGGGATTACCTTCAGTGTCTGGCTGCTGCTGAGTAACCTGTGGGTCCAGATGTCTCTGGCTTCCTCATTCCTGACAGGTAGGGGAGAGGGGAAGCAGAGGCAGCCTCCCTGCGGCAGCTGCCTAGGCTGCAGCGGCGGCTGCAAGCGCTGCTGAGCAATCTGTCTGCGGAGGCAACCTGGAAGGGAGCTCTTGAAGGGGCCGGTAGCTGATAGAGTGGAGAGTTAATTCCGTTCCTTCTGTCCTGGCAATTGCCTTGGCTGCAGAGGCTAACCAACTAACAGGGGCACATATATGTTAGAGAAATATCTGTGAATCCGGTGATAGGCACGAAATCATTGGAACAGAGGCTTGCGGAATAGGCAGGCAGGGAGAAGACTGAGCATTTTCACGTGGCAAGAATTCCCTAGACCCGGCTCCTGGTAACGTGTCTCGGATCCCGGGAACCCCTCTATCCTTTAAATGCTTGCTATCCCCTACTCCCAAATCCAGGCAGCATTTAGCTACCCCTGTCCTCATTCAGGGTGCACATGTGGCTAATTCCCTCTTAACACTACGAGACTCCTCAAGTCTCGGGTGCCGCTGGAGCATCAAAAAGCACCAGTTTTCCAAGACTTAAATTTAAAGAAAATAGCGCGTTTTCTTTTTAAAGGATAATGTTCATAGGATATAATTATATGTTTTCAGGCAGGTGAAGACCTAATCTATTTTTTTTTTTTGTGGAGGACATACTTTACTGACACCTGGTGCATAAAAAAGGGTGTTGAGTCAATTTCTAGTAAAAGCAACAAGGATTACGTTTCAAAAAGTGATTTCAGGGAGGATGATAAAAGGCCGATCAGAGAAGGGGCCAGGGCAGAGAGCTTTAATTAGGTCCATTTTCAATTTTTGCCCAGAAGGCTAATCAGATTGTGTGTGTGTGTGTGTGTGTGTGTGTGTGTGTGTGTGTGTGTGTGTGTGTGTGTGTGAGAGAGAGAGAGAGAGAGAGAGAGAGAGAGAGAGAGAGAGAGAGAGAGATTAGAATATCCCTATGGTTGTAGAACAGTTATTCACTCCTAATGGAAAAGTTCATATAATGGTTACACCAACGGAGAAAGAGAAAAGGCTCTGGTTTACTCAGCGACAGGGAAAAGCTATACGTCCTCTTCCCTCCGCAAAAGAGTCAAAATGGAGACCCGAATTGTTCCTGTGTTTTTCATTTTAAAGATTTTTTTGGGAGACGATCACTGAATATCAGTCAAAATGTCTTTTGAGGGCTGACTTTTCTGTCTCTGTAGCCCTGATAGCCGGCAGAGTTCGGTGGGTGCAGAGCGTAATTATCTATTGGATTGGAAGGAAGACAGATCCACTGAACGTGTCATAAGCTGAATACTGCAGTGTCCAGGGGGTACCTAGTGGGTACTCCAAAATGTTCAGGAACACTGACATTCTCACCCATTGACTTCTCTCCCCCCATGTTCCCCCCAAAAGAAAAAGAGAACACAAACCTAATAGGAAGAATTTCTGGAAGAGGGAGGGAAAGGAAAGTGACAAAAGAATCACTATAAAATCACCAAGTGTCATTTTGTTATCGGCCACTGAACTCAAATTCAATTTAAAAACTGTCTTGATCTCCTCACAGGTTCCGTTGCTAAATGTGAAAATGAAGGGGAAGTTCTTCAGATCCCTTTTATCACCGACAACCCATGCATAATGTGTGTCTGCTTGGTAAGTCTGAACCTCCCCAAGAAAAGAGGGTTTAAGGCTGTGGGGGGAAGAAAGGAAACTATATATAAAAGGAAATCACTCCTATGAGGAAATCGTAGGCATCTGATGCTTTTATGCAATCCTAGCTTGTTTCTGAGCTTTGCTAGGGAGAGGAAATTCCAGGCCCCCATCCTGGGAATCAATCACCCCCTTGCCATCAGAGTTACAGAAGTCAGCTGAAGATTGACATTGGGTGACAGCCTTCCCATTGGCAATGGTGGTTCCACTATTGCACCTGAATCCTACATCCCCCTAAACTTTGTACCCAGGTTGTTACTTCTTAAGAGCCCATAGAAAGGGATCAATAACATTTAAAGATACGACTGTGGCTTTGTTCAGGGAGAGAAGAGGTTTGTATGATGAGGGGGAGGCTGAGTGAGAGCTGGATATAGCTAAAGGCAGAATGAAGATCAGTCAGCAACCATAGGTACTTTGCCTTTTTTGACCTATAGGTTCAGGAGGATAGAGAATCAGTATCTGACTGGAGTATCAGGGAGGTTGGAGGGTGGAACTTGTTTCTAACAGATAACAGTGACTGTCTAGTGGGAAAAGTATGAATTTAGAGTCAGAGGACCTGGGTTCAAATCCCATCTCTGCTACTTACTACCTATGTGTTCTTGGGCCATTCACCTCACCCCTTTTGGCATCAATGTCCTTGTCTATAAAACGAAGGGGTGGGACTCAATGGCCCCTGAGGTCCCTTTGAGCTCAGGGATCCTGAGTTATTTTTAACCATCAGCATAACCTACCATAATGAACAGGGGTTTCATTTTCCATCTTTTTTTGGGGGGGGGGAATTCTCCTTAAAAGTTTAATTGAAGAATGGCTATTAAAACAATTGAAGTAACCAGAAGAGAGGAATTGGCTAATGAATAAGCACTCTTGAGATGAAATCACTACATTTTTTCCCTTCCTTCCTTTCCTTTCTCTCTTTCTCCCTTTCTCTTAATCTCTCCTTTTCCCTCTTTCCTTTTCTTTGTCTCTTTCTTTCTCTTACTTTTTTCTTCCTCTTTCTCTCTTCCTTTTTTCATTCTCTCTTTTTCTTCCTTCACTTCTCTCTCTCTCTTTCTCTCTCTCTCACACACACACAAGCACACGCACAGGCACACTTTAACTGTGTTTTACATGCTATTTACCAGGTCACATTTTTTAAAACAAAGCCACACGTGTCTATAAAGCCCTGCTGGAAAAGCATAAAGGCAGAGACAGCTTCTGTTTGTTGGAGTCCATGGTGAATAGGTGAAAGTGTGCTTATCAGTTTTAGCAAGAGCCATCTGTGTTTGAGCCACCCAGACTTTCCCCCAATAAGCGGTGAGGTCAGCATTAAGAAATGATAAATGGGGATCAGGAATGATTAAGTAAGATCTGAGGATGAAGTCAATCAGTGGCAGCAGAGCTGGAAAATATATTGTCATTAGGGTTTTAAAGAAAGATCTAGAGACCCAGAAAGAACCCAGCTAGAGAACTGGCGGGATTTTACAGTGGAGAGTTTCGGGTAACGATGTGGATATATGGGACTGCTTGATAGGATCCGTTGGGGTCAAATCTTGGTTTAGCCGAAGATTTATCGACTAGTTTTAAGGCAAGCAACCTAGTTCCGTCTCCGTTTTCTTTATTTACAAAATGGAACTGAATGATTCCTATTTAATCTCCTAGGGGTTCAGAGGAAATCACTCTAATTAGCTAATATTTAAGTGCTTAAAGTTCCAGAGAGGAAAGATTATTTTTCTCCAAGAAATGATTTGAGTATTAAAATGTAAAGTGATGAGGGCTTTTTGAAAATCTCCTTCCATTTCCATAAGCATTTTTCTTTTGTCTTTGCATCCCCAATACCTAGCACAGTGCTTGGAACATATTAAGTTCTTTATTGGTGCTTGTTAAATGAATTGATAATTGGAGGGAAGTTTTGAAAATATCTAGTAAGCTAAGGAAATTGTTTTTGAAATTAAAAAAAAATTGGAAATCCTGCTCTTTGGTCTGGAGGTGGACCTTGTTTTATGTGCCTGTCCTTTTTAGTTCTGAAGAGGATCATAAGATCATTTATAAATTATAAACACAGTTCAACCACCTCATTTTTTATCCAGAGAGAGAGAGAGAGAGAGAGAGAGAGAGAGAGAGAGAGAGAGAGAGAGAGATCATAGTTTCCTAGCTTTAGAGCTGGAAGGTTCCTTAGAGGTAAGGGGTCTAGTGCTTTCACTTTATAGCTGAGGAATCTGAAGTTAAGTGAATTAGTCAAGGTCACAAAGGTGCTAAGTCGTGGCAGTAAGAGTCTGTCTCAGGCTACTCCCACGACATTGCTCTGAGGAGAGGCATTCTGTTTAAAACATTATTGGGCAAAATTAGAAAAGCTTTGGTGTAGTTCAGAGAGGAGATAGTACTATTTATTTTTATCTTCCCCTAAAGAATCTAGGATCTTGGGGGTTCATTGATGCCTACTATGAGATCAGCAAGAATTATTTTAAAATAAAAATTCATATGCACATATGTGCTTAATATATATATATGTGTGTCATATAGAATGCATATTGAATATACCATAACACATTTGTTATATAATATACATGTTATATATAATATATACCTAATAAATACATACATATCTATTTTACATATAAGGCAACTAGATGGTCCAATGAATAGAACGCTGGGTCTGGAGTCAGGAAGACTCATCTTCCTGAATTCAAATCTGGCCTCAGACACTTATTATATGTATGACCCTGGGCAAGTCACTTAACTCTGTTTGCCTCAGTTTCCTCATCTGTAAAATGAGCTGGAGAAGGAAATGGCAAACCACTGCAGTATCTTTGCTAAGAAAACCCCAAATGGGATAGCAAAGTATTGGACATGATGGAAAATGACTAACACAAACACATTTTATACACACATACACACACACACATACGCCCTCACATAATTTGGCCGCTAGGTGGCGCAGGAGATAGAGTACAGCTCTTGGAATCAGAAAGACTTGAGTTCAAATTGGAGCTTAGACATTATTTGTGTGATGCAGGGCAAGTCGCGGCCTGTGACTCACTTTCCCCCTCCAAAATGAGACTAATAAAATAGGCCCTGTCTCCCAGGATTATTGTGAGAACAAAATGAGATATTTTTCATAAAGCGCTTTGCAAATTTTAGAGTGTTCCATAAATGTTAACTGTTATTATTAACTATGGAAATTGGGATTGCTAACGAGCAGGAGCTAAGGACCCATAGACACGGCTGGGAGCGCTTGAGAGTCTAGGGCCCACGCTGCTAGATTCCAGATAGTCCAAAGCCAAGAAGGCTTCGTGGGGTGCAGAGCCGTGTCTAAGCTCCTTGGTCAAGTGAGGTCACTAGAGAGAGGGGCTTCAGAGTCCCCCCCCCCCCAGCTCCTCCCTCTCCCTGGATGTGTCTGCTTTTCTCCAAGGCTGCCCTCCCCAGAACCCCAGGCACACATACTTGGCAAGGGAGCTATTGTAGGGCTATCTAGCTCCTGGAAACCTGAGGATGGATAGAGAGGCACCCCAGGAAGAGGACAGGGAGTCACAGCCTCCTCTCCATCTCCATTTCTTGATCCGTAGAATGAGGGGGTTCGATGAGATAATCTCAAAGACATATTTCCAGCACTAAAAGCTGGGATTTCATAGGGGACCGCTTTTGTGTTTGCTAAAGATCTGACGAGAGAAGTGAAGAAATATTGAAATGAATGATGGATTCATTGACCGGGGGATGTCCAAAGGCTTTCCCGTGTTTTTCCTTTGAGCCTTTTATGAGTGTCCAGATGAAGAAGCCCCCTCTCCATGGGAAGCACTGTTAGGATTTCAGCCGATCTGTGGGGAGGCTTACATTTGAGCTGGTTTTATGCATGTGCTTTAATAGGGTATAGAATAGTATAAACTGTACGTTGGATGAAGAAAATAGGAGGATTTGGTTTCTGCTGGGGCAGTTTTCTGGCAGAGAGACGCCCAGCGCTCAGAATAAGCTTATATCTTATTTCATAACATGTAAGGAAAAAAAACGACCTCAACATAAGCCTAAAAAAGACGTAAAATGTTACAGTCTGGAGGAAGTAGGTGGCATGGAGGCCTGTATATAATTACAGTGTAAAAGTTTGAAAAAGCCCACAAAATCAACTTTGCCCGATTTAAACTCTTGGCATTCGGAACGGTTTCAAAGGTGGAATGAGCTCATTTCAAGGGGGATGCTGATGATGACAGCAAGGGTAGTGGTAGCCACGGGGGGAACTGGGTAATTCTACTCTCATTTATCATCATCTGCATAAGCCTGAGCATCTTGCCAGAACAAACCAGGCTCCAAGAACAACCTGTTTATTGGTTGGTGATGGATGTAGTTTTAAAACGAATGGGCCAAAAAAAGTCAGGCCATCCATTCAAGGGAAAAGTTGAGAAAGATGGAACGTGGTCCTTAGAGGTAATGAACCAGTGAGCAGCAGGGGTATTTAGTAGACAGATAGTTTTTTTTTTTTTTAAATCTGCCTGTGCTTCAGAGACTGGCTGCTCATATGGAGTCCTTCAAGGCTCATATAAGCTTTGATTTTGAACTGGAAGAGAATGCAGGTGTTATCTAGGTCATCACCTCATTTTTTAGAAGCCCTAGGATGATAGAAACAACTTTCCCAAGATTTATACACATAGTAAGCACCTGGGTCAGGACTTGAACCCAGAATCTCTAGTAGAACCAGGGTCCTTCCACTCTATGACAAGACCTCCATTCAAGTCCATCTCCAAAACAAGTCCTTTGCTGATTCCTCCAATTTGCCTCTGATTATTTTCCAATAAGATTTTTTTTTTATTTAGTGTGATATTTACAGGTGGTAATAGCATTTCATTTCTTTGAAGGAAGTTTTGCATTTTTCCTCATGTCTCCAGTAAGTAATCACAGAGTAAGTGATTGATCAATGAAAATAATCAGAAGCTCATTTGTTAACTTAAAGTATTAGAAGATTGTTTGAAAACACCCAGATTAAGTGATTTGCCAACGGTCATGGGAGGGAGAAGAGGGAACAGAAATAGGATCTCAAGGGCCTAGGGAACTCTGGGGAGTGGGAGGGACTTGAGGAAAGGGGGAGAAAACTCCCTCTCCTAATGCACACCAGCAAGTTTTCTGTAGTTCATGGTTTCAGGGTGTCACTTGGGGCACAGTGACTTGCTAAGGGTCTCAGAGCTAATATGCATTAGTCAGAACTTGAATCTTTCCAAGGCCAGGCTTCTCTCCACTAAGTCAAGACTGATTCTTGAATAAATGCTTATTCATTAGTCAGGAAGGAAAGCGCTGTTGTTTCCTTAGTTTCAATTATAATCTTTTAGTTTTTGGTTTTTTTGCTGTTTTTTTTTCTGAGTTTTTCCCCTCTGATCATTATACATTTTGTCTTCAGAATTATGAAAAAAACCCAGTTATTTCCAAAGTAACAGTTGCTAAAACCAGCAATGCTGGTGTGGTTTTCAGCATCCACTCTTTTCCCTTTACTCTTTAAACATGAGAACTACCATCAGCCCCACCCAAGGCACCTACCTGAGAAGAGTTTGTTGGGTTTTCTGAAGTCGTATTACCTAAATGGTGAAGAAAAGGAGGCTGAGTGGAAGTCTGATGCTGGAAACCTGATAAAAACTTAGAGGCAGGAACTCCCAAAACTAGACATGAGAACTGTGTCTGTCCCGACTTTTGTTCTGTACTAAATGTCAGCCTCTGGTTTCTTCTTTTAAGTTTCAAGTTTCTTCTTTGAAATGCCATTTTGCAATGTCAAATTGACCTTTACCCATAAAAAGCAACGGGAAATGTGATAGAATAGGAAAGAGTTCCACCCAGTGACCGGGAAAAGAAGGAATGATTGGCTTGGTCCGCTCGTTTAGAAACAAAAACAAAAACAAAAGGAGCCCCATCCTTGGCAGCTTCCAGCCTATTGGATACACTTGATTTTTTTCCCCTAAGTCACATACCTGAAGGCTTAGGAGAGGGCTGGCCTTAGTGTCAGAAAAGGCTAAGTTCAAGTACTATCCAGGTATAAGCCGTCTGACCCTGGACTCAAGTCATTTGAACCCTCAGTGACTCAGACATCTCAGGATTGCAGATGGCCCTAGCTGGTGCTGGTCTATGTTGGTGGAAGGAATTTCCATACTGGGAGTCCTCTGCACTCTACACCAGTGAAATCATGCATCTAGCCCCATGCTCTTTGTTGTTTTGACTAGTCGGAGAATGGATGGATCCCCTCTGTCTATGTCTGGCTCATGTTTGAGGAAAAGGGTTTTTATAAGACAGATACTGTTTTGTCATCGAAAGACCCCCTCCCCCCCCAGGCCTTTACACAGGCTTAGTGTGTGCCTAACTATGACACATTATGCTTTCTTTTCTGTAGAATGAAAGGGTTGGCCTTGAGGGCCTCTGAGGCCCCTTTTATCTCTCAATCTTACTCCAATCTTGGATCACTGTGGACAACCCTAGATGAATTTTAGAGAAACATTATATGTAGATCTCTAGCTCAGTCAATAAGCTTTTTAAGTTTTAAATAGTATTTTATTCCCACTCCCAATTACATGTAAAAACAATTTTTTATGTTTAAAAAAAAAGTTGAGTTCCAAATTCTATCCCTCTCTCCCTCCCTGAACTGGTAAGTAATCTGATATAAGTTATACATGTGCAATCATGTAAAACATTTCTATATTAGTCATTTTGAGTCAATTAACATTTAATTGTCACCAACTAACTATGTGCATTGTGCTAAGAGTGGTTGTTACAAAGACAAAAGACAGTTCTTGTTGTCAAGGGGCTCGTAGTCTAATAGGGGAGATAATATACAACCAACCATGTGCACATAGACTATGTGCTGGGTAAATACAAGGTCATCTCAGAGGGAGGGAGGGGCAAGGTGAGGGGACTGGGATGGGCTTCTTGCAGAAGGTGGGATTGGAGCTGAGTCTTAAAGAAAGTCAAGAAAATGAGGAGAGGAGGGAGTTAATTCCAGGCATTGGGGGAGCCAATGCAAAGGCATGGCCTTGGGATAGGGGGAGCTGTGTTCCAGGAAGAATAAGAAAGCAGGTATTGCTCATGTTTGAGGAAAAAGAAGGGATCGAAGTGGAAGAAGACTGGGTAGAGAGGGATTTGAGCCAATGGAGTTTATGGAGTGTGTGTGTGTGTGTGTGTGTGTGTGTGTGTGTATGTGAGAGAGAGAGAGAGAGAGAGAGGGAGAGAGAGGGAGAGAGAGGGAGAGAGAAGAGGAAAGGAGAGGAGAGAGAGAGAGAGAAATACAGATAGACATATCATCCGGGTCATGGGATCTCCAATTTAGAGCCAGAAGGCATTTCAAGAACTATCTAGTCCAACCCCCTCATTTTACAGATGTGGGAGCGTAAATGACTTGTTTAAAGTCACCCAGGTAAGAAGTGAGAGTGGGACTACAAACCCATCACTTTTTCCACTGTACCTTGGTTCAAGGTACCATCGGGGGTACTGGGGATACAAAATTAACACACAATCCAGGCCCTCTGGGATCTTACAATCTAAAAGATGGAAGGAAGTGCATACCTACGTATGCCACCTTGAGCAGCTCTGTCATGTCCCCTTTTATTTTCTGATTGTTTCTTTGTAGTGTGGGATCATGCTGTGATGGAACCATGGTCTTTACAAGTCACAGTTTTGTTACTTAAAACATGTCTTCAGATAATAATTTAAGACTAATAACAGTACTAGCTTTGGGTATCATACTTTAAGATTTGCCAACTCCTTTACAGTCATTATCCCATTTGGTCCTCACAACAACCCTGACAGGTAGGTGTTATTATTGTCTCCATTATATAGATGAGGAAACTGAGACAAAGGTTCAGTGACTTGCTCAGGGTCACACAGCTACTAAGTGTCTGAGGTCAAATTTGAACTCAGTTCTTCCTGACCCAGTGCTCTATCCACTGTACCAACTAGCTAACATACATACACACATGTACATGCATATGAATTTTTTTTTGAGAATTCTTCTAGGTCTTTATCCAAAATGGGCACCTGACTGCCCTTGACCATTAACTTCTCAGTGCTCCTCTTAGGAAACGCTCCAAACACTTAATTACAGATAATTGTTCCATATCATCGGGTTCTTGTTCTCGAGCTAGAAAGGCCTTTAGAGGTCACTGAGCCGATCTCCCTGTTCTACAGATGATGAAACTAAGGCCCAGAAAGGGCCTTAGTTTCTTTTCCAGGTCCGAACATTCAGTAAGTGTCTGAGGTGGGATTCAAACTCAGATCTTCCTGATTCTTGGCAAAGCTCTCTAGAGAGTGTCTACATGGATGGGATCAAAGACTTTGACAAACAATAATGGAAATCACCACTATGACTAATCTTCCAAAAAGAGAGAGGAGAAAATTCTGAATAAAATCTCTAAGAACTAAATTATCTTCCCACACCCTTTCTCAGTTCTACATCCTCTGAATAATGACTTCTTAAAAGAACCAGAAAAATAGGAAGCAAAGAAACTTGAGTAGTTTCTGCTTTCTGGATTCTTCCCCTTTCCCCTTTCAAGATACCCAAACACCTGTAAATTCTTGACCCCCTCCCCCTAAAAAAAAACCAAAAATCAACAGCCAAATACCTTTGGTAGAATAGTGTTATCTCCCCTCAACCAGAAGAAACATGATCTCTTTGGAAGGTTCTATATCAGTCATTTACACACTAGTAAGAATTTAGGTCAATGAATTTAAGGGCTAAATGCATTCAAGGCTTTACAATAATATTAACATGTGTGTGGCAATTTAATGTTTTCAAGGTACTTCACATACATAATCTTATTTGAGGCTCACAGCAATCCTGGGGAGTTAAGTAAAATAGCCCTATTTGACACATGAGGTTCAGAGAAGTTGAATGGATTTCAGATAGTCATACATCAGTCATGGCAGGACTTGAACTCAGGTCTCTTTGCTTCCAAAATAATCAAGACCCTCCCGGCCCCATTCCCTCATTATTGAATAATGAAAATATTTGCCCTTGTTTAAGAAATTTCCAGCTGTATAATAAATAGCAAAGGGAGTAGTTTTACTTGGAACTGGACTGTTTTTATTGACTCTTGACAAGCTTCTCTTCAGACGTGGGTCTCATTACTTCTCATGACTTGCCTGCTGGTCTCTGGCAGTCCTTTTTTTTTTTCTTTATTTGCCAGTTCTGTGTTCTTCTAGGATAGTGCTCATGCTGTGGCTTGGGAGCTCATGACCTTTCTAAAAATCTTTTAGAAGGAGCTGGGGAGGGTTGGGAATGCAGAACTCCAGAGTCCCAGGAAAACTGCCCTGTGCCTTGGGGGAGACCTTCCTTGGGGAGGGTGTCTATCTTTGGTTTACCTACATGTGCTTTGTGCTCCATTTTTAAATTTGGGTATTGTAGCTTTTCTTCTGTGTTGCTTCGCTAATGGCTGGCCAATAATTATGGGTGAGCAGAAATAGTTATTGGGTGCCATTATCATTATAGTCATCCGAACTCTATTGAATTCCATGGAGAATGGTTTGAATAATAATAGCAATGAAAGACATTTTTACAACATTGTAAGGTTGGCAAAGTACGTCAGGGGAGACATCGTAACATGGTGAGAAGAGAATTGGCTCTGGAGTCAGAATCTGGGTTTAATCCCACCTCTGACACTGCTTACCTGTATAATCTCAGACATGACATAAACCTCCTGGGCCTCAGTTTCTTCATCTGTAAAGTGAGGGTGCAGGCTGAACTAGATGGCCCTTGAGATCCCTGCTAGTTCTTAACTTCACTTAGCCTCAGTTTCCTCTTCTGTCAAATAAAGGGGTATGTGTATTAACTGGCCTTCAAAGTCCTCTCTGGCGCCAAATCTACAATCCTGTATTATCTGGTTTGCTTATCACAACAACTATGTGAGTCAGGTTTTGTTGTCCTTAATTTAAAGAAGAGGAAACCGAATTCCAGAGAAATTAAGTGACTCCCCATGATCATACAGCTAGTAACTATCGGAGGTGGCGCTTGAATACAGGTCTTTGTGAGTCCAACTGAGCACTTTAGTCATTTAGAATGTAAGGAAGCTATCATCCCTCTTGCCTTGATGGCAATAAATGAATGAATGAATTAAAAAAAAGTTATTAAGAGCATACCTATGTACCATGACCTGTGCTAAGTGCTGGAGACACAAATTCCAAAGGGGAGACAGTCCCTGCCTATAAAGTTCTTACATTATAGTAGAGGAGTGATGGCTAGGGATGGGGCACTTTACATAGATGGTGAGCAGGACTATGGAGGGAGTAGACTGACATATACCTAAGAACAATGGCAGAGTTGATTGGGTCATAATTTGTGGTTCCATCTATAAGATCATGAAATCAAGAGATAATAGTGTGTTCTAGAATGAAGGATGGAAAATATGGCCAATAAATAAGTGTTTGTTGACTATGGAAGGACTAGATGAAAAATGAATGAAGGAGTGGATGAAATTTAGCTTTTTCTTCAATTCCCACCTCAGCCCAGTGTTTCTCACCTTAGTGATATCATGTGGACTCCTGTGACATGTTGAAATAGTAATAAAGTCATGCCAATGAGCCCTAGAGGCCAAGTGTATATTCTGTCATAGACCAGAGTCAGTGCATTGTAGAATTTGCAAGCTAGCTCTCAAGCCTTCTCCTCCTGGATGATGTCAGGTCATAAATCTAGCAGTGCTTTTCCCTAGGAGAATCTCGATGGAGGGATGTTGTGTCCTTCTGGCACCATTTGAGTCTGTGAGTAATGGACGCTTTGCTCGTCTCCAGGGCTACTCTTGCTGAACGCTTGCAAACAGGATTGGCTTGATTAGGGATAAGACTTGGCAGAAACTCTTTGGGAGGGAGCCAGCCATAAGATTGCCATGGTGATGATGAAAATTCAGTACAGCAGCAAGATTGAAGGAAGAAGTCATTTGGGTAGAGCTCCGTCAACATGTCAAGGACTGGTGGTTTCGTTGGTGTATGGGAACTCCTTCTACCAAGGCAGATGCCAGCTGATCTCTAACTTACAGTCTTAGAGAGTTAGCTGGGGCTCAAAGAAGTTGGCACTTTCTCAAGGTCACAAAGCTAGTAAACACTAGATCCCAGGTTTAGACTCATGTCTTCCTGACTATCGGCCCAGCTTTCCTATCTATCACACTATGCCACAAATAAATTATAAGTAAGAAACAAATAATGAATCCTTTGGCACAAATAAGGACTTTGTCATCTGGAATAGAAAGGTTCTTTGGTAACATGGTTGGATGACACCCACATGGAATTATTAAGGACCTGAAATCTCATAAATTTCATGTCAATAATGCAACAGACCCTGGAAATATCTTTGGAATGTTCCTCTAGTCAGTCAGGACAAATGGACCAGGCAGCACTGAGGAAGAACTTTGTTGAAGAAATTGTTCAATATCAAAGTGGGATTTTAACCATGCCTATGGTGACTTGACCCTTTACCTTTATTAGCCTTCCTGTTTCTTCCATTGAGTTGTTAATGATGCTTTATGGTCCCAGAACTTAGAGGCTTAAATGCTAGCTTGGCAGGTAGATGTGAAATTCGCTTTTCTTTCTTTTCTGTTATACTTTCCAGGAATTAGAGCTGGGAGGGGTATTAGAGATTTAACAGTCATGTATTAATCACCTACTGTGTGCGAAGTGTTGTGCTGGGAAAAGCAAGAGAAACCCAAACCCAACTCGTTCCTTCCCCTCCAGAAGCTCCTGGTCTACAGGAGAGATACGACGTATGTAGATGAATAAATGCAAAGAGAACACAAAGTGATTTGAGGGCAGCATTGACAACTGGTGAGATGAGGGGAGACCTGGGAGGAGGAGGAGTCTGTGGGGTGGACACACAGAGCTAGTAGGAATTTCCTGGTCCTGCATCTGGGACATGAACGCTCCAGAGACTCTCTGAGCCCAGTGATTTTGTGGCTCTCCCTTGAAAGTGTTGTCAAAAACAAAAGAAAATATCTCTCTTTTCAAATATTTTTAATGGCAGCATCCAAAGTAATTGTCAAAATAATCACAATGATATTAATAATAATGATAGGAATAATAATACCAAGGGCAGCTAGGTAATGCAGTAGATAGAGTGCTGGGCCTGGAGTCAGGAAGACCTGAGTTCAAATCTGGCTTCAGACAGTGTGACTCTGGGTAAGTCACTTAACCAGATTTGCCTCAGTTTCCTCATCTGTAAAATGAGCTGGAGAAGGAAATGGCAAAACTTTGCCAAGAAAAACCCAAATGGGGTCACTGAGAGTCAGACGCAACTGGAAGGACTGAACAACAAAATAATGGTGATGATGATGAAAAAATGAAAACACCTTCATTGTCCAGTAGGGAGGGAATGGCTAAATAAATTGGGAATACATTTGTGTAATGAGATATTATAATATCGTTAAGACCAACAAGTATGAAGAAGAGGAAGAAGTTC
>CM053583.1:409051046-409064095 GCA_028627135.1 Pseudochirops cupreus | reverse complement strand
GTGGTGGTGGTGGTGGTGGTGGTGGTGGCAGTGGTGGTGGCAGTGGTGGTGGTGGTGGCGGTGGTGGTGGTGGTGGTGGTGGTGGTGGCCGTGGTGATGATGGTGGTGGTGGTGGCCGTGGTGATGGTGGTGACAGTGGTGGTGGTGGTGGCGGTGTTGGTGGTGGTGGTGATGGTGGTGACAGTGGTGGTAGTACGTAGCTAAGTGAGTAGAAAATATATTGAATGTAATCCTGGGCAAAGGAGGGAGTCAGGAGGAAGTATAGGAGGAAGAAGCTAAGCTGAGCCTTGAGTGAAGATAGAGGCTCCGGGAGATGGGTTCTGAGGCAGAGCATTCCAGGAACGAGGGATGGTCGATACAAAGACCAAAAAGTAGGACAGGGGATATTGTAGACAGGAACAGCAAGGAAAAGAATTATACTCATGAGGGGAAGGAATGTACCATCAGCCTCAGGCCATATTGTTGAGAGATCTGAATGTCAAAGAGAGGGGGATCTAGTTTATTCCAAAGATGCTGGGGAGCCACAAAGCTTCTTGAGCAGGAGAATAATATGTTAAAGTATATGCTGTGAATTAGAAAGCTTTTGCAATTGTCCCAGTAGAGGATGATGGCAGCTTGACATACAATGGTGGAGATGTGAGTGAAGAGAAAGCCAGAGATTGGACGGCTGTTGTGGGCATGGCAGGACCTGGATGCTGATGTGTTTAGAGTGAAAGTGAAGAGTGGAGGAGGATTCTGGGGATTTGAACCTGAGTGACCTGGAGGATGGCTGAACTCTGGGTAGAAATAGGGAGATTAGGGAAGTTGCTGGGGGACAGCCTCCCAGGGATTTGAAAATTAAGTTCCTTGCCTCTATCTATCTATCTATCTATCTATCTATCTATCTATCTATCTGTCTGTCTGTCTGTCTGTCTGTCTGTCTGTCTGTCTCTCCGTCTCTCTGTCTGTCTTTTTATATTTATATATACATATAAGTATGTAATATGTACTATATTAAAATGTGTATAATTTAAAAGGTAGTAACAAAATCACTCTGTATCGCCTCTAATGGTCAAAATTTGTCCTTTAGACTCTAGGCTCACTGTCTGTTGGGGGGCAGAACAGGGCACGGTCCCCTCCTTTCCCACTCCCAAATGTTGTGGAAATGGGAAGCCTTTTTTGGTTGGAGGAATGGTCTGATTTATTATTTTGCAAAGTGCTGAAGGACCCTCAGCGGTGTAAAGTAAGCAGAGGGGCTGGGGGAGACCCGAGGCCATTTTCTTAGGCCACTGCAGGGCTACACTTTCCCTGACCCTTGATTAGCACCTCTCCCCGCTACGTTTGCATGTGGTCCTCTTCAGTGCAACTCAGACCCAGCTGTTGTGATCCGCTTGCGAAGGGTCTGGTGCTGGAGAGATGGGAGGGTGGAAACGGACGGCATCGAATGCCAGCCCACCTCATGTTTCACTTATCTGCTTCCTTCACTGGCTCAGATGGTAACACGTTCTCCACCCTCCTTCTCTGACCTGCCTCTGGGGCCCATTCGTCCAGTGCGGTTGCAATGAACCAGTCTTTCTTCTTGCAACACTCTCCATCCATCACAGGCAGCCTCACTGTTGAAACCTGGAGCCGGGTCAGTACCAGCCAGCTCGGGATCCATTAAAAGCACCGAGTGCCAGCCGCAGTCCCCAGCCCAGCCCTCTTGCTTTCTTATTTTGATTTTTGGTTCCATTGCTCATTCTGTGTACAGTTTAATGGGAAACAGGCAGCTGCCACTTTTCCCGGCTACTATTTTTATTTGGTGGTTAGTCCCTTTGTATGCACTCTGCCATCTCGAATGTTTTGGTCCTGTTTCAAGATAGGATTAAACAGAACGAGGAACTGCCTGTTTTAAATCATAACTTGTATTTTAGCGGCTGGGAAACCCTAAGGATTCTTACTGCTTTGTTCTGTACATTCCTTGGGGGAAAAATGAAACAAAACCCCAACAAAACCCCACCTACCCCTATCCCCATCCTTCCCAAAAAGAGAAAGAAAAGACTATCCCTTAACTTCCCCCAAAACCTCCTTCCCTCCTCTCCCCACATCATTCTTCAAACCTGTTTAAAAAAAAAAGAAAGCAAAGAGAAATCCAGGGATCAGAATATAAAAGCGTCCTCTTCTTGATCCCCTGTAGCTTCTCCTGGCGCATGTTACATTTTCAAGGATATTCTAGCATGAGAGCACCGTCACTTATTGATGGATGAGGCCAATCTATCATTAGAACATCATTTCTGTCAAGGTTATGGGTAGTAACAGACATGAGCAGGGCCAGACAGAGCAGCAGGGATCCTGCTTGTTTCCCCCCTAACCCCCTGCCTTTTTCTTTAATCTAACTCTGTGTTGTATTGCAGAGAAGTGAATTTCTTCATGGGATATGACTTGTTGCAAAATAATTCGGGGGGCCCAGTGGGCTTTGTAAAGGCTTTTAAAAGGGCCTGCCTTCAAGGGTAGCTTTGTTCAGTCTCTACTCTGGGCTCAGCCCAAGGAGGCAGTCTTTGCCAGGGTCTGGGTCTCGTGGGTAAAGGTTAGCTGAGCAGAAGCAGGAGGAAGGAAGAAGAAAAAAAAGAACAGTCTCAAGATGGAACATAGTGAAACATACGATGTTCTTAGGAGACTTTTTCCACGTTAATTCTATGAAATTGTGGCTGGACGATGTTGACAGATCTCAAGTTAATTGAATTCAATTCAGTGAGTGTTTCTAAAATGTCTACTATTATGCCAGGCATTGGAGAAACAAAGACAAAACCAAAACAGTTCCTGTCCTCAGGAAGCTTATACTCTTCTGGGAGAAAGCATGCACACAGATAAGTCCGTAAAATATGTAGAGAAAGAAATATTTTTTTTCCTTTGGGAGTTGGGGCAGGGTCACAGTGTAAAATGTTGTTCTTCCCAAAAACTGAATGAGAAATGAGAGTCTGTCTGACAGGAATGATTCTCCTTGATGAGCTGAAATTCAGAAACACATGACTCCCTTTAGCACATTTTAAGCTCGGAGGAGATACTTTTTCTCCACTTAAGGAGTTCATTATTGGAAAGAAAATGGATTGTTGTACATATCTTTCCTCTGCTGAAACATTCAGTGCTTCTTTTTCCTCCCTCATCCCATGATTTCATCAGTGTGGGAAATCACAGATGTGAACACTCCGTCCGACAATGCAGACTGGCCACTCCTCTGTAACTTAGAGTCTCAGAGATCAGAAACGAGAGGTTAAGCCACTTGCCCAGGCCACGAAGCTAGTGTGTGTGGAGCAGGACTTGTATCCAGGTCTATTGTCTTCCAGGGTTGGCCTCCTAAACACTATGACCAAATAGTCTTTCTTAATATAGGAAAACAACTGAAAGTAGGAAAGCGTGCCAATCTTTAAAAAAAGAGAAGAGAACAGAATCTATAAACTCTAGAGCACAGAGCTTCATTTCAATTCCTGGGGAAAATTCTAGACTGTGTTGTTAAAGAGCTGGTTAGTGAACATCTGGACAGGCATCAGAGATCCCAAAGAAGTGGCAAGGGCTCATCAAGAAGAGATCATGCTGGTCGAAGCTTGGGTTTTGGGGGGAGAGAATTACTGAACTGGGTAAACAGCTACAAACATAGTTTTCTGAGATTTTAGCAAAGCTTCTGATAAAGGATTATGATGAAGATTTCCTTCAAGTTCCATGGGCTTTCCCAGGCCCCTTAGCTTCTGGTGCCTTCTCCACTCAGATTTCCTTCCATCTACTCTGGATCCATGTTGGACGTGCCTAGTTTTTGGTTGTTCATTCATTTCAGTTGTGTCCGACTCTTCGTGACCCCATTTGGGTTTTCTTGGCAGAGATACTGGACTGGGCTGCCATTTCTCCTCCATTCCAATGTGAGCTCTTTGAAGACAGGGGTTATTTTTGCCTTTCTTGGTGTCTGTCTACAATGCTGGAGGCATAGAGAGCATTTGACAAATACTGTGTTACTTACTGTACCTAACTGTGTACGTGTTGTCTTCCCCTGTCATGGAAACCCCTTGAAGATGAGGGCTGTTTTGACTTTTTCTTTGTATCTATAGCCCTTAGCACAATGCTTGGGATACAATAAGTGTTTAATACATGCTTGTGGATCGGTTGTCAGAAAAATATCTGAGGGTGTTGGTGGGTCTCTAGCTTGATGAGTCCCTAGTGTGATATAGCAGCCAGAAAGGCTGGTTAATGGGACTGTGGACTGGATGGAGAGAGTCATGATTTCCACGAATAAGGAGTCGATAGTCCTGTGCTAGTCAGACCTCATCTGGGGTATTCTGTGCTTTTCTGTGCACTGTACCTTGGGAATGACCTTGATAAACTGGAGAACATTTACAGGAGGTTAACTCAAGTGGCACCACTTCAATAAGGATTGGTTGGAGAACCTGGGAGTTCTTAGCCTGGAGAAGGGAAGACTCACAGCTGTCTTCAGGTATTTGAAGAGCTATCACATGGAAGAGGAATTTGGCATGTTCTGTTTGGCCCTAGAGGGCAGAAGTGGGCGCAGCGGGCGGAAGTGGCAAAGAGGCAGATTTAGACTTGTTGTTGGGAGGAACTTCCTTGCAATTAGAACTGTCTAAAATTGGAATGGGCTGCTGCCACAGGAGGGAATGGATTCTGCTCTCATTGGAGGTTTTAAAGCAATAGCTGGGTGACTGTTCTCTTTCTTGGCAAGGGAATCCATGTTCAGGTAGGACTACATGGTTCCTGAGGCTCCTTCCAACTCTGAAATACTCTGATTTTCTAAAAATCTTTTCCAAAATGGAGAGCATAATTCTCCAAACAAAGAATCCAGTATCACCATTCTCAGTTTTCTCATTTGTGAAACGGAGGTAGAGCACACGTTCTCTAAGTGGCCTTCCAATCCTCAGTCTGTGAAGCTCTGCTCTTTGTTCTCTCCATGTTCTTTCCTCTCTTGGAGCTGAGATAACGACCCATTCCTAAGCTTCAATGTTAATGGGCTCATTAGCTTGCCTTTATATAGACCTTTGAGATCTTCAAAGTGCTTTATATCTATCATCTCACTTGATCCCCTGTAAGTTAGTGTTATTATCATCCCCATTTGATAGATGAAGAAAGGTTCACAGGGGGTTAAGTGACTTACCACAAGGGTCACATGGGCTGTAATTAAGTGGCAATTCTGGGATTCAGCATCGAAATATGCAGGGACAGCTGTGACTCACCCACTATCTCTCCTTCTGGGAAGTTTCCTCCATCCTGCTCAGATCCTTGTGACTCTCCTTTTGGGATCTCATCTTCCTTAATAAGTGCGTCACCTGGCTCACAGCCTTCTCTTGTCTCCCCTCCCTTGCTGACTTTGAATACAAGTTCATTGACTTCTCTACCTTGGTTAATGGGGTGCTCCATAAAAGGAATAGTGATAGCTTAGAGCCAATGTGCTCCCATGAGCCCAAATTCTGGCAACTGGCTCCATTCCCTTCCATTTTTTCTGTTTGCCTCAGCAATGATGGTAGAATCACTACTCATTTCAGAACTTTCTGTGTGATGTGAGAAAGAATAGTGGCATAGAAGGAAATGAAATGACCTTCAATCCTGAAGAGAGAAGGAAGAGAAATCCAATAGGGAGATGCTCCAAATCAAGAGGCATTCAGAGAACTCATTTTCAAGATATTTTGAAGAGAGAAAAATTCCAAGAGAATGAAAAAGATTAAGTATGGCATCATTGTATAAAAAAGACAATGGAGATGTCAACAACTAACAGCATGCCTATTTCTTCATCTTTATTGAATCACATGACTCAAGGGTGTGTGATAAAAACATGAGAACAGAACAGATGAATTTTGCAGGATCATTCTCTGTCACAGCAGGCTCCATCTTTGAGGGAAATCACATTGTTTTTAGTGCTTTACAAATCTAAGGTGCTTTGTGACTTCCAGCTATCACTATTATTATTATATCTTCACAGTCAGATAACTAAAGGCAGTAGCAAACATAAGATCCCCTAATTAAAAAGAAAAGACTCATTAGAACAAATTGCTGCTTAAAAGGCTCTAATCAACCAAAGGGTTTTCCCACACAGATGTTGAAATCATACAGGATTCTCTGCCAGCTGAAAAAACTCTGGAGGCCTTCTTTAGTGGACTGCAAACTCAACATGAAACAATGAAACTTGAATTGGCATCCAAAAAAGGTGATGGGATCTTTGGCTACCTAAGAGAGATCTGGCCTTCAGCACTGGGGAGATGACTGCTCTCACCGGCCACAATTGAAGGATTGTATTTGGTTCTGATGACATATTTTGGGAAGGACATTGAAAATCCAGATAGAGTCCAGTTGAGATCAACCAACATGGTGAAAGATCATGACATATGGTTGAAGGAACCAGAGCCATTTAGCCCAGAGAAGGCTTAGGAAGGGCATGAGAGCTGTCTTAAAGTAATTGGAGGGCAGTCACCAGGAAGATGGGGAGACTTGTTCTGTTTGGCCCCAGAGGGCAGAATCAAGAACAATGAATGGAAATTAGAGAGGCAAATTTAGTCTTGGTTTAGGAGGAGACTTCTGAACAACAGGAGGCATGCCGAAGTGAAATGGGCTGCTTCAGGCGCTGGTGCATTCCCCTTTTCTCATAGTTTCCAAGCAAAGGGCAGATGGCTACTTGTCTGGGACATTGTAGGAGGGCTTTTTGTTTAGGTCTAAGTTGGACTGCAGGCACCCTGAAGGCCCTTCCAACTTGGACATCCTATGCTATGACAATGTAAATGAAGGTAACTTAGTTCAGGGCAGTGGACAATGCTGGTTCCAGACTACATATCCGTCTTAGCTCCGAACAAACAGTAAACTAGAGAGTACAAAGTCATGTACTTCCTATTACTGTTATCTTAGATGGATTCATAGCTTTCGAGGTAGAAGGGACTTTAGGGCCTCATTTTATAGGCTAAGGGAGATTGAGTAATTTGTCCCAAGGTCAGACAAGTAGCAAAGGTCAGAGGTGGGGTTTGAATCCAGGTCCTGGGACTCTAGAGCAAGTAAGAATTCTTTCCACTGGACTACTCTACACTCCTTTCTTGGATGAGTTTGTGTAACTTTTTTTAAAGGGAAAATACTATGGGGGGGGATAACTGAAGTATTGGGGGAAATGTATAAGTTATTTTTAAAAAAAACAACTGTGAATGAGAGAAAAATCCCAGCATCTGCTAATTGTAAAGATTTTGATGACAGGTGGCCTTTCTACCCTTGGGAAGCATAAATGGAGGCATCCACAGGCAGAGGACTTGGTTTTCATCAATATTTGAGGTCGTTGTGACCGTGCCTTGCAGACAGCCACCCATTCTTTCTCTGTTGACACTTCCTCCTGTTCACACCATCTATTCTATTACCTGACCTCTTTGTTTTCTCTCCAAGGTTTTATTTGGTTTTATATTAGTAAATGAAATGTTAGACAATATTTTCCATATTCAATTAAAAAGAAAAAGCTATGAAATAATCCTTTGAAAGAACATTGACAGTTCCCTGGAAGTAACACCATGCATCTCATGAAGGAGTCCCTTTTCCTGGTTTAGAAAAGGTCAATGTTCCAAGAGAGTTGGGCCCTACAGCCTCTCAGGAATGAGTTTTGTCCCTTCGGAGCCGATAATCCCAAAGGCTGGAATTCAACATTGAAGGGTCCCAAGCTTTGGCTCCCTTGGGCCCAGGAGAACAGCGTTCCTTTTTGCCACCCAGTGGCCAACCTTGGACAGAGCAGGCAAGCCAGCGAGGGGAATCCTGGAGGCTGCTGGCTGCTTGTCTGGGGCTGTGGTTTGGCAAAAGGCCCCATCCATCGTCTTTGCCAGACATTCAGAGATTTTGTTTTCTCATCTCTGCCCCTCCCCCCTTTTCATGTTGGCACTTCCTTTGCATGTACCACGGGAGGCTACATTTGGGGGTCTGATAGCATTGCTCTGTGTTCCAGGGCTAGCTATCTTTTAGGGGGCAAGGAGACAACCTTCAAACAAGGGCTGCTTTGACAGAGGGTGACTTATGGGCCGTCCTCAGAGAGGAGCAAATCCGGGAGAGAAGGCCTGTCAAGAAAGGAAGATAGAACCAGTCTGCATATTTCCATTGACTGACAGGCTGGCCTATTGGACTTTTGCAGAAATGCTGATCAGCTCAGACCCTAGTTTTCTGCTTGTTTAGAGAGGGGGAGCTCAGTTCCCAGCCCCAGGGACTCTATTCCAGTACTTTGGGAAGAGAGGGCTTGGAGGTGCACATGGGCAGCTTGTCCCCATCCCCACCCCCACCCCCACCCCCAGCCACTCTTCAGAACCCGAGGGTTCAGCATTCCTGGTCTTTAAAACCCTATGCTTTTAAAACTTGCCATTTCCTAGTGACTTGTAATGGCCTCGCAAAGCAGTTCATTTGAATTACTCTGCTTTTATTATACCAGTTACTCAACATTCGCCAAAGTTCCTATAAAGGCACTGGGTGTCCCCAGGGAGCATGGGGTCTAGCCACAACCTTTCCCAGCCCGAGTGTCAGAAGAGGAGACCCAGGCAGGTTGAGGTGAGGCCAACCCCAAACTGGCAGAGTTAAGGAGCTGGTATCATAGACATTTGAGCTGGAGAGAGAGAGAGAGAGAGAGAGAGAGAGAGAGAGAGAGAGAGAGAGACAGAGAGAGAGAGAGAGACAGAGAGAGAGACAGAGAGAGACAGAGAGACAGAGAGACAGAGAGAGAGAGAGAGAGTGGTACAAGGGAAGGAGCCCTGGCTTTGGCATTGGAAGAGCCTAGCTCAAATGCTGTCCTATCATTTGTATCACTTAAGACAAATCATTTAACCTTAGTTTCCAGCTTCCTAAAAATGAAGGAGTTGAGCTAGATTATCTGTGAGGGCCCTTTCATCTCTATGAAGTCTTCTTTCACTCTCCTTCCTCTCAATGTGATGCCTTACCCTTTTAAATTTCCTTATTTTTACTCAAGATGCCACCCTCCTCACAGGTCACCTGCATTAGAAATCTCATGTCATCTTTGCTTTCTTTCTTTCCCTTGGGGAATTTTCACACATAGCCATAAACCTTATGGGTTTGTAAGATTAGAACTTGGAGAAAGCTTGGAGGCCATCTGGTCTAACCCATTTACTTTTAAAGATGAGGAAACTAAGCCTCTGAGAAGTGACATCATGAAATGTAGTAAGTGGAAGAGCAGAAAATTAAGCCTTGGTCCTTGGACTCTGAATCCAGAAACTTTTGTCAGGCATGGATCACCATGTCTAGAGTTTTTGTGATTATAGGAGCTGGAAGGAACATTAGGGGTATTCTTATCCCAACTCCTTCATTTCACAGATGAAGAAACTTTGATCCCAAGATCAGATTTTGTGATTTGCTCAAGGTTAGCTAGGTAGGAAGGGACAGAGATGAAATGAAAAGACCAAGTGAAGGTCTGTCTTTCAGGTCATTGCTTCCTACCAGTTAAAGGAGAGTTAAAGGAGAGGATTCTGGTTGGGAGGGAAAGGCAAGGAGAAGATGTTAATGTTAGTGGTATTTCAGTAGAGAAAAGCATTGGATTTTGGAGTTAGTGGCCTTGAGTTGCCTTTTTTAACATGATGAGATTAGAGTATGTGGCCTCTCAGGTCCCTTTCACTCCCAAATCTATGTTCATTGTGCTCAGTTAAGACAAAAAGGAAACCCCATCACTAGCATTTTCCCTATACCTTCTTCTCCATTTGTCCCAAGTCCAGAGGCTCTGACTGTGCTCACATCTGGGCCAAACAGTCCTGAGTGAAACCAAATTTGATGTGGTTGGACTCTTCTACATCCTTCTTGGGAAATACACAAATCTAGGTGTCACGTGAAAACCACCAACACCAGAACCGAACCTTCTATTCCGATGTAGCTTGTCTTCCTTTGGATGTCTGTGTGCAGACGCAGGCAGGGAACAAACAAATAAATAAATGCATCCAGATGTGACTCCCTGGGCCATCTGGTTAAAATAAATTTTGTGTTGAGCTGTAATTACAAGTTATTTGTTATAGATCGAGGGACGCTGCTCTGGATGTTGACTGGCTCCCAGCTTTCTAATTTAGCAAATGGTTATTTTATATTTAAGAGCAGTGTTTCTTTTGTGCTATCAGGTCCCAATGCATGACTTCCCACAGTGTGGGGCCTTCTGACTAATAAGTCCTCCCCTGAGAGCTTTTCTGCTCAGCAAGACCCTAGAGAATCATCTGATAATGTTCCCAGGACTGACCTAGAGTTTTGGGTAAAGACAGAGCCTGAGTGATGCTTAGATTGGGATGTAGACTGGACCTGAGATTTTATTGGTAGAGGGAACTCCTAGGTGAGGAAACTCAATCAGGGTAGATCAGCACCTTCTCAGAAACCTAGGGTTTTAGCGAGATGTCTAGGGCACTAACAGAGGTGATTTGCCCAGGGTCACTTTAGCCAGCATGTGTCAGAGGCAGGACTGGACCTCAGGTCTTCTTGGCTCTGAGGCCAACTTTCTATTTATTATGCTGTGGTTATAACATGAGCTAGCATTTATACACAGTTTCAATGTGTTTTGTATACACTTGTCTTGTTTGGTCCTCACAACTGCCCTGTGAGGCAGATGCCATCCTCATCCCCATTTCACAGATGTGGAAACTGAGGGTAAGGGATGTGCCCAGGGTTATATAACTTGTAAGTATCTAAGGTTGGATTTGAAGTCTTCTTGATGCCAAGTCTATCCTTCTATCCTTCATCATCTTTTTTGTGTCATGGACCCCTTTGGGAGTCTCATGAAGCCTGGGTGGCCTCAGAATATTGGGCTTAAAAAAATTCTTAATCAAAGGAAATGTCTATGTGTATGTGTATATGTATATGTTGGTGTTGTGTATGTGTGCATGTATATGTTTATATGTGTGCATATATATACATACACATATATATTCAGTTTGAGATTAGTGAAAATAAAGACGTTAAATTTTTCCCATCCAAATTCAGACATTAGGTTAAGAATCCCTTGTCCAGAGCAAATTGTATCTGAATGAATGCGCTCTGATTGGAAAGCTGGGAAGTTCCAGTGTTCTATTGGCAGGGTAGGGACATGGAGGCAGGACCCAGTGACACAGTGGTTGAGGGGCAGAGACTCTGAGGAAGAGGGGAAAGGAAGCAATCTGTTCAAAAATAGTCTATCTGATTCCTTGCTGCCAGTCTTCAGGCTGCCTTGCAGAGAAAGCAGGAAAACCAGGTAATAAACAGATGAGTGTCAATAACCAATAAACATTTATTTAATGCTATTTTCCAGGCACACCCTGCCCTCAAGGAGCTTATAATCTAATAGGGGAAGACTACACCCAAAAGAAGCTGGAAAGTGGGGGAGGAGGGAGCATCCAAGGGTACCCAGAGCAGAGGCATGAAGAGCAGCCCATGAGAAATGGAGAGAGGCCTTGCGAGGGGCTCATTGCCCCCCTCCCCACCAGCCCTCCAGGCAACTAGGATTTGGGGAGGTCTGGGGTACCAGTCTCCAAGATGATGAGAAGTATATTCAAAAGGCCTTAGACTCCAGTTGGCTGTGTGACCCTGGGCAAGTCTCATTGCTCTGGCTGACTCTTTAAGACCATAAGTTTCAGAGGGAGAACCTGCCAGCATCGGTACAGGGAATGTCCTTCACTGTTTAACTCATTGGGTCGCTGTGAGGACTGAAAGCTAATGTAGGGAAAACACTTTGACAATTTCAAAACAGTTTCTAGATGGCAATTTAAATGTCAGCCTTAGACCCTGGGCAAGTGTCTAAGCCTACAAGTTGCAGAGAAAGTAAGAGGCAGCTGGATATCCCAGTCAGGAAGACCTGAGTTCAAATATAGACGGAGTGACCCCAGACGCATCACTTAGCCGCATCTGTCTCATTTTCCTCATCCGTAAAAATGAGCATAATGAAACCTGTAGCGCCTTTTGCATTGGAGAATTCTGGGGCTCAGATGAGATGTAGGAATGTTAGACACGTGTGCTGTTAGTACTGGCATTACTTCTCTGCACACAGTGTACATACAGGTACCGATCAACTGGCTTGCTGTCCTTGTCAGATTAAAGATATGTATGTATGCATGCCTGTATGTATATTAATGAAAGTAGGGAGGACTTAGTTTACTGTCTGAAAGGCTAAGGTATGTACTCATACACACACACTTTAGCATATATATATATATATGTATGTATATATATATATATATATATTTATAGAGAGAGAGAGACATACATATATAAAGTATAAATACATATACATATAACTTTATATACACATAGACATGTATATATGTGTGTATATATATACATACACTTTAGCCTTTCAGACAGTAAACTGTGTTCTATACTTTCATCAATGTATATAAGTAATATACACATATACATTTCCATACATATATGTGTGTACATAAATATGTGTATAAATAGAGGTACATTAGAAATGTGTAAATATACACACGTATATACATGTATGTATGTATGTATGTACACATGTACATGTGCTTTAGCCTTTCAGACAGTAAACTAAGCCCTCCCTACTTTCGTTGACAGTGATCCTAAAGCACCCTGGGGCTGTCATTCTCTAAACGTCTGCTCAATGTGTCTTTGTTTAGTGTGGGTTTTTTTTTTCTTCCTATTTTGGAGCTTGTCAAATCCCATCCTTGCTGATATTTGGATTGGGACTTTAAACAGCTGGACTGTCATAGGCAAATATTTTTGTTCTCCTGAGGAAGTCCTGGACTAGGTACCCTAATTGGAAGAAATTCAGATTAAACAAATATTATCATTTCTATAGTCTACTAAAAAGTAATGTTAGCACAGGAGAAGTCACACTTTTCCCTCCAGCATCATTTTATCATGGTCAGGGGCCCCCCTAAAAGAGACTGATTTTTCTGTTTTTCCTCCCTCCCCTTTCATTCAAATAATACAATTTTCTCTTATTGAAAAGAATTTGGGTGTTCTCCCCTTCCCTTCCCTTCCCTTCCCTTCCCTTCCCTTCCCTTCCCTTCCCTTCCCTTCCCTTCCCTTCCCTTCCCTTCCC
This sequence comes from Pseudochirops cupreus, assembly GCA_028627135.1. Taxonomy (NCBI): domain Eukaryota; kingdom Metazoa; phylum Chordata; class Mammalia; order Diprotodontia; family Pseudocheiridae; genus Pseudochirops; species Pseudochirops cupreus. The sequence continues at coordinate 409,051,113 of CM053583.1, read as the reverse complement.
TTCCCTTCCCTTCCCTTCCCTTCCCTTCCCTTCCCTTCCCTTCCCTTCCCTTCCCTTCCCTCTTTCT
>CM053583.1:409026593-409044816 GCA_028627135.1 Pseudochirops cupreus | reverse complement strand
TGGGAGTTTTTCCATAGGACTTGCTTCTGAAATCTTTGTTGCCTTCGGAATGCAAGCTTCCTGAGGGCTGGGGCTCTCTGACTTTTCCACTTCCATTTCCAGCACCTCATATAATGCCTAGTATACAGTTAGTGCCTAATAGAGTTTCCTTCCTTCCTTCCTTCCTTCCTTCCTTCTTTCCTTCATTCCTTCCTTCTTTCCTTCATTCCTCCCTCTCTCTCTTCCTCCCTTCTTCCCTCCCTTCCTTCCTTCCTTTATGAAAGTTTTGTAAATCTATTAAAAAACCATGCTCTCAAAATAAAAAAAAAAAGCATAATGGCATTTCTCCCTGTCTCTTTCCTTTCCTGTTTACAATTGATGAGCAAATTTAGCTGTCATGAAATACGTGGCTGGTCTGGCTTTGGATTTAGTGTTTAACTCTTAAGAACTATTTTAAAATCTGGCATATGCTGAGCACTGTGCTGAGAGCTGAGGATACAAGACAATCCCAAGAAGCCCACATTCTAATAGGAGAAGAGCGTAGAGAGGGGATTCAGCATCAGGGTCAATGGAAAGGCTTCCTGGTCCTTAGGGTAGAATGTTGTGTACAGTGACCATAATAATAATACTTACAGTGATGAGGATGAGGATGAAGCTTTGTTGTATTTTCTCCTTCCCACCTGTTATCTTTATGTAGCATGCTCTGTTCTACCATGCAGTCCTATATGGCAGCAAATGACTCTTCCATGAATCTTTTAATTTTGTGAAAATGGGTCATTATTGTGGCCATCATGTGCATGAGTTATTTTGGGCAGTGCTCTCCTATGTTGGTTGGTCAACTCTAACAGATCAGAGGGAAGAAGAGGCTTGGCAGGTTTTCATCAACATCCTCCCCTTCCTCCTCTTCATCGTCGTCATCACCATCATCATTCCCATCCAAATAGCTTTTTAATCTTCATTCACAACAACCCTATGTGGCAAATATTGTAGGAATCTTCCTCCCTGAGAGGCAATGTGGTCAGGAGGATGGACAGCTGGCCTTGAAACCAAGAAAACTTGGATTCAAGTCCTATCTCTGTGGATACTGGCTGTGTGACCTGAGACAAGTCACCTAACCCCTCAGTGCTCTAGGCAGCCAGGTCTAGAAGCTGCCTGCAAGGTGATGACCTACGTTGGTAGAAGGAGTTTCCTGTAATAGTGATTTAATAGGTCCAGTCCTTCTTTTCCTATTCCCATGTTGGAGATGAGTAATTGAGGGTCTGAGAGGTTCAGTTTTGAAATCTAGAATCCAACCCAGGTCTTTCTTTACTTCAAGCCAACAGCTCTTCCACTGACTTTCATGTGTACCATTAGTGGTGCTGACCCTTGTCCTCCAGGACAGCCGGATTGCAGGGACCATATTTTTGGGGGTCTAGGCTGAAATGGAATACATGAAGCCTTATAAATAAGCATGGATAGACCACGAGTTCATACCATTCTTATTATCACTTGCTAGTTAACAATCATCTCCTCTCCCTTATCTGCTGACTCAGCTGATTGTCCAGTTTTCGTTGTGACCTTTTACACCTGGTAAATCAGCAACTACTGCAAATCAGGGCTTGAGCCACTGATTTGTTGATTGTCTTTAAACCTAAGAAAGGGAGAGAGAAAGTGTTAATAATGCAAATTAATCTTAAAAGGGTGTCTCGCATACAATCCCTGCCTCCCAGAGAGCTGGTTGTTAAACATTTACAGACACCCCCTGCTTGTCTCCAAGTTTTTTTCTACTTCACAGTTTCTCTGTTTCCTCCATGGCAACATCAGAAGGAAGACAAAAGGTAGTATATTGCATTGGAAGGTGTACCGGACAGAGTGTAGGAGACTGGTTAGTCCAGATTATAATACTGACTTAATAGTTGTGCAACTGCCAGTACCTCTTTGATCCTTGTTTTGTTCATCTGTAAAATGGGCATGATAAAACTCGTGCCATGCACTTCACAGGGTTGTTGGTGAGAAAGAACTTCAAAGACCTGAAAGGGGCTAGGAGAATACACACAATGAGATCATCACCTATTATTAGAATCACAGACTTTGGACTCATGGAGGCCAGCCCTCTGATTCACAGAGGAGGAAACTGAGGCAGAGAATTTAAAAGACTTGCTCAAGGTCACACTGAGCACAGCCAGGATTCGAATCCAGGGCCTCTGACTCAAACTGGTCCTACTTCCTTTCCAATGGTTCTCAACCTTCCTAATGCCACAACCCTTTAATATAGTTCCTCATGTCGTGGTGACCCCCAACCACAAAATTATTTTCGTTGCTACTTCATAACTGTAATTTTGCCACTGTTATGAATCGTAATGTCAATATCTGACATGTAGGATACATTCTTACAAATTGAACGTAACCCACAGGTTGAGAACCACTGCTTTACACCTTTATATGTGGCCTCTAAATATGCATCAAATCAATGAGAAAAATCTAAGTAAAGCATTTTGTAAGCCCTTAAGTGCTAGATTAATGTCAGAAATTATTTTTATTAAAATGACAAGGTACTTGGTATAGTGGGAAGGTTGTAGACTCTGGAGTCAGAAGGCCAGGGTTCAAACATGCTGCCTATGATGCTTACTACCTGAGTAAACTGGATCAAGTCCCTGTGCCTCAGTTTCCCTGTCTGTAAAGTGGAAGAGGATTGAACCAGATGATCTGTAAGGTTTTTTTTTTTCTCTAATTCTGTCTATGATCCTAAGTTTGGTTTCTCTCCCTGGTCTGCAGTTGTCTGAACCACGAGTAGCATGGACAAAATTGCTTGCAAAGAGAACTCTGGGCAAGTTTGTTTAATCGTGTGTCCCAAACTCGGGTCAGATTGCCCTTGCCTCTGCCTTCATTGGTGGGGAGCTTCTTCATCATGCTTTTGCTGACCTTTAATTAAGCCAACACGATTGTGGAAACAAAAGAAAAAGCTCATACATGACCTATTGTCCCTCCCCTCAACTTGCCCCCCATGCATACAGAAAAAATAAAGTTGATTTTTTCCAAGCACTGCCATTCTGAAGCCATGCCATACCTTGGAAATTCTTCTGTGTCTTGTAATGGTTAAAAGCTAACCTTTTGCCTATTCAGATAATAGCCGGGTGAAAGATTGCTCTCATTAAAGAAAAAAAAAATCCATATTGTATGATGAAAACCCCTGAGCTCATTGGGAGCTCTGCTGCAGACTTGGCAGCTTGTCTGGATTTCCTTGGACAGAAGACCATCGTTTAATTCGGGGCTCTCTCATGAACAATAACTTATTTGTTATCTCACTGTTTGTTGTTGGTGAATAACAAATGGGAAAGGTGTGCTCTGTGACTTCATAGGCCAGATCCCATCCTCTCTTGAATGGAGTTCAGGCAACATTGGCTACAGTAAGTCAGTCAGGAAAGATGGCGAGAGAACGGCCTTGCTGTGGTTGGGCTGGTCTGTTTTCTGCCGTCTTCTCTTTCATTTCTCTGTGCAAAGTATCTTTTGTTCTCCTCTACTTTGTGATGTGGTGAAATGTGTTTTTTATGGTTTGCCTTTTCATATTTGGAAATACTTTGGTATAAAGGAGCCTTGGGGAAAATTGAAGGAAAAAGATATTAAAAAAAAAGTTTTCAAATTTATTGCCTAGGTTGAACCATGTATTATGTTTAGGGAATTTCCAGCAAAACTAGAGCCCCCCTCGTACAAACCTATTGACTGAAAAGTAGGCAAGAACAAAGAAGTGAATCTAGTACGTTGTGAGGTTAAAAGTCAGGAAACTAGATTCGACGGCCTCCACGATCCCTCCTGGCTTTCAATCCGTGACCCCTGGCATAACACCTACCTCATCAAGAATTTCTTCTACGATTTCTCAGGACCTCAGAGTTAGAAGGGCCCCCAGAGTCCACAAATCCAACCTATACCACCCCCCCAGGACTCCCTTCCTGTGGCTTACCCACAAATCATCCAATCTTGGCTAATGGACTTACAATGATAGGGTGCTGAGTTAGCACATTCTACTTTTGGACAAGTATAATTGTTTGCTCCATTTTTCCTTTGCATCAAGTCTCAATTTGCATCCTTATAACAGTCACCTGTTGCTCTTTACTGTGGCCTCTGGAGCCAAGCAGAATGTCAAATCCCATTTTCCCTCTCTGGGAAAGCCCATCTTTCATGTCTCCCTGTCTTGGCCTTTACACCTATATCACCCCTGTAATGTATACAGTAGGGTGGCTGTAGTCCATGGAAGGGAGAGGGAGAGGGAGAGGAGAATTTTACTAATTCCTGTCTTTCTCTGACTCTAGAACAAAGAATCTTGTTTAATCTCTTTGAGACTGAAAGGATGAATGAATTAATCCAAAGGACCAAATTCTCTGTGATGTTGCAATCCAACTTTTTGTTTCTGACTCTGCCAACAATTAATGCAAGTCTTGTATCTACTCCCTACAAAATGATGATGCACCCTGACATCTTTCCTCTCCTTTCCAACCTTATTTCCGGCTTTCTTTTCGTGTCATATGGTCCCATTCTCTGGAGGATCCACATGGTTGGCCTTATGGGCACTTAGAGGAGGTAATTGATTTCAGGAGTATTGAGAATTTTCCTTTCTTTTGCTGCAGTAAATTCATGAGACTCTCATCGATCACTAAATCCCACCCTCAGGAAGCTCATTCCTCTATTGAACGTTAAAAATGCAAACACATTTAGAGTGGTGGTGGTGATTGCATCTTAAATTATCCTTAGTCATTTATACCTTAGTGTGAATGAGTTTTGGAGAGGGCTGAGAAAGCAGATAGTTCTAGACCCTTTGGGAAAGTGGTTGGGGGAGGGGGAATCTGGCTGAAGGAGTAAAAAGGTACAGAATTGTTTACTTCTCCAGTGTGCCTGTGGATGGTCCAAAGTATGATGCCACACTTTGAGAGCCCACAGATATTTTTAAAGTATCTCCAGGGGTGAGAGGAATGCTTGCTGGATGGGTGTACCCAACTGAGAGTTAAGGAGGCAATGGTTATTTCCTCTTGAGTCTCATATTTTCACAGTTTCAAACTGGAGTGTTCTTAGATTCTTTCAAAGTCTCTTTTAGTTCTAAATCTAATCCAATCCCTTCACTTTACAGATAAGGAAACTGAGACCCAAGGAGGTTCAATCATTCTGAGGCAGTCGATGGTGAAATGGATAGTACATTGGATCTAGACTTGGGAAGACCTGAATTCAAATTTGACCTCAGTCACTTACTAGTTGTGTGACCCTAGACAAGTCACTTAACCAATGCCAGCCTCAGTCTGCTCATCTGTAAAACAGGGATAATAGTAGCATTTACTTCTCAGGGGTGTTGAAAGGACCAAATGAGATAGTATTTGTAAAGCATCTTGTAAACTCTAAAGCACTATATGCGCTAATGTTGTTGTTATCATTGATCATTATCGGAGCTCACACAGGGAGGGAATAATTGAGGCAGAGTTTTGACCCAAAGTCTCCTGGTTGCATTTTGCTCAAGGTCAGAGTATGGCCTTATCTATAAAATTCTATAGAATTAATTGACTCAGCATTTTGGAGGGGGTGGTTTTCTCTCTCAAGAAAACAAGACTATTTTTCAAGTGGGATTTGATTTATGAGTTTTTTTCCTTCTCAACTGGAAAGCAGGGTATAAGAAGCATCATTTCCTAAGCTCCTTGCCCATACATGCCCTCGGCTGTTCTGGCATTTAAATGGCCATGGCTGTGGTTTAACTGGACTTTGCTAATATCAAAACCCCCGTTTTAGGGAGTTGCTAAGCCTGTCGCTAACATTCAAAGTTGCCTTCGACTTTGAGCCAGAGGCAATACTTTGGTTTTGCATCTCTTTCTCACTGTGTTGCAGTTCAGCACTCAATCTGCAAGTCTCTATTAAGTGCCTACTGTGTGCAGGGTGCAGGGCTTAGTACTGGGCATGCAAGGAAAGGCAGAAGCAGCCTCTGCCCTCAAGGAGTTTACAGTCTAACAGAAAGAACGAACGACTATGTGTATACAAAATAGACACTGGGAGTGGACTGAGGGCTCAGAGGGCTCAGTGTGCCCCATCTGGCTGTGCCCAGGGCACTTCCTGTCTCTATGCTCTTGGCCGGCTGCTCTCCAGTACAGGATGCTACAGAGGAGGTGCTCATCAGCATAGGCAGGGAGACTTTCCTTACCTGGGAGTTCCTCATACCAGTGACACCCCAAGTCCTGTGTCTGCCCCTCTTCTGATTATACAGGACTCTGTAGGACAGTGTAGATAAAGGGCTTAAGAGACCCATGAGTCTGCTAACTTGATTTCTTAGTTTTGCCCCCTAACTTTGGGGTATCATGGCTCCATTAAAGACTTGGAATGGCAGGGGTGGCCGCTTTTCACCAGCTTGGACCCAGACTGCGATTCTGGGCGTGGCCTGGCTTCCTATTTCTGGACGCTCCCCCAAAGGAGGCTTACTCAGCCAGGGTGTCTTAGGGATAGAGCTTGCAGCTGGAGCATGGCTTGGGTACCCTTCCCTTCCCGAGTTTTAGCCTAACAAACAACTTGGTGAGCAGCTGCAGCAGCCCCCATGGCTAGTCTGGCCTCAGGAAGAAGTTCCTTGCCCAAGGAAGAAGACAGAGGAGAACATAATGTGTGTTTACATCTACACACGTCCTTATTATAGATTATATAAAACAACATACAGCAACAACATTCTTTATAAGTGTTATTTTGCACTTTCAAGTAAACAAACATTTTCTCATCTCCTTCCTATTTATTCGTTTCTCAAATGGTGTAATATTTCTCCATGGGCATGTATGAGAAGCAACCTAGTCTAGTAGGCCTACAAATTCAGCTTTTCTACAGCGTAGCTAGGTGGCTACTTGTCAAGGACTTTTAAGCCTGTAATTAGGAAGACATGAATTCAAATCTGGTCTCAGACACTTACTAGCTGTATGACCTTGGATAAGTCATTTCATCTCTGTTTGCTTCAGTTTCCTTAATTGTAAAATGAAGATAATATCATTTTCCTCCTAGAATGGTTGTGAGGATCAAATGAGATAATATTTTTAGAGCATTTAACATAATAGGATTGTGTTATATAATATCTCTCTCCATGTATATATATATTTGTATATGTATATGTATATGTGTATGTGTATGCATATATGTATGTGTATGTATGTGTATGTATATATGTATATGTGTTTTGTATGTGTATGTGTGTATGTGCATGTGTATGTATATGTAGATGTGCATGTATATGTGCATATGCATGTATATGTAGATGTGCATGTATATATGTATATGTATGTAATGTATGTGCATGTGTATTCATACATGTATATGTATGTGTACACACATGTGTACACACATACACATATGTACATGTATACATATACGTACATGGATATGCATAGAATAGCACCCATAAGTTCTTGTCATGTATTGGATAGAAATGACTCAGGGAAAAAAGAAATCAGCACCTTTCTCTCTAGATTATATATAGATATATGTTATATAATCTATATAATTAAGTTATATAACCTAGAAGATATTATAAAAATGTTTATTCCCTTCCCCTTTCCTCTAGCATTCCCTCCCCCCCCCCCCAACTCCAGGGCTACTTTTCACACATAGAACATATAGATTAGATTCCTTTTGGAGGGATGATCCTTGTGCTAGGTTTAACATACTCCTAAAACTATAGCCTATGAGCCCCCACCAATATGCTTACTTTTATTCTAATCAGACAGAGCACACAGTTAGGTGAAGGCAAAGATATTTACTGAAATGGCATAGCATGGACAATAGTAAAACAAAAACAAAAATTCACATTATATAGCCTTTCACAAATCCATAGCATAACAGGAAAAAAATGGACACCCATAGACTATATTAGTGAGAAAAACCTGGGTTCAATTCTTGCTTCTGACACTTTGATTTTATGACCATGGACAAGTAATTTAACCTCTCACTACCCTACACAGCTAAAGTTGTATCAGTGGAGGGTGGGTTGCTCACTGGGTGCTCCCTACCCTAATGAAATCATATGTCTAGAACCCTGCTCTAAACAAGAGGGGCTTACCTGTCCTTTCAAATGTAGACATTTTTCTATATGTGTGTATCTATAACTCTACCTTACAGATCTTATCATTATTGTCAAAGTGTTATAAATTCATTTCTCAGGTTTTGCTTAGAAAACAACCCTCTGTAGGAGCTTAGAGGGGCGGGGGGGGGGGGGGAGTAGGTGGGCAGATCACATGCTTTAGTTTCTTCCTTTAAGAAATGGTGCTGTTCTGGTACTGCATATTTATCCTAGTAACTCTTTGGCTTTAGACCCCTAGAAGATTATTCGTTCCTTTAATGGCCAGTGGAGATGGTGATATGTTAATGGAGGGTGGGTGGGGCAGCCCTGGAATGGCCATAAACAGGATTAGGCTATTGCCTTGGCATTTGATTATTTGTCCCAGAAGAGTGCTAATTATCTCTCTAGTAGCCCATGCATTATAAGGGTCTGAGATGTTTATGTGCAGACATGTTTAGGTGTCTCCCTGGCCAGTTTTCAAATTAATGAGTTAGCTCTAACAATACTGGCTGAGATATAGACAATTTCTGATCTGTACCTGGAGCAGAATCCAGGTTACATTTCAAAGTCTGGATTACATTCTTGGAAATTTGGATGAGTTGGGGTTGGCATGGGAGCTTGAAGTTGTGAAGCCTAGGCATGCCCCTCCTTCCCCTCAGTTCTGGACTCTTGAGGTCAGCATAGTTCTTCTATATATCTGGTTTTGTTGGAATAGTATGGTGTATAAGCTGAGTGGGTGAATAAAGATGCCTCTATGTAGGTAACTAGAAGAAAATGAATAGCTCTCTAGGCCAAGAATAGCACCTCAAGTTCTTGTCATGTATTGCCAGTTCCTACTGGGGAGAAATAACTCAGGGAAAAAAAGAAACCTGCAGCTTTATCTACCTATCTATCTATCCATCCATCCATTCATCTGTCATCTATCTATCCATCCATCCATCCATCCATCCATCCATCCATCCATCCATCTATCATCTATCATCTATCATCTATCTATCTATCTATCTATCTATCTATCTACCTATCTATCTATCTATCCATCATCTATTTATTTATCTATCTGTCTGTCTATCTATCTATCTCTCTGTCTGTCCATCCGTCCATCCGTCCATCCATCTATCCATCCATCCATCCATCCATCCATCCATCGATCTATCCATCCATCCATCCATCTATCGATCCATCGATCCATCTATCTATCTATCTATCTATCTATCCATCTATCAATCTTTATATCACATATTTAGACATGTGGATATATCTGTCTATAGATATACACAGATATATGTCTGTCTATCATCTATCTATCTATGAATGTGACCCAGTGCATAGAGACCTGACTGGAGTCAAGGAGCCCCTCAGGCCCCAGGTCCTACGCATGACCTCACCAGGGCAGGTCCCTTCTCAGGGTCCAGGCAATGGGATCTGAATTTTAATTCATTGTGTTAGGTATTTCCTCACTGCATTTTAATCCTGTTTGGGTCCTGTGAGAGGTCTGCGGGCCATCCCTGGCAGGGCTGGCACCTCTGCTCTCCCTCTACCAATGAAATCAGTTGCTCAGTTCACAGTGTACAGTACATTTATGTAGCTCTTCAGGGTTTGCAAAACACTTTACAAATATGTCATTGAGTCCTTATAACAACCCTGGGAAGTAGAGGGAATCAGTGCAAAGGGTGTGTGACCTGCCCAGGTTCACACTGCTACTCAGTGTCCAAGGTAGGATTTGAATTCATGTCTAGTGCTCTATCCACTGAGCTACTTAGCCTCCTCATGTAATTGTGTGTATGTGTATGCCCTGCATATGTGTGCATGTGCTTGTGTATGTGATATCTATAAATCTAAGCATGTTTGTTTATGTATGTATGTGTATACAAGTAGACGTAGATATGTTACCCTATGTGTGGACACGTCCACTATGGACACATATTTGCATCCACTTGTATACACATGTACATAATCCATATACACGTTCACAGATATATGGACACATCTAAACAAATACCTCACTCTTGTAGGATTCTTACAATTTTTTTCCTCCTCAAATTACCTTCTAGAAACAAAACCAAATAAAGGAAGCACAATGTAAGCAACAGGAAAGGCCTGCCTTGACTGGCTCAAGGCAGCGAGTGCATGGTTAGCCTCACAAGCAGGAAGCCCAGGGAATTCCCCCAAGAAGCTGCCTCATTAACCTCTCCCACTTCAGAGCCGAGTAGTGTATGGGAGGAGGGCGAGCTCATCTGGAGGGGGCTGTTCTCTCCTCCCTGTTTTCTCCTCCCATCTTCCCCCTTTCCCTTTTGCACTTAGGGTTACACAGCCCAGAAAAGCAAACCCCACAAAAGCCTTGATGGGATCTTTCCAAGCAGGGGTCCTTTTGTGCACACTGCCCTTGGGTTGTCTGGCAAAGCCTATGGACACCTTCTCAGAATCATGCTTGTTTTGGTTTGTTTTTTAATCATAATCGAAGGAAATGCCAAATTTCATTTTGAGGTCCATAACTATCCCTTTCCAAGTAAATGGACCCCCCTGAAATCACCCTTGGACTTCAGGTTAAGAGACCCTGTTTTAGAGGGTCTTGCCCTGAGGTCTGGAACTTTGACCAAATTTATTCTCTTTTTAGAGTGAATAAAAAAAAACAACAACAATTTTTTTTTTGAAGGGGAAGGGCAGAAGAAAAGCTTCGTTTACAAAACGTTTCCCTCAGATGTTTTAAGTGACATTATCAGTGATCACTGGATGGGGGAAGCTCTTAGGTTTTGGACGGATCACTTAGTCCAGGGCTCTGTTTTCCTGCCATTCAGCTTTTAAACCCATTTCAGGCTGAGGAGAAGCAGAAGAGGATTCTGGAATCTTGTGGGTGGTAGGGGTAGGGTCCAGGCCCTGAGAGCAGGGTTAGGAACACTTCTAGTTCTAGAACTCATTCAAACAGTCCAGGAAATCTTTGTGAGGATGGGGTGGGTGCCTGTGAAGGCATGCTCTGAGCCCAAACAGTGTCCAAAGAATCTGGTTTTCCTATAGAAAATGATGGTACAGGAGAATGTTGTATGCCTGATAAACAGCTAACATTTTCTAAGAAGGGAGCTGGTCTACTGGAAAGAATGCTGAGTTTAAAGGGGGCAGAGACAACTCAGGAGCTTGACATCAGGAAGACTTGAGTTCAAATCCTGTCTGGGAAGCCTCTTTACTACTTGTGTGACTCTGACCAAGTCCTTCATCTCTCCCTGTCTAGGTTTTCTTATCTGTAAAATAGAGTTAACAAGAACACTTACCTTCCAGGGCTGCTGTGACGCCCCAGCATAAAGCACATTGCTGACCTTACAGTGTGCTGTAAATCCGAGTTGCTACAAGGAGGAAGAAGTTGGAAAACAGGATTAAGCTGGGGGCCTTTTGGAAGCTGATGCCCACTTTAAGGGGCGGCCTGAGTTGACAAAGAATGTAACTGGCTAATTTGTTAGGCATGAAAATGCAAATTAAGTCTGAAGGGCTGAGGTAAGGCCTGCCCTAGCCCTTCAGCCTACCAGCAATGTTAATTAGTTAAATGAAAATGGAGCATTTGATAGGAGAATGTTCCAGAGGAGGGGTGGTTTCATGGGATCAATAGGATGGTTGAAATATGCTGGAAGGGGGTCCCCACTGTTTCATGGTGAGGCTACATGACAGTGTATTCGTCATGTTCAAGGCTAGGGCAGCAAGATTCAGAGCGTGCTCGTAAGATTCAGCAATTCATCAGTGTAGCATTTTGAAAGCACCTACTTTGTGCCTGGGCACTGGGCTGGGTGCTTGGAAAACAAACACAACAACACCATCTTGTTGGCTGGAGAGGGGTCCCCTATTCTTGGGGAGGATTCCAAGATATAGAGGGAAGGACACTCACTGGCTCTGGCCCCTGATGGCTCATGTTGCTTGTAGAATGTTGGGCAAATGGCTTTTCCTCGGTCGCACCGGCCCCTTCTAGAGAATGAAGGGGTTGAATTAGAAGGCCCCTGAGGTCCTTTCTAGCACTAGAACTAAAATCAGATGGCCCTCAGTAAATAAGTCAATATATAGAAATTGAGACTAAAGGGACAAGGTGGGAGCACATGATGAAGGCGTGACTTCTTTCAAGTTGGGCAACATGGTACCATGGAAGGAGTGCAGGGCTTGCTACCTGAGGGCCAAGGCACTCCTTACCTGTGTTATCTTAGGCAGGGCACAGCCTCCGTTTCATCCCCTGTAAAATGGGTGGGCTGGACTAGACGGCCCCTGAAGTAACTTCTGGCTCTTGAGATATGATCACATGAAAAATGATAACAAAACAATCCAAGCTGAAAGCTGTGAATTTACAAAGACCACACTTGGCCCAAAGAAGAGATGCAACAATGTAACCCCCTTCTCTCTTTACAGAGGTGAGGGACTATGGGTTTGGAACACTGAATACACTGCGTATCAGACTTTTGGAGATGCTGGTTAACTTTCCTGCATGGTTTTTCCCCTTCTCTATTTTCTTTCTCTGTTTAAGGAAGAGGGGAGCGATACATTGAGAACTGTTGGTGATGTATAAACACAAGATGAATAGGGCACCAGGCCTAGAGTCAGGAAGACCTGAGTTCAAATTGGGCCTCAGACATTTACTAGCTGTGTGACCCTGGTCAAGTCACTTAACCCTGTTTGCCTCATGTGTAAAATGAGCTAGAGAAGGAAAGGGCAGCCCACTGCAGTGTCTCTGCCAAGAAAACCCCAAAGGGGGTCACAAAGAGTCAGCCATGACAATCAACATCGACAAAATGTTCACTAGTTTCTCCTAACGAGGAGGTCGCACTAGATAACCTCTAAGGCTCTTCCAGCTTCAGATCTGAGATCTGTAATCTGTGGCAGCATTGGCAGAAATCTGAACAATCTTAGTTTAGTGCTGGCTGGGATTTATTGAGTGAAAGTGCATCTGCCGTTTTGGAAAGTCACACGCTGGTTGCTGAACTCTGAGCATCAGCCCTAGGCCAGCTCTTCCATGTTCTTAATTCCTGGGGTCATTTGCATATGCATAGCAGCTTAATTCAATCTGATTTAATTTCTTCTGCTTTGCTGAATTCATGGTTTTACAATCTGGAATTCATTTTCTCCTCCCTTCTTCACACTTGTGACTCTCCTGTTTCCGACCTCATTGACTCCTTTCTCTAGATAAGGAAAAGATGTGTGTATATTAGGATGGCAGGTGGGAAAAGAGCTGGACAGGGACATTTATTTGTCAACTAATTGAATCACCCTTTAATCCCGCTAACAATCAGCCACAATGCTGTGGTTGGTAGTTCTGCTGTTGCATCAGAATTTGTGCATTCACCCTTAGAGGAAGCTCTCTGTGGGCTTCTCCTCCCAATGCAGATTCTCTGTGGTTTCTAGTCCTAGAGTGTCTGGGGCCATGTGGTGCCCGCAGGTGAGATGACTCCTCTGGTGGCTGCTGGGGCTACTCAGCTCAGAGATGGGCCTTGGCTCTCATCTAGGGTCCAGTCTCTGGCCTTAACTGTCCTGGCTGTGACACCTGGGGAACTGCTTCACTTCTTAGGCCCCAGGCGCTTTTCTAGAATTCTAGCTCTTAGAATAGAATAGAAATAAAAATTAAAATTAAATAGAAAAAAATAAGAAGATTTGAGCCAAGTTGCTCAAGCTCACAATGCTCTCAGTGACTCCAAGGTAGAAGATGCAGAACAGGTACAGATCTGCTTTGGTGGAGGGAATTTCCTCCCCTGGGAGTTCTGTATATGTAAAAAAAAATTACACATTTCAAATAGACTGTGAATTGAAATATTTAACACTCTAATGCTCTAATCCTAACAGCTAAATGAGAAAAACAAAAACAAACAAATCATATTCTGCTCTCCCATTTATACACACACACACACACACACACACAAAACCATCAAGGTTCATGATGATTTTTTCACGTGGCCAAGAAGAGGACATAATTATTTCCATGCCAGGATACCTTAATTTAGAGAAGAGAGAAGAGCAAGTAGGGTAGGCACACACATACTGCCTGATTGTGGGGGTTACAAACAAACTTGGTATTTTCTGAAAAAGAGACGTGAAATTTCAGGTCAGAGGGCCTGGGTTCAAATCCTACCCTTGTCTTTTATTACCTTGGTGATTTTGAATAAGCTGCTTCAAGTCTCTTGGTCTCAGAGTCCTGAGTGTACACGATGGTGTGTGAGTGGGGAGGGCTTAGAAGCACTCTGGGGTCCCTTCCAGGTCCTGGGATCTGCCCATGACTTCACATGGCATCTTGTGGTCATATCCTACTAATTTCACTTGTGAACAATCAGACACGTGCCTTAGTGTATATATTTTAAAATTCCCACAAGTGTACACACCCAGGCTGGCCAGACTGATCCTCCATATCACAGATGAGTATCTTTTCATTACTTTATCACCACGTGTTTAGCCAGATCAACTTTTCCATCCCAGTGTGTCAGAAAGAGCCTTCACTCTGTTGAAAATGGGCTTGTGCTGGCAAGACATTCTTGAGCCTCATCTGATAGGTCTGTTTAGCTGTCTGGGATTTTCTTCCTGGAAGATAAATTCATCAAAAATTAAGCAAAATATAATTTGCAACTGTTTTCTTTGACTTGGCATTTACTTTAATGCTAATGATATATCTTTTCTCCATAGAAAAAATAAGAAAAAGAGAAAATATACATGTAGGTGTGTACATATGTGCATAGGCACGCATTTTTTCCTTTTGTTTATAGATGTTAAAACAATCACAGTGTGTTGTGTATATACGTATATTTGCACATATATACATGTATATACTTATATACACCTATGTATACACAGATATGTACGTATAGATCTATATGATATATGTGTATATATGTGTGTGTATATATACATATATACAGAGAGAGACACAGAGAGAGAGACAGAGAGACAGAGACAGAGAGACAGAGACAGAGAGACACAGAGAGACAGACAGAGAGAGACAGAGAGACAGAGACAGAGAGAGACAGAGACAGAGAGACACAGAGAGAGACAGAGAGACACAGAGAGAGACAGAGACACAGAGAGACAGAGACAGAGACAGAGAGACAGAGAGAGACAGACAGAGACAGAGACAGAGAGAGACAGAGAGAGACAGAGACAGAGACAGAGAGAGAGAAAGAGAGAGAGAGACAGAGAGAGACAGAGAGAGCACTTATTCAGGTTCTGAACATATAATGTATTTGTCTGATCCATTCCCTTGGGACTGAAGGAAATGGCTTGTCTATAAAATTCCCATTACCTGAAAGTAAGCAAAAATTCCTGCAGAATTCATGGTTGGTACTGTCTAGTTGAGTAATAAAGGCCTGTATTTAATGAACTCCTAAGGATACCATTTAAGCCCCAGGACTGCTAGTCAAGTTTTCTTTTTATCCTTTTGATGGCATTGCCATATGCCTATGTTTGGGGGGTGGGGATGGGGGAGGAGGGGGAGGAGAGGGAGTAGTTCATTAAAAAAACACACACAATTCTATTGGACTGGAGTAATTTGTAGCTTATTGACTAAGTTCAGAGGCTTGGATTTCCCTTATCACGTTGCCAGGAGGCAATGAATAGTGTCAGAGATGTCTGTTCTGTTTCCCTGTACTATAGAGCAATGAACCAACTTCAAAGCCTCCTAAATTCAGCTTAATTTGGTTAAGTATTATAGTTTGCATTTTATCTGAAAAATTGGAAAAAAAAAAAAGAAGAAACCAGTACTTTGGGAAGGAGGTGGTTTAAATGGATTTTGGAAATAAATAGCAAGCCACTGAAAATTAAGTTTATTTTTCATTAAGAAAATGCTTGCACAGCATGGAGAGAAGGGAACTAAGAGAAATTCCAAATGAAATCCTCATTTCTAATATGTTTCTAGGGGCCTAGAAGATTCTTGGGCTTGTCTCCCTTTTATTTCTTTCTAGCTGTCAGACCTCTTCTGGTGACCCCGAGAAGATCCTACTGGCTACTTTATGGTGTTGATATTTCTGGTTGTGGTTACGCTAAGCTAGGTATAAAATTAGCACTCATTTGAATAAGATCAAAAAGACCCACACAGTGAAGTTGGAAAAAGTGTACTGGTATATGTCACCTACGGTAGAGAGATTGTTGTGCTGCTCAGTCTGAAGGTACAAAGAAAATAGAAAGCAAGGAGTGGGATGGCAAGAGAGTGTGGGATGGCAGAGACAAAATGCATTTGACAGGAGGAATATAATTTTTAAAGGACTAAAGGATTTTGATCTCCAACAGAATTTTATTCTTTCATTAGAATTTTGACCTTTACCAAAATCCTAGCCTGATATTTCATCGTGGAATAAAGGTTATCCTGGATTCTTGGACTCTATGCCAGCATGGCATAGACAGGTTTTGTCAGTCCTTCAAGCTAGAAAAATTTCAGAAACTGGACATTAACATATGTATATATACATATATATATACACACACACACACATATATGTGTGTGTGTGTGTATATGTCTGTCTATCTATCTATCTATCTATCTATCTATCCATCCATCCATCCACCTATCCATCCATCTATCCATCCATCTATCCATCTATCTATCTATCTATCTATCTATCTATCTATCTATCTATCTCTGTCCATCTATCCATCCATCCATCTGTCCATCTGTCTGTCTGTCCGTCTATCCATCCATCCATCCATCCATCCATCTATCTATCCATCCATCCATCTATCTATCTGTCTATCTATCCATCTATCATCTATCTATTTCTCTCTCTCTCTCTCTCTCTCTCTCCCTACCTAATGGCACATATCTAGGAGGTGACATATCCAAAGACTTGTCAACGAATGACCATTACCTACTTTGGGTGATTCACATTAGAGCCAAATGGTATTGTCCAAATTAATCTAGAAACTTTTGCTAAAGATTTCTGAAGTCCTTATCAAGCAGCGAAAGACCCTAGGGGTAAAGTTGATGGTTGCAAGACTATTTCTCAGTGAAAACAAGTGTCTCACCAAGAAAGGTGAAAGCAGAAATGATCTACTAGTTAAGAAAATGGTCTCTGGAAATGACATTTGAATTTCGATAATTTAGCTTAAATTATTGGAAGAATGTGCTCTTTGCTAGGGATACCGTATACTTTACAAGGTCTGCTTAAACAAACAAACAAATAAACTAAGCAATGCATTTACTTGGAGTCTTCAAACTTTAATCAAAGGGGCTTTAAACTGAAAAAGAAGAGGAGGAAAACTAGTCTGTACCTATCTACCTACATACAGACTCAAAGTTGTTCTTCCTTCCCTTTCCCTCACCAAAAAATAGCCACAGTGTAAGAATAATAGTAAGAGAAAATCTCAATAAATAATTTGCAAATGAAGACGTTTTTAACCTTTTCTTTATCAACACTTTTCCTTTTATCGCTATCATTTTTAGGACCATGCTAAGTAACAATGGTAAGACTAGCTACCTTTGCTTTACCCTTGGTCAGAGCGAGAGATTCTACAGTTTTATTATTATAACTAATGCTTTCTTTTAGATTCAGATAAATGCCTTGTGTTTAGAACAAGTGTCTTCTCATTCCTATACCCATGGCAGTGTTAAAAAAAGGACAAATGATATATTTTATCAAAGACTTTTTTGGGGGGTATTTATTGATATTTTCATGGAAAGAGCATTGCATTTGGAATCAGAAGACCTGGCGTTCTATTCTCAGTCTGCCACATACTCTCTGTGTCACCTCGGGAGGCCACATACTTTCTCTGAGACATAATTTCCTCATATTAAAAAGATGAAAGTTGATGAGGATGAGCTTGGAAGGTGGATGGGTTTCTAAGGAGGGTGAATTCTAGGTTTCCATAAATATATGATATAAGGTTCTTATTTTTATTGTTAGTCTAATTGCTTTGATTTAGTATGGCAATTATTTTCCTAGTACTGAACTATTTTGCACTTCTGGTATTAATCCAATTTGATCTTAGTGATTTTGGTTATATTTATCAGTATCATTTAACATTTTACATGAATATTTATTAATGATATTAATCAATATTATTCTTTTTCTCTCTTAAACTTCCCTGGCTGAAGGATTAGGACATTTGTTTCATTAAAAAGGATTTGGTAGAGTGCTATCTTTCTATATTTTTGAATGCATGTGTATCTGTATGTATATGTGTATATATGTATGTATGTGTATATATACACATATATGTGTATATATATATGCACACAGATATTTATGAATGGCTTATTAAATTTTT
>CM053583.1:408979887-409026093 GCA_028627135.1 Pseudochirops cupreus | reverse complement strand
ACATTAATTATATCATAGCAGGTTCGTAGGTAATGTAACAATTATGTTATAACATATTATATATATTATATTTATAACAATTGTATAACACAACATACCTAAAATTTAACAACAGTTATGTAACAGTACATGTATGCACATAGAACATTTATAACAATTATAAAATAACATATGTACACGTATAACATCTATAACAATTTTGTAATAGCATGACATCTAAATATATTAAATGAATAGAAGGTATTTCTTTTATAAGGTCATTGAGGAAGGAGGGCACTATGGGATTGTGGGTGTGTCATGCATCAGAAAAGATTTTCTTGTGGTTTTTGCTTGAGCTGTGCCTGGATCTGGCGCTGACCTTCATGCCCACCATCTGAGGAGCAGGCCTGGCTTAGCTTGGAGAGGCTTCCCACTAGGCTGACCATAGAGCGATGGCCACACCAACTCAAAAGTTGGTCTACCTAGTCATGGTAGGGCCATGATCTGTGCCAATGGATGGAGTCCTGCCCAATGAATCAAAGGTCCTTGACGTATCCAGGAACACTGAAAATATATAAACTATTTAGAAATACTAGAGGCAGATTTGGCTTTGAAGGCTTTTCTATTTACTTGGCAGGGGGATAAACTGGATTAGTTTCCTTCCCTAGCCTTTCCCACCTCTTGGAACAAGTTATTTATTAGCTGAGCAAGGAATGGGTCAGCCATGTATTTCTATTGGAAATATGTTTATCGAGCATGATTTGTTTTCATACAAATTGCTCAATATTGGTTTTTGTTGTTGGAACTGACTACCTTTATTCTTGTTGAAGCAGTGGTGTGCACTGGGGGCTTCTGGGGTTGAAGTCTTTATATCTTTGCAGTGCTAAATACAAAGGATATTTATATGCAGGCACATATATAAAGTAGATGCAGCTTTCCAAGTATGTTTTCAATCAACTGCATCCCTGAATCCTTTAGTAAATTTGATTTGTAGGAATTGCAGAACAAAGTACCATTGAGTGGTTTTCAATCATTCATAATTCCGTGAGAATTTGGTGTGCCGTTCCAAGTTTGTGAAAGTGTCTGATGTACTTATCCTATTGAACATTTCCTTGGCCATGTAGTCAGAGACAGCAGCAAGGCAGTGTGGAGAGCAAAGCATGGGAACCCTGAATGGCTTCTTTCTGCCCTTAGCCCTCCTCTGGGCAGGCGCTTCATTTCTCTGGGCTCCAGTGACCTTCCCTCCCAAATTCAGGCACTTTCTTCAATGATCTTCTAAGTTCTTTCCAAACTAATCACATGCAATCCTTTTTTTGTAGTTCCGAGACCCTCCCTTTGCTTGTGGCTTTCCAGGGTTGTGGAGTAATAGTAATGAGGATGAAAATTCAATTCTTCTACATACTTGCCTGAGCCCAAGAGGCTCAGAGATGTGGGGAAGGAGCTGCTGTGCAGAGATGGCTGCTCTCCTGCTTCCCCCTGGCATACACAGGTTCCCCTCCTCATTCTTCTCCCACTCCGAGGATGCTGGACACTATTCCTTCTTCTTTGCCTTTGCCCAAACAACCTTTCCCAGATCCAGCCTTGGTGTTTGCCTGTATTATAATAACATTGACATTCATTAACATAGCCTTAAATGATAAGTTATGGAGAGGGAGGGGAGGCTGGAGAAGAAAAAAAGAAAGGGGTGTGTGTGTGTGGGTGGTGGGGAAGTGGGTTTCTCTTTTGTCCTGGTAGCAGACTTTATGTTCCTACTATATATCTGTGACCTCTTTTTCCCTCTCACTATCTTGAACTGGTCTGGGCTGATTCCACATTCCTCTAGGCTTTTCATGACCATCTTGGATTTGTTTTAGAGATACTGGCCTCCTTGTTCTTCTTCCCACTAGACACTCCATCTATGAGCTCTGGCCATTTTCTTGGTCTGTTCCCCCATGCCTGGATCTCTGTCCCACTTCATCTCTCCTTCATGGCAGCCCCGGCTTCTTTCCAGTCCCAGCTAAGACCTTCCCCGCCCCCGTCCCCCACTGCAAGAAGCCTTTGCCAATCCCCCTCAGTGCTAGTGCTTTCCTTCCGTTGGCTGATTCTCTCCGATTTATCCTGTGCTTGTCATGTTGCGTGTTACTTCTCTTGTTAGGCTGTGAGCTCCTTGAGAGCCGGGACTGTCTCTTTCCTATCTTTGAATCTCCAATGACTTGCATATAGTAGGTGTTTAATAAGTGTTTGTTGACATGACTTAACTTGAGAATCCCAAGTCTCTGGACCAAGGATAAAAAGACCACACTGATCCTCCCATTTGCCCCATGGTTTATATCTAATCAATATATTTACATTTATATGTCTACAGCTATATAGTGGGGATGCAGGTACCAGATTTGTCATAGAGAACTTCCAGGAAGGAAACTCCCCCTACCAGTGCAGATCTGCACCTTTTCCACAATTTAAGTCTTCAGGAGTCTCCTGGGACACATTCAGAACGCTTTCCTAGGGCCACACAGCTAGTGTATATCAAAGGGGGCATTTGAACTCAGGTTTTCCTACCTCTGATGGGATCATAGGTCCAGATCTGCACCAATCAACCAATCAACAAGCATTTTTTTTTTTTTTGCTTTTTGGAGGGGGGAGGGCAGGGCAATTAGGGTTAAGTGACTTGCCTAAGTTCACATGGCTAGTAAGTGTTAAGTGTCTGAGCCCTGATTTGAACTGAAGTCCTCCTGACTCCAGGGCCAGTGCTCTATTCACTGTACCACCTAGCCACCCCACAACAAACATTTTTAAAGCTCCTACTATGTGCCAAGTGCTAGGGCTACAACCATACAGAATGTAACACTCTCTAGTCATAAGAATTTACATTCTATTAGGTCCTCAGAAGCTGTTAGTCCAAATTCCCTTGTCAGTTCTATTTCTATTCTACCATGCTAACATGAGAGACAGAGACAGAGACAGAGGTCGTCAAACAGAAAGAAATTGCTGGATGCTTCAGGGATAGAATAAGTCAGGAAGATCTTGGAATCTGGTTCCCTCTAGGAAAGGACTGGGTAGGAGAGGAACAGGCAAGAATTAAGGATAACCCTGAGCTTTCAAGCCCAGGAGACTGGGAGCCACCAGCAGAAATGGGGAAGGAAGCCAGAAAGAGCAGCAGATTTCAGGGAAAGATAATCAACTCCAGCAATCCAGAATATAATTGCTAGTGGTCTTTTCCAGCTGTGTTTATAAATGATCACCATCCAGAGGCTGGAGGCGCAAACAAGTGCATCTTTTCAAGAATGTAACCCACGATGGGGGAGGCAACATGAGCCCAAATGGTGTTGGCGCCTTGGCCAACTTAGCCTTGACTTATGTGTTCTATTTGTGATTTTTATTGCCTTTATTCATCCATTCATTTATTTCTTTGGTGGGGAGAGGCAGCAAATGGAGAGTTCACTGGACCTAGGCTCAGATCACATGGTGGGAAGGGTACTCTGCTCCTTCCTGGGGCTTCTTGGGTGAGCCTCTCACCTCCTCTGCACCTCAGGGTCCTTGTGGGTACTATGACGGCATTGATTAGATGATCCATAAAGGATTTCCTAGCTTGCAGTCATGAAGTCTTATTTAAGTTTTGAATCCTGTGTCTCTTTCTGAAGTTATTCAGTTTAGTTAGTTGGTTTCTTGGAGCATGAGGGTTTTGGGGAATAGGAGTAGAAAGAACCCTAGTTCTTGAGCCAGAGACCCTGGATTTGAATCCTGACTAATATATTTACATACTCTTCTGACCTTCAATAGGTTATTGAACTATTCTGGGCTTCCACTGTTGGTAAAATGAGGTTGGTTGGACCTAATGCTTTCTGAGACTCCTAACTCCAAAATCTTTTCTGACCTTGGGAGAAGACCTGGCGTAATATAAGGCCCTGCATAAATGCTATTACTACTAGTGATCTAACATGGTTGACTTCTGTATTCAATAGGCTAACCCATTTTGCCCTTGAATAAGTTAGGATATGATCATTTCTACACAGGTAGTTTCAGGTGAATTCTTTTTCACTGCTTTCAGGCTTAACAGATGAATTATGGAATCATATTTCAAGTCAACATCATCCTCATCCGACTTTAGCGCCTAACTATTCCAATGGACTTTCTATGAGCTTAACCCTGGTGAAGAAGGTGGCTATCTAAGATTCTTAATTAAAAATCTAGATGTTTGCAGTCCATTCCCATTCACTTTAGTTTTCTGGTTGATTTTCCTTGGTGTTGTACCCAATGGCCTTTTAGGCCTTTGGGCCTCTGGTCTTAGCAGCAAGATCTTGGGTCATCTGGTGTTAGATCAGAGACATGTAGGGGGAAAGAGACCTGAATCTGGCTCACAGCACATGGACTCAAACCCCAGCTTTTCCTCTTATACCCATGCAACTTAGTACTTATGCAACTTTGGGCAAATCACTTGACCTTTCTGGGCTTCTGTTTCCATGCCCATAAATAAAGGGGATTGAAATAGATGACCTCTGAGACCCCTTGGTAGAAGGATAGATTATGGATAGATGGATGGATAGCTAGATAGAAAGGTAGATTGATGGATGGATGGATGGATGGATGGATGGATGGATGGATAGACAGATTGGTAGACAGATAGAATATTTATTAGGTACTTTTTATGTGCCAAACACTGTGCTAACCACTGGGGTTACAATTAAAAGCCAGTGAGACAGTTCTGTCTTCAAGTTTACATTCTAATGAGTCAGTCAGTGAAAAAACATTTATTAAGTGCCTACTAGGTACCAAGCACCCTGCTAAGTTCTTGGGGGTACAAAGAAAGACCGAACCAGAATCCCTGCTCTCAAGGAACTCACTGTTTAATGGAGGAGACAACATCAAAGCAATTATACCCTCCTTCCCGGCCCCCCCCCCCCCCCCCGCAAGATATACACAGGATAAATTGGGAATAATCAACATAGGGAAGTAGGAAAGGGGCAAGACAGCACAGAGCTGGAAAGGGTCAGAGGGTTACACCAAATATGACTGGAGTTGTCCTAGAATTCCCAGAGAGGCCCAGAACAGAGCAAAGAAGTCCAAAGACAGCTGGTCAAAGCCAGGGTGGTTCAGGGGCAGAGTTCTGTTCTCTGGCGGGGAGGAGGAGGGGATGATGGCTTTACTGGAATGGAGACAGTGTGACTGGAGAGGTCTCCCAGCTTTTGGTCCTCTGACTATGCTTTTCTGGGTTCTATGGGATGGCTGCTCCATTCAGATGCATCTTGTTACTCTTTAGGCACCAATAAAGAGACTGAGTAGGCTCAGCCCCTGGGATGAAGCCCAGGATTAGCCTGGGTACAGATGATGTGAAATGACAATTTAATACAGCAATGAAATCACGGAAGGTGGTTGTGTATCTTAGATCTAGTCCATTTCCCTCATTTTACAGATAAGTAAACTGAGGTTCAGAGTCTCACAGGTAAGTGGCAGAAGCAAAATTAGAATCCAGGTCCTCTGGCCCCAAATCCGTCACTCTTCACCGTCTTCTGAAAATCAGCCCTGTTATGTTTCTTCAGTTCCAGCTACTGGGAAAGAAGCATTATGCATCCCTCTGAGCCTCTGGGTCTCCTTTTCTCTCCTTAGGCTGTAGCTATGAAGGAAATACCTACAACAGCTCCTTAAAATGGCAAGTCCCAGGCAACCCCTGTGTGCTTCACCAGTGCCAGGTAAGGAGACCGGCCT
This sequence comes from Pseudochirops cupreus, assembly GCA_028627135.1. Taxonomy (NCBI): domain Eukaryota; kingdom Metazoa; phylum Chordata; class Mammalia; order Diprotodontia; family Pseudocheiridae; genus Pseudochirops; species Pseudochirops cupreus. The sequence goes on along the minus strand of CM053583.1, from coordinate 409,020,432 downwards.
CAATTTGTAGTTCCTTCCAAAGGGATTCTATTGACCTGTTTCCACCATTCCCTTCATGTAAAGGGAACCTACAGTATCCATGTATTGCAACATTTATCGGGATGCTGAAGGTCCCCAACACAAGGGGGTCTTAGAAACACGAAGCCGAATTGTTCAACTTCGTGGAAACTTGTTGGAGGAAAAACTCCATAAGATGCATAAGACCCTGGGGAAAAGGCAAGTCTTCCTGTGGAGTCAGCTTTGGGAAAGACATGAATTCCAATAGGCAGAAAAGAGGTTTTGTTTAAGGGTATATGTTTTCTTTCTTTGATTTAGGATCATTTTGAAAGTCGGCCAATCTGCAAATTGTATTAAATCTAAGCAATTAGTATTCAGGAACCTCAATGATGTCAACCTGCTAGGTTCAGAAACAATCTGACTCTAGCCCCTAACTATTCCAGAGAGACCAGGCATAGCTGAACTGGGAAAGCAGAGTGCATACCCCACTTCAATGAAGTGCTCCAGGCTGTGAGTGTTGTAGAGCTGGGCTGAGGGTGATGAAGGGGAGCTTTAGAAAAACCTTCACTGAAATGGCCCCTAAAAATGTCCAGACAATTCTTCTCTATGTAGAAAAAAAAGGGCCTTCCTTCCTTTTGAGTGCTATTATGATGTTAGAGACAGGATCTCAGAAGAGAGGCTAATCTAGCCCCTTTATTTGGCAAATAAGGAAACTGAGGGAAAGAGAGATTACATGGTGGTGACCCTCCTAGTCAATGTCTGGGGCAGGGCTGGACATGAGATCCCCTGACTCCACAGCCCACTAGGGGTCTGCCTGGTCAATTGTCTAGAGGATAATCTTTGCTCCCACTGAACGCAGTGGTATTTGATGGCAGAAAATTTGGATTTAAATTTTTTTTGTCTTTTTGGAGGGGGGAAGACAGGGCAATTGGGTTAAGTGACTTGCCCAAGGTCACTCAGTGTTAAGTGTTAAGTGTCTGAGGCCTAATTTGAACTCAGGTCCTCCTGACTCCAGGGCTGGTGCTCTATTCACTGGGCCACCTTGCTGTGACCAGCACAGTTGTATGGCCCAGCAGCCAGCTGAATAAAAGAGAGACGGGGATGTATTCATTAGTCTGTTTATTACAGAACCATTTCATACAGAGCCAAAGATACAAGAAAATCACAAGACTTATATTCCCTATAGCAGAAATTTCTACGTGATGGAATGCGCGGACCCTTCTTTGTAATCGACCACTCCTTCCCCAGCCCAAGGCTAGTTATTCATTAAGACTTCATCTAGGACCATGTGCAGAGGCACAAAGAACCAGGGAGCCACAAACAAGACTTGCTCATTAACTACCCTGAAACTTCTTTAGCTATTCATAGACCCAGTGAAAGCATCCATCCAACAAGATTATACTCTTCCTGCATATCTGCCTCCTAGAAGAGGGGGAGCGTGAAAGTCTGGTCTGCTATACCACCTAGACGCCCCTGGATTACAATTTAGGGGAAGTAGTCCGAGCCTCAGAATCGCTACACTTGTTGGTGAGGATGGTGACCATGAATTAGACATTTACGTGGTGCTTGGGGGTTTGCCATGGGGCACTGCAGGGGCTCTCCTTGGTGCCCACCTCTCTAGGAGGTGCTATTATAATTGCTATCTCTATGTTCTATAAAAGGTTTTATTGCCATGCTTTTTTACGTTATAAATGTGGACTGAGGATGCCCACTTCCTGAGAGGTCTCTTGCAACAAAGGCAAACAGTTAAGTAAAACGGATAATGCAGTGAGTGCATCCGAAAGCAGGGTGGCATTTCACCTCTGCAGAGCCACCCCTACCTCTCGATTAAAGAAAAACTGAATAGAAAAGGATTTTCTTGGTCTCCTGCCTCCTACCCCATTGGAAAAAAGGCAGAAAAAAACCAGTTTCTCATAATAAATATGCATGTCAGGCAAAAGAAATTCCTTCAACATATACACATACATATTTGTATATACATGAGTATAGAGGGCCTGAGACAGGGGTGGGCTGATTGAGTTTTGTTTGGGAGGTGGGGGAGAAGGAGGAGAAGAGCTGGGACCCACGGCCCGATGCCCCAGGCCGGCTGGTGGCCTCAGAGGAGGATGGGAGGAGAAAGGGGCATTCTGCGGGGTTCTGAAGACAGATTTCCCTAGTTGTATAAGGCTCCTTTCATCCAGACCTATTGAGTATCATTTTTAAAAACACTTTTGTACCAATTATAGATTAAAAAAGAAAACCCAAACCTTCCTTTCCTCAAATCTTTTCTCGGATTTTCTCCTCCCTTGTCTCAAGTCTCCTCCTCTCCTATTTCTTCTTCCTTCTCTTCTCCCTTCCCCCCCACTTCCCTCCCTTCCTCTCTTCCTCCTCTTCTCTTCCCCCTCCCTCTTTCCTCAGTCAGTTAGCATTTATTCAACACTTTCAAGGCTCCAGATATTGTAGTAAACACTTGGGATACAATGAAAGGCAAGGACAGGGATCCCCACTCTGAAGGGGCTCAGATTCTAATGGAGGAGCCGTCCCTCAAGGCAAGCTCTATATGGTGTACATGGCAGATAAGCTCCAAGGGGAGGTGTGAGCAGGGTGTGTATGGGGGCCGTGGGAGGGACTGGTGGGGAGTCTGGCCGAAGGTGGACTCTGAGCCAGGAGGCCGAGGCTTGGAGGGAGAGCATCCCAAGATTGGGGCACAGGCAGTGGCAAGGCCCAGAGTCAGGGAGTCGGGATGGGGAGCCCTTGGAGTTGATTTGTGGGTGAGTGATGTGGCCAGAGCCCCACTTTGGTATCAGTCTAGACAGAGGAGAGGCCCACCCAGAGGCCATTGCAGTGGTCAGGTTTTAGGTCATGAGGGCCGGAAACACAGCAGTAAGGGTGTCAGAGGAGAGAAGGGGATACATGCAAGAGATGGGAAGGTAGGAATAACAACACTTGGAAATAGATTGGATGAATGAGGTTAATGGAAGTGAGGCTGCCAGCCTGGGTGGCCGTGACAATGGCAGGCCCTAGACAGCAGGAGGGAAGCTTGGAAGAAGGGAGAAGAGAAGGAGTTCTATTTGGGACATGCTGGGATGGGGCCTCTCCTCTCTTCCTCCTTTCCTCCCCTCTCCCTTCCTCCTTTCTTCCCCTCTCCTTTCCTCCTTTCCTCCCCTCTCCCTTGCTCCTTTCCTCCCCTCTCCCTTCCCTTCCTTTTCTCCCATCTCTTCTGACTTCCTTTCCCCTTTTCTTCCCTTCCCTTATCTCTGTGGTCTCCCTTCTGTTCCCCATCTTTCTTCCCCTTCTCTCCTCTCTCTCCTCATTTCCTCATCCCATTATCTCATTGCCCCTTTGTTCCTTTCCTTTCCCTTCCAAATGGTGATGGAGACAACCCCACCAGCCCTTGAACACACCCCCTTGAAGGATTATAACTAGCAGAGGAAGCAAAGAAATATTCTGTGGCTTGGCCCCCATCAGGGAAATCATTAGATCTGAGGCACCAGGCCCTTTCATCTCCCGAACACTTTTCCTCTCAGGGAAGCGGAGGGCAAGGTAGCCTTCTGTGCCTGATGTTTTTGTTTCCACTGAAGCTGGTTGCCAGACTCTTGCCCATTTCCTGCCAGCTGAGCTCAGTAAGCCCTCATAGACCTGGGGGTGGAGGTGGGTAGGGAGGGGCCTCCCTTACCTGAGACATCAACAGGCCCAGCTGAAGACTGTTAGAAGCTTCCTTGTTAACTCAGGGAGGCTTCTGATTCCTCAAAAGGGAGAAAACACATTTCCTGGTGCACAGCCTTGAGCACCAGCTCCATGGACCATATTTTCCCACCTGACATTGTTATAGGTAGTCTAACTATATTCCTTTTACATAACCTCACTAAAAGTCAGCCTCCTCCTTGAAGTCAAGATTGACCATTTTCAGGATATAAAATGCTGAAATGAGGTCATATATGCAAAGTCCTTTGCAAACCTTAAAGAGCTCTATGTGAGCTCTAGTTATTACTTTCATAATGGTCATCGTGGCTAATTCCAATTCCCTCAAAAGTTGTCAGTTGCTAGTATTTGGGTTAGTGGAGGGGGCTTCTTACTATTCCAGAGATCATGAACACCATCACTTCCTTCCTTGGTGGTAGAAACCTCAGGTTTCTGTGGTTGGGAGAGTATTTAGAACTCAGTTTACAACTTCACTTGATTGAGATTCACGGGTCACACATGAAGGCATTCAGAAAGGAACACAGACTAGCAGGACATTTTTGAAAGTAACAAGTAGACTTTATTACCCATTTTAAAAAAAGCAAGTGGTATGACATGGAAATTCAGAGTTTTAGTTTGAGAAGTACTGCCTGCCTCTAAGGTTCTTCCTGCATCTAAATCTGTGATACCATGAGCCAATGAGTCAATACCATGAGACACACTTCTCCTGGTTTAGAGAGGTGACTTGTTTTTTAAAAAAAGTTTTTTTACATCAGTCCTTTCCAAATATCCCTCTTCCTTCTGTAATATAAGCCATCTCTTATAACAGTGAAAAATAGTTCAGCGAAGCTAGCTGATGATTTAATGGCCTTCGATTTTTCCAAAAACATGGTAGCCAGATTACTTCATAACTTTAAAAAACAAATGTATAAGCCCAAGCTTGCAACACCCAGCACCCATCTTCTCCCACCTCTACCCAAAGTAGGAAGGGATGTTCCATTGCTGTTCTTGGAGATCATGATTTGGCTTTGCAAGTACTCAGATGTTTTTCTCCCTTTAGGTGTTGTTTATAAAAATGTTATTATTATGTAATCATAAGAGTGATTCATTTAAAAGGATTTAGCAAAGGATCGCTCTTCAGCTAGACGTGGAGGAGAACTGAGTTTGGGGAAAGGAATTAGACTTACGAGCATCATAGCAAATATAACTAAGTCCAAGGAATGAATTAACATTGGCAGGAATTGGCCAATGGGATAAATTGTCAGGATTGACCTTGGCCTTATGAAGCAAGCCCACCACGGGTAGATGACTTGGGGGAAAGGGATTGGTCTCCTCATTTCTGCAATAGACCTCTCAAAATGACTAATGCCTTCATGAGCTGATGTCCTCTTCAGGTAAGAACTTAGCTCGAAGGAGAGCTTGGCCAGCATTAGTGACTGGTTTTATCATCCAGCAGCTCGAGAGGGCAAATACTCTCCAGGGAGCACTCTGGCTTGACTGGATTGTGGTCCTTTGTTTTTCAGGAAGGAGTCGTGACCAAGGCGGAAATGCGCTGTGTGGTTCATTGTAAAAACCCTACCAAGCAGCAGGGAATGTGCTGCCCCACCTGTCCAGGTAATATTCCTGGGAAGGAACAAAGCTAAAGCCGTGCCAGGCCCTCTGGGTACTCCATCCCCAGTGGGCTCCAGGTTACTTATTACTAAACAATATGAGGACAGTTCGTTTGTTCCGGGTCCTTCATCTTACTTGAATGTCCTGCCTAATGTCGCTTCCCGAACAGTGTCCTGCACTGATGGGTTTTACATCATTCTAACAAAATACACTTTTTAAAGAGAAACCTGGGTGAAAGCTTAAGCTCCTGGAATAATAACAACAGCTAGCATTTAAATACTGCTTTTGGAAGGGAGGAAATAAGGATTTATTACATACCTACTATGTGCCCTGTGCTTTACAAATATTATCTCAATCAGTCCTTACAACAACTCTGGGAGGTAGATGCAACTATTATTTCTCTATCTTACAATTGAGGACACTGAGGCAGACAGAGGTTAGGTGACTTGCCAAAGGTCACCCAGCTGGTAATTGTCTGAAGACATATTTGAGCCCTTGTCTTTCTGCAGTGCCTGGCCCGTGGTAGACATTTAACAAACACTCTATCCACTTCAGCACCTGCTTTAGGGTAGAAATCAGACTTGGATCAGGGCCTCCTTAATCTCATTACTATCATTGATGACCTCTCTCTGCCCTTCACCAGACTGGTTTAGGAAAAGGGTTCTCCAAGACGTGCCCATATGTTAAGTGGCCATCGTTCTGTTTAATGCATCAAGACTGTTAACTGAACCTTTAGGTGACATTGTTGCTGTTGCTCAGTCACGACCAACTCCCTGGGACCCAATTTGGGGTTTTCTTGGCAAAGATACCGGAGAGTTTTGCCATTTCCTTCTCGAGCTCATTTTACAGATGAGGAAACTGAGGCAAACAGGGTTGAGGGACTTGTCCAGGATCACATGTGTAATAAGTATCTGAGGTTGATTTGAACCCAGGAAGATGATGTCCTGCCTCCAGACCCAGCACTCTATGCACTGAGCCACCTAGCTGTCCCTCTGTAGTGAGGTTTTAGTTCATTGGGGAATTTTGTCTTGGTTTTGGAATTCTGCAATTCTAACCTGAAATAGCTTGTGTCAGAGACGATTTCTAAGGCAGGATGGATTTCTGTCCCTTTGGATTTTTCTCTTTCTCTTAACCACAGATGCTCAGAATTAGAATAATATAATTAATACGCTTATCTTTGTCACGTTTGTACCCCAAACTCAGAGTACTGAATTTTTTTTTCTATCAAGCTAGCTTTCACCCAAGGTGCCAAAATTTAGATGGTGCTGATGACACTTGCACTACTTCATCAAGTGGAAACAACCTTCTTCATGTTTGTTGGGTCTAGACCTCTGATTTCATTTGTTTAGGGAGCCTCCCAGTGTAGAAACTCCCTCCATAGATGTAGATCTATTCTTCCTCCTCTGAAATTTATAGGCTTAGAAAGTTGCTGGGGTGCCTGGCTCAGGGTCCCTGAGGGTCCTTGGGCTTACTGACTCCCAGTCAGCCCAGCACACTGTGGATCACATATGCTTTCTTCAGCACCCAGTTAGCACCACTTCCAATGGGTAAGTAGCTCCTGAGATGCCAACCCTGGTAGGAGCTCTGGGAAGGCCACAATGTGGGCAAGGAGCAGAGCAAAGTCTAATCATGGAGGGGTGAAAAGCAGCATGGGACATGAGAGGTAGCGTGGAAAGAGCTTCGGACTTGGAGCCTGCGGGCCTGGATTCAAATCCTACCTCATCCCCTTATTCCTTATTTAACCATTTAATCTCATGGGACTTTAGTTCCTACTCTGTAAAATGAGGCTTGACTCAGATTGATTCACCTGCGATCTGTCAATTAAGAAAAAATAAATTTAGATTTTTAATAATTAAATACACTTTTATTTAAACATATTTGATCACTATAATTCAATCTAATTAGCTTCCTTGGTAATCCTATGTATTTAATTTTATGCTTTTAAAAACACTGTTCTGAGAAAGGATCCATAGGCTTCACTAGATTGCCTCAGGCCTCCATGATACAACAAAGGCAGGGAAGCCCAGGTTGAGGTGGAAGGCCCTTCTAGCTGGGCTCATGGTCCTATATCCCAGGCAGGTGTGAATGAGGAAGCTCCCAGAGAGTGAGTAAACTTCTTCTCCCCATGGTCACCCTCTCAAGGAAGTCGCTCCTCCTTGGTCTATTCCCCACTTTTCTGCCTTTCCCCCCTTTCCAGAAGTATCCTTTTTTTAGTTTCTCCCACTGGGTGGGGGCAGATATCTGGGATCTCACCCCTCTCAGGCTTTGTGGCCCAAAGTCTCAGGTCTCTTTCCCAACTTCTCAACTGAGTTTGTCTTAAGAAATTGCTGAGACATGTCCTGTGGTCACTGCCCTGGCACTGAAATTACTAGCTATGGCTCTGAGAATGCACAAGCTGGTGATATACAGCACTGAGTCCCCCTCTCAGGACTGAAACTTCTCTTACTTCAAGCTTGCCCATCCAATGCAGAAGGGTCAAACACCCAGCCTGGAAGACTCTGGAGCGCAGGCAAACCAGATTAAGATGTAATTGGGAAATATTTAACTATCTAACCAAAAATAAAATAAAACATAGATAACGTTAATATGTGGTTTTCTGTAGCCTGCTGGGATCCATAGGTATGCTTTAGTGATTCCTGTGTCTATTTGAATTTGATACCTAATACCTAGAAAATCCCTTCTTTTGGCTTCTAGGTTTGCCCGACGTGATTCAGGCCCAGGGAGTCTGCTTTCCACTCTGGGAGGGCCATTGGTAAAAATCAGTTTTGAAAGAATGGTTGTGTGTTTCCCATGTTTCCAGAAATCCCTTAACACACATACATATATACACACACACACACTGTTTAATATTGCATTACTTTGGCTGCAACCAAGGATGCTGATGAGGAGACCAGATGTTTGCTGAAAACAGAGACTGGAGTCTCTAAGTGGATTTAGGAGAAGCTTTCTGCTCTTCTCCTGCCACAGTCCAATACAATAAGGAGATTTCTTAGACTGGATTGCAGGTTAGCAGATAGGGAGGTCATCTGAAGCTTAGGGTCACCCTAGGGCTCTCTCTCCATCCCTCCTCTCACCCATCTTGTAGGACTTTAAAAAGTCCCATTGATTTTCTAAAGGGGAATGTCGACCATCTTTCCTCTGCTTTGGGCACACACCCTGGGATTTGGTGTTGACAGTCTCTTCTTGCCACCGTGGTCTCTATCTATTTTGATCTGCAGGGCGGAGCTCTGTGGGGTCAAGGGGACTTCCTTTTAATTAGAGGAAAGGCCGAGTTTTAGCGCTCTTTGTACTTGGACTTGGTTTCAAAGGGCCTTGTGTGGAGATAACATGATTTTGCTGGTTTGGAAATGGAAGTCCTGATTCGAGTTGTGTGTGTGTGTGTGTGTGTGTGTGTGTGTGTGTGTGTCTGTGGGTGTGTGTCTGTGGGTGTCTGTGTGTGTGTGTGTGTGTGTGTGTGTGTGTGAATTTTGCACATTTCAAACTTCTCCCATCACATTTTTAAGGGGAGGACATTAAGTCAGGTCTGAAGTACCCTCTTGTGCTCTCTGCCTCTTTCCCTTCCATTTCATAGCATCCTAGGATGCCTGTGAAGCCGGGCAGAGTAGATGAAGTGATAGACTTGAAGTCAGGAAGATCCAGATTCAAATCCTCCCTCAGGTGCATCTTAGCTGTGTGACCTTGGACAGCTGTTGGCCTCAGTGTTTCCTCTTTTGTAAAATGGGAATGAGCAGTAAGCCCTATATCTCAGGGCCAGTGCGAGGATCCGATTAGATCACACAGGTAAATCACTTTTCAAGACTTAAAGAGCTAGATAATTGTCAGCTGCTAGGGCTGCTGGGCCCTAAAAATCACCTGCTCTGAGTGCCTCACTTTATAGATTTGGAAACTGAGGCACACAGAACTTAAGTGTCTTTTGTAAGATCATGCATTTAATTAGTGACAAGGCTAGGATTCATACCCACATCCTATCCCTTCAAGTACTCCCTGAGACATTTGTCCCCTCCACACTCTTCTCCATTGTTGATGGTTCAAAAATTATAATTGTTCTCAATTAATTCTCCCACCCCCTTCCCAAATTTTCAAGGTACTTTGTTCCAACGTAGGTTTGTCTAATTTTATAAAGGAAGGATTCTTTGCCATAGATAAGGAGAAATCTCCCCTTTCTGCTGGTGCTCACATCACCCTCCCTCCAATTACCTTGTATTTATTTTCCATGCAGTGGGGTCCCATGGGCATTTACAGAAATGGTAACCCTGCCTCTTGTTCTGTGGTCTTGGGGAGAACCTCCTGGAACCAGGGTTATGTGTGCATCTATATATTCAATAAATGTTTCTGAGCCTGCATGTACCGAAGACACCTCCAACAGAGATGTGTACGTGTTGTCTTCCCTGTAGAATGTTAGCCCCTTCATGATGGGCTCTTGTATCACTGGCATCTAGAATAATGCTTGACTGTATAGGAGGTGCTCGAGAATTTACTTATTGCTCTGTTGATTGATTTATTGTTTGATTGGGGAAGGGGGGCAGAGACGGTGGACGGGTAAAATCTGAAGGGCAGTGTGAGTCGGGGACGCCTGGACTAACGTTTCCATTCCCTTTCAGGATGTGTCTTTGAAGGAGTTCAGTACCTTGAAGGGGAAGAGTTTCAGCCTGAAGGGAACAGCTGCACCAAGTGCACGTGCGTTGTAAGTACAGCCCTGGGTCTTTCAAAGGGTCCCCTCCTAGGCTGCCTACGTAGGAGTGCCAGGCGTTGGATCTTTCTGTCTGCTCTGTTCTTCTTTGGCGGAATCTTTATGTAGCATTGTGATTTGTGGTATTGAGGGTACGTGTGACAACTTTGTTGTCATTATAGGGCATCACATCGTGCTTGTTCTTTTGACCCCCACATGGGCCTAAGAAGGGGGTCCAGAGGTGGAAGGGATGAATTTCTAGGACGAAATGTTCTCTATGCCATTGTTGTTGTTACATAAATTGTTCTGCTTGTTCTCAAAACTTCTCTTTGTATCACTTCCTAGAGGTCTTCCCAGTTTTTTCTGAAACTGTCCCATTTTATTTAGCACAAAATATTCCACTTCCTTCATAAACCCCAGTTTGTTTAGCCACACCCCCCAATAGGAGACACCTCCCTTGCCCTTAGTTTTCAATTTTTGGCCACCACAAAGAGTGGTTAGAAATATTTGTGTCCATATTGATCCTCTTCCCCTTTCTTCGATCTCTTTGAGAATAGTTCGAGTAGTGGTATGGCGGGGTCAGAAAGCATGGACAGCTTGGTAATGTTCCAAGTATAGTTTCAAACCAACCTAGAAAGACTGGACCAGTTCACAGCTTTGTCTCAGCCACACTGATTGTTTTCTGTCTTTGTTATCTTTGCCAGACTGAGGGGTGAGAGGCAGAACTTCAGAATCACTTTAATTTTTTTTCAATATTAGTGATTTGGAGCATTTTTATGTGGTTGTTTGCATCTTACATTTCTTCCTTTGAACCTGCCTGTTCATATCCTTTGGCAATTTTTCTACTGGGGAATGGCTCTTACTTTGACACATTGTTGGAGAGCTTTATGGAGGTCTTAACATGAACAATAACAACAACAAAACGGACATAAACCCCAGGTGGCAGAAGAGGGAAATCTCTGTTCTTGACAAGCTGCTCAAAACGTCTCTTTAATCCCACCGAGTTATAGTAGTGACTTAGCAAGACCGTATTTTTAAAAAGCTTTTAATCTTTACTAATAAAGAGCAGACCCTCTGAAGAGCACTTGTGCCTTGCTAATGCTGCTTTAGATATTAAAGAAAACACACAAGGGGTTTTAGGATCTGAAATTCATCAGTCCAGAATCACATGTGGGTCCTCATAAATCGCTGGGGTCGTCAGGACTCTGTCTGACTCTTCTCCACCCCCACCCCCACCCCCAGCAGAAAGGGCCCAGAATAAGACAAACAGCAGATCAAGGTTAGGTCTTACAGGGAAGGAGGAAGGGTAGAAGGGAGGAGGTAAGAAGTCTGGAAGGCAGGCAGTAAGGAAGAAAGGAAGGGAAAGAGGGAGAAAAGAAGGAAAGAAGGTATGAAGAAAGGAAGTAGGGAAGAAAGAGAGAGGAAAGGAAGGACAGGGAGGAGCAAAGGTAAGAAGGAGAGAGAGAAGGAAGGAGGGAAACCAGAAAGGAAGAAAGGGAATAAGGGAGGAAGGAGGGAAGGAAGGCAGGGAAGAAAGAAGTAAGGAGAGAAAGAAGGGAAGGAAAGGAGGGAGGAAGAAGGGGAAGATGGAAGGAAGGGAAGAAGAGAAGGAGGAAGGAAGGGAGAGAAGGAAGAAACGAGAGAAGTCTGGGACTAAGTGCAGGAAAGATGTTTGTTCATTTATTCATCCAATCAAAAAGCATTTCTCAAGTTCCTAGTACTTGTTAAGTGCCAATTATATTCAGCTGAACAACATTTACCAAGTGCTTATTATGTACTGGGGTTGTGAGAGATGTTGGGAATACACAGACTAAAATGAAACAGCCTCTGCCTTCAGGGAGCTGACATTCTACTTATCTATTCTGTGAACAAACAAAAGTCATTTAGCTCTGAAAGAAATGGAAGTTAAGCCTGTTCAGGCCCAGACGCACCGATTTTTCTCTGCTTTTCTTCTCTCAGGGAATAAAATCAGGCTGACTCTCTCTAAACAGGCAGAAGACATTTTACTTAGGCTACTTCTTTTGGCTATATGTTCCAAAGGAAAAGCAGCTGTCTGTGCCATATCAGCATTTGACTTTCCAAATAAAGATTGTTTCTCAATATGATTTGCATGAGGATGGCAGGCTTTTTTCCTTCCCTGTTAATGTTTGGATAATATGTCAGAAGTAGCATGATTTCATGGGCAGGAAGGCTTGGATTCAAATCCTGCCTTTCACACTAACTTTATGAACCTGGCACATCACTAAATCCAAGGGTCCCTGGCAGCTAAGATTGAAAGCTGCAGTCAGAGAATAATTTATCTAGACATACCTAGGTCATTACTAGATCCAGAAGACAATTCTTTGTTGGGTCAAGAATTACCTTTCGTATCATACTTTGCACAGACTTGTAGTGCCCAACATTGTTCGTAAGCATCAAACCATATTGAGTATGTTTGTAACCAGCATTGTGATTTTCTGTAATTGGATTGCTAAAAATGAATTATTGACCTAATAAATAGAGTGTTCCTGCAAAAAAAAAAAAGGTACAGTTAGACACGTTGCTCAAATGCAATAGTAGAAGAAGTTTCCACATTGGGATTTCTCTAGCAAAAATCCCCCCCACTTCAGAAGATGTTGAAGTGAATGAAGTTAGGCGTTAATTCTCAGCTATCCACGAGACAGTTCTTTAGAATTATGCAATTTTCCATCTGGAAGGAAAGGGAGAGCTCATTTACTAACCCTCTGGTTTTACAGCTGTACTTATGATGAAACCAACGATGCTCTGAGCAGTTCAGTGTCTCATTGAGGATGAAAGAGCTCCCCCAGTTGTCTTTCTATTACACTCTGCAGCCTCAGTCTGGGTAGGGCTTCCAGATTGGAGTCAGAATCCATCTGGACTCAAATCCCACCTCAGATGCTTAGGAGCTATATGACCTAGGAACATCTTACCCAATCTGATCCTCCTCTTCCTCAGCTCTAAAATGAGGGGGACAGACTAGATGTCCTCTCAGGTCCCTTCCAGTTCTATATTTATGACCCTATGTGCCTAAGATTCCCCTGAGAGTCTTAGAGATTACTAGATTACAAATGCCTTGGTGACTGTCTCACAGGATGACTGGCACATAATTGGTACTTGATATGTTCTTGATTGAAGGAATGGATAGGTACTCCTCTCCCTCTCAGGATCACTGGGACTTTCCAGCCATTGACTCCAATTCCTCCTTTCCTTTATTTTGCAGATGAGGAAACTGAGGCAGACAGTGGCTAAGTGATTTGCCCAGTGTCATGCAGCTAGTATGTATCTGAGGCAAGATTTGAATCCAGGTGCTCCATACTCCAAGCCTGGTGCCCTATCTACTAACCTATATTGCCCATAAAACTAATCCTGTTGACATTAATTGGGTGATTTCTTAGCTTCAGCCTTTACTTCAAGGGAAGAGATCGGGAGAAGTTGGAAAGTTCTTGAGAAGAAGGGGAATGAGGTCAGGAATACAGTCATTCATTCACCTTCCAAGTTTCCTTTCTCATGCCCTCATATGAACACAACCAGGTTCTTAATTTTCATAAGCGCTTTTTTCTTTTGATGTAGCACATTTGAAAGGGAGGTTTTGGCAAGCCAGGGCCCTGATGGGAGAAGGGTAACCATGGAGACATTGGAATGCAGTGCTCCCAACTCCCAACTGGGGCTCCTCCTTCCTCCCATAATTACAAAATCTCTATTTCGTTGGCCAGGGTTGCCCTGACTGTAGGCTCGAGGGGCTCTGGCATGTGAGGTATGTGGGAGTGTAGGGTGCCCTCATGCTGAGGGATCCAGGTTTTACCCAGGCCTGATGGCACTCAGAACCTCCAGCTGAGAAGGACAGGAGGAGGGGCTGGAGGCGTCTGAGATTGCCAGGTTTCTCTGTGAAAAGGAAGGTTGGGTGTTGTAAACCTGCCTATAATCTGGGCAAGAAGAAAAAAAAATATTTTGCTAACTTTTTTCTGATGTTGCCAAGGACTCACTGAAAAGAAAACACATGTTTATTCAGGTCCCATATATATTTAGTATCTGTAGATTCCAAATGGGATAACATATAGAGAGCTGGCCTTGACCACTCAAAAGATCTGAGTTCAAGCCTCTGATTGGCAATGTGATCTTGGGCAAGTGCCTTAACCTCCTAGTCCCACCCTCCCACGTACACCCCCCCCCCCCAATTCTCTAAGACTATAAGGTACAGAACAGATGCTTGAAATGAGGGAATTTCCTTGGCAAGAATCCCCTACCAGTGAAATCCTAGGTTCAGGCCCCCAAAACAAAACCAAAAAAAAAATCATTTTGCAGAGACATCATATTTGGTAGAGTGTGAGATTTTGAATGGAATCAGCAAAACATGGGTTCATATCTTGCTTTGGACAAAAGTCCTAGAGTAGTCACCTGACCTTATGGAGCCTCAGTTTCCTTATTTGTAAATTGGGGATGTGATAGTAGCCCTTAGCTTATAGGAGTGTTAGAGATAGAAACCGGACCTGTGATTTCATCAGTGCAGAGGATGGAATTTCTTTGACCAATGCAGGTCATATCTTATAGCCTTCCTAGGAGTGCCAAAAGGTTAATTAAGTGACTTCTCCAGGTCACCCAGCCCCAGCATCGATTAGAGATAGGACCTGAACTTGGGCCTTCCGGCTCCCATGTCAGCTTCTCTGTCTACCCCACCGCAGTGCCATTCCTTGCAAGCAGAAGAGGGTGACAATAAAATGGGGCAATGCACAAAGTATAAAAAACCAAAAGTGTCATGAATAGATGAATAAAGGGTTAATTAAGTAGCCTGAGCTCAAGTGGGGGCAATGATGAACAGAAAGATAAGACAGTCCCTGCCCTCAAGGAGCTCCCATTCTGATAGTGGAGACAAAACTGAGAGAAGCTTTCAGCTCCCCCCGCATCTCAGAAAGGAACGTTTGAAGTCTGGTTTTGGGATGTCTAAAAGAGAAACCCACGACCCGCTGTTACTTTCACAGCTATTTCAGATCAACCTGTGTTTTTTCCTTTTCTGATCTGTCATTGAGGGGTCATAGTAGATAGAGCTCAGGACTCGAAATCAGGAAGACCTGATTTCAGATTCTGCCTCAGATACCTGCTAACTCTGTGGTCCTGGACAAGTCACTTAACCTCTATCTGACTCAGTTTCCTCTTATGTTAAGGGGGAATAATAATAGCACTAACCTCCCAGGCTTGTTGTGAGAATAAAATGAAGTAATATTTAAAAATAGATTTTCAACCCTTAAAGCATAATATAATTATAATCATTCTATTACTTATTATTATGATGATTGTTAGTCATGGCAGGTTTGAAGTGGATAGGAGAATCACTTTCAGTATCAACTTGGCGACCTGACCTTCTTCCAGCTGGAATGGGGAAATATTTATTTATCAGAGTACTAGTGAGGCATTGGGCTCAGATTCATACTAGTTCAGGTAGATGTTAATCAAGCGATTCAACAAGTCAAAAATTATCAGCTACTTTTAGAGACTCCCATAGCAGGAAACTCCCTAACCTCTGGGTCCAATCTATTCCAAGATGGTCCTTCTTGGAGTGTGTGTGTGTGTGTGTGTGTGTGTGTGTGTGTGTGTGTGTGTGATATTTGTCATGACTCATTTCTAAGATATAATGGGTTTTTTTGTTTGTTTTTCTTTGGGTCAATTTTATTCATTCCCATTGTTCATATGAGTAAATTTTGTTTGGTCTCAAAGTTAGAATACGTTAGCATGCTAGGGGCAAATTTCCAATTTGTCTCCAACCTTCCTACCTATCCTTATCTCTTCTACCCTTCATCTATTCTACATTATAATGAGATATATTGTGTTTTGGGGGTCTGCTTGTCATAAGAGCACGTCTGGACTACCTTTATTATTTCCATTTGCTTAAGAAAACGAAGTCGTGAAACTAGCTCTGGTTAGTCTGCAACTTCCCGCTATTTCCCCAGTGTTTACTGATAAGTTTTTTGTTTTACCTTATATGGATCCGATCACCATATGTAACCCTAACTTAAATTGCAGAAGCTGTTGACATTGTTATCAGAGTCATATCAAGAAGTACTGAGTGGTTGTAGCAGAGTCAGAGCTTAAATTCAAGTTTTGCCTTTGATATGTACTATCTGTGTGACCTTGGGTAAATCATTTAACTTAAAGTGCCCCTGATAGAACCCTAAGACTATAAATCTCACTCTAACCGTATGAGGTCACAGGTCTGGACACCAAGCAGACATGACAATCGACCTCACATAAAACCCTTTTCAAACCTTGACCAGCATTATAAATGCCATTATCACCACCATTATTATTATGGTGACAATGATGAAGTTACCCAGAATCCAGGAACAGCCTACACCATCGACATTTTTGAAATGATGGTTTCTATCCTAAGAATGAATCTCAGCATGTTTTCTGCAGAAAATTAACCACTAGTTAAAACACATCCTCACTTCCCCTTGGACTGTGGGTCAGCTTCTATTTTCTGTATTAGTGAACTCCATGGACTCAATGCCCTTTTGTTTCATGATTAACCTTGAGCAGAAGGGTAGGGTGGAATGAGCTGGGCTTGGACATCACACAACAGGAACTCCCAAATTTACAAGGCTTCTGACCAAGGTAGCGGTACAAGGTACTTTGTGTTCATTAATACTAAAGTATTTTAGACTCATTCTGCTCGTGTGCATGTGAAATCACTTACTGATGGGGGATGGGGCTCACACGTTTGTAGGATGCAGTTAAAAGGATGGCAAGGGTTCAGTCTGTAAAAGCAGCCAAATTAACTAGCCAAGATCAATTGCTTTTGGTGACAAAGGTGCATGGAGGAGAGAGGGCTTCCTTCCCCCTTCTCCCCAATAAACCTGGCTTGTTAATGGACTGTCTGTGATAAAGGGGCTCCATTTTATTGCCTTCTAGAAGCCCCGAAGTCCATAAACACCTTTGTTCAAGCTAATAGTCTAGTAAGGGCAAAGTGCTGTCTCCTAGGGAAAAGGAGAAGTTGCAGAAAACTTTGAGGAGAGAAGAAAGAACAAGGAGACCTCTCCCTCTCTCCCAGGCCTTTCCTCCCATCTCCCTTTGCTTCTCATTCTTCCCCTCCTTCTCGTTTTGCCTTGATTTCTCTAAAGCCAACAGGGAATTGAAGAGATGTAAGCTAAAGTGGATGAGCTAAGAAAGGGGCATGGATTTATGTCCAGCTCATGTTGCAATCACTACATCTTGCTTTCTTTTGGGACAGCTTGTTTTGAAAAAAAAATTGCCTCTAAGCTTTGAAGATTCCCCCACTTTATTACAGCAAGAGAGAGTAGCAGAAGTAAGTGCCCCTTGCCTACTGGAAATATCAAATGGAGAGTCCAGAATTTGACTCTCCCTTTAACACTGATTGCATTTAGATGGTGAATATGATTGGAGGGAAAGTCTTCTAAGCAAATGCAGAGATATTCTGTTATTTCTGCAGTGACAGTTTGGGCCGGCAGTCTAAATTGCAAGCCTATTATTGTTGTATTTTTCTTCTTGAAATGGAAAGTTGGGACCCTCTGCCGCTGTATCTTCTTTTTGCCTTGTACCTGTTGAATTTATGGAACTGCCCAATGATCTAGTGCTGCTTAGTTGTAGAACGTCATGACCCCTTCTGTCTTGGTGCAAGAGAGAAGAGTCTGATGAAAAAATTCTTTGAGCTAATTGAAATGGAAGGTTGAGTGGTTGAGTGATTGAAAAGTTGGTGACTTGGACAAGGAAAAGAACAGCACAGGTACTTCAGAGGAGTCTTGATCTCACTGATGTGGTTGCTCTCTTTCTCCATCATCATGGTCCATCATCCACTTATCCCATGGAATTCTCCTCTGTGTCCTTCCATGCATGGAGGATCTACCCAGTTAGCTGGGATTCTTCTTTTAGGGATTTTAGTCTTTGGTGGATGCCAGTCCCAGACTTGGGCTCTCTTAAGATGTTGGATGGATATATGGATGGGGAAGGGTAAGGATAAAAAGTAGCACAAGATAATGGACAGAAAGCCAGCCTTTGAGCCAGGAAATCCTGGATTCAAGGTCTGTCTCTGACTGTTACTCTGGCTAAGGCATTTTAACTCCTCAGGGCCCACAATCAAGGATCGGTGACTATCAGTTACACAGTGGATTAAATTACTTGTCCAAGGTTCTGAAATCAATAAGTAGGAGAGATGTGATTTGAAGTGGACACTATCAGAAAATATTCATTTATGAAATGATACAAGTTCCCATTTCAAGGAGAAAGATGGAACAGTGATAAACATGTGACCAAAGAAGCTATAAAGAGATAGGGGCAGTACCCGTGATTTCAATGGCATACTCCCAGATGAGGAAACTCCCTTTACCAATGCAGACTAATCCCTTCTATGTGTCTAATAGCCTTACAATGGCCTAAAGCAGAGGTGTCAGTGCAACCCCAACACTCCTGACAGAACCAGATTAAAATGTAATTGAGAAATATTTAACAAAATAATAATATAATAGAATATAGATAATGCTGGTATGTGATTTTCTAAGTCAACTTGAAGTTCCTAGGAATCAATGAGTGGTTTAAGTGTCCCTTCCTATCTGAGTTTGTTACTGCTGGCCTAGAGCAAAGTGACTTGACCAATCTTGTGCCAGAGGCAGGACTGGAACTCAGTTCTTCTGGACTTTGAGGCTAGCTCTCCATTCACTACACTGGGTTGCCTTTCTGATTAAAAATATAGGAATAAATGATACATGGTATCAGATTTCCTGATATGTTTCTAATGGGGGCAGGGGTAGTTAGAACATCTGAGAATTAGATAGTGGTTAGAGAGAAGGTATGAGCCAAAATCTAAGATTGCAAAAATGAAAGAAAGGAACACTGATGAGAGGTCATGTAGTCTATTCTCCTGTCAAAACTAAAGGAAACTTGGCTAATACCTTATATGTGCTGGATCTCACTTATCTCTCTGGAAGGCAGCAGCAGCCAGAATCTCAGTGCAAAGATTGGGATGGATATTGAAAGTAGGTAGAGGAAATTAGCTCCCAGGAGAGGCTGCCTCCATGTTGGATTCCTTGCTAAATGAAACCTGGGACAGATCCAAGTGACCGCAGGAATTCTGCTGCTATCATTCTTACTGTGTTCGTAATGATGCAAATGAAACAGGATGGAATTGAGGTCAAGGTACAGGATAGCCCCGGCATCTCCCCCCAGTCAGTCTTCTCCCCATTTCCCAAGAGCTACACTTCTCATGGACTTCTCTGTACCTTTCCATCATACATTTGATTTGGCACCCTCCCCTCCCCAGCTCTCCTAGCTTTTCAACTTTCTTTTAGGTATTAGATTGCAAGCTCCTTGAGGGCTGGGAGGGATTGTCTTGGTTTTTATTTTATTTGTATCCTTAGCACTCATGCCTAGTACTTAGTAGGTCCTAAATAAATGTTTATTGGCCGATTGATTGACCTGTCAATTGTGTACTGTAGTAACGACCTAGATGAATCCTTATCCTTGGATAGGATGGAAACTGACAACTGCTGAAATTCTACTTCATTTCCTTCTCCTTTCTTCTTTTGTTTCCTTTCAGTTCAATTCAATTCAATGGGTGCTTTTGAAACACTTTCTATGTGCAACACACTCTGCATACAAAGACAAAAATCAATCTACAGGCATTTACTCAGAGCCTACGATGGGGAAGGATATGGAGGAATTTAGTGAGGGTAAAACGAAAAGCTACCAATAAAAATTTATCTTAAAAAAAAAAAGCCTACTATGTGCCAGACACTGGGAATTCAGAGATAAAAACAGAAACAAATTTTGTATACACGGGAGTAAAAGCAAACTTATATTCAAAGCAAATACAATGATAAAATACAAACTCAATGCTCTCAAGGAGCTTACCTTCTAGGAGTTCACAGATGAACACTAACAATGGAAGGAGGAGATCTGGGAAGGCTTCGTAGTAGAGCCAGAGAAGGGTGTTCTTAAGCTAAGAGTTGTTAGATAAAATAATATTTGTAAAGAGCTTCATAAACCTTAAAGCATTATATGAATGCTATCATCATCATCACCACCACCACCATCATCATCATCATCATCATCATCATCATCATCATCACTCTATCTGCTGTAAACAGGGTTTCTAGCTCTTTCTCAAAGTGCCTCTTACTCTCAATATAGGTTAAAAAGACCTTTTATCTTCTTTTTGTATTCATTGTAAGCCAATGCTTGCTGTTGACTCTGGTGTCTCCATTGTTGCTCTTATGAGACTTTGCAATTCTTTGGTAGTCGCCTGGTCCTGTTCTCCCAGGTCATTGCCCTCCTTCTGTCTTCACTTGTTTCCACATCCAGCCTGGATCCCATGGTCAGCCACTGGAAGGTCCCTAGGCTCTTTCACTCCCTTGGCATATGATGATAGTTCAGGTCTTGGGTCATCTCAGCCCCTTTCTCTGCTCTCATTCTCTGGTTGATGTGAACTGCTGTCAACTGGGTTATTCAGTCAGTTAACAAGCATTTATTAAGCCCTTACTGTTGTAGCATCAATGCAATATCCACTGCACCAATAGTGACTACAGATATACTGGCATAGTTCTCAATGACAAAATATAACAGACTCTCCATATAGAAGACAGAAGCAAAACATTTATTCAGACCCCAGAAAGCCAAATCCCAAGACCAGAAAGTTAAATCCATCATAGTAACAAAGAAATTAATACACCATAGCACAGCAGGGAGCCACACCATACTTTAGCCTTCCCACAAACAAACACTCACAAGCCTAGCTGTCTCCTTGGGTGTGTCCTCTCCCCCCTCCAGCTCTAACTGCTCTGACTCCCAGGTTCCTGTGGGTTCTGCTCCACCCTTCAGTAAACTCCTCCTACCATAGGATCCATGTTATTATATTCAGCAGGGAAGATCTTCAAATTCCCTTACGTCTGTTAAGGGACAGGGAAGATCTTCACATTCCCATTATCATTACACCTGTTTGTCAGATATTATGCTAAAGGCTGGGGATACAAAGAATGACAAGTCATTGCCCCCAACAAGTTCCCATTCTAAAAGGGGAGACAACACACACATAACCATGGATATCTGAGTTCTGTATGGAGTAGGCAGGAGGTGATCAGAGAGGGGAAGGAACTAGGGGGCCGCTAAAGGACCTCAAGTGGGTCATTCCAGCTGCCCAATTAGACCATGATTCCTTGGGATAGGGGATTCTTTTGGTTTTTGCTTTTCTATCCTCAGTGCCTCTTATGTCCTTGGCTCTTCAGAAATGTGTGTTGATTGAGTGATAGATTCACAATTCTTTTATTTATTTCTTATTGACTTAGAATATGAAAGTGATTCTAAGCCTTTTCTCCACTCTCCAAGCTACTCATCCCATCTTCACTTCACCCATCCTGGCAACTCAGTTGGCATCACAGTGGAGAGAGCCCTGGGCCTGGAGTCAGGAAGATCTGAATTCAAACCCAGACTCAGATATTACTAGGTGTAAAACTCTGGACAAGTCTCTTAACCTCTGTTTGCCTCAGTTTCCTCAACTGTCAAATAGGAATAATAATATTCCTACCTCCTCAGATTGTGGTGATGATCAACTGAGATAATAATCATAAAGTGCTTAGCACATAGTAATTAGTATATAAATGCTAACTATTATTATTAATAATTATTGTATAATCCATTAAGGCAATGGTTCTCAACCTATGGGTCGCGACCCCTTTGGGGGTCAAATGGGGTTGCCTAAGACCATTGGAAAACACATATTTCTGATGGTCTTAGGAACCGAGACACCACTCCTCTATCTGTTTCCAGGCAGGTCCACCCACATGCAGATACACCCACATATGAGGATTAAAGGGTCATGGCATTAGGAAGGTTGAGAACCACTGCATTAAGGTATGCAAAGCAATTTATATGGTTTTAAAAAAATCCTGTCCTGACCCCTGGTATTCCTAATCTACTTGAATGAGTTGTCTAGACTCTGAGTAACAGATTGAATGATTGTGGAACTAATGGTAGAAGGGATCTTCAATGTCACCAGCCCAAGTCCCACACTACAGATGGGAAACAACAAGAAGAACAGTACACCGCTGCCACCACCACCACTGCCACCATCACTACCACTGCCACCACCACCATCACTACCATCACCACCACTGTAGTCACCACCACTATCACTACCATTACCACCACTACAGTCACCACCACCATCACTACCATCACCACCACCACAGTCACCACCACCATCACTACCATCACCACCACCACCACAGCCACCACCACCACCACTACCATCACCACCACCACCACAGCAACACTGATGTCCAGAGCTAGTGAGCCCTCAGTGTCAGAGCCAGTATTCAAACCCAAGAATTTTGCCTCTAAATGCTGGGGGCTTCTCACTACATGGCATAGACTCTAATGTTTCATAATGACTCACGTTTCTAGAGAGATCAAGGGTTTGCCAAGTCCTTTGGTCAGAATAACCTCACCCTGGTAGCTGATGGTAGGCAGAGGCTCTAGCAGAATGGGTGATTAGGGGCTGCTGGCACTTGGCCTCAGGAAAATGTCTTACTTGGGTTTATAGGAAAAGTGAGATACTCTCTAGGAAGCTTCTCCGTTTCTGGGTTGGAGAAGATGTTTTCCTTCCCAACACCAATCCAGTCTGGGCTTGTTTTCTAGCTGTAGGCTTATGACAATCTGTTCTCTAATCTGCTTCAGAGTGTTGGGCAGATTGTCATATGGGAAGGTAACATGTTTCCTGGATTCTTACGGATCCTGCAAGGAAACCACATTGCAAATTGGGTAAAGGGTGAGAATGTATGTCCAGAGAGTATTAATTTATTCAATGGGATTAACAAATTCTGTAATTCTGTAGCATAATTCTATAAATATTTCCTTTTTCTCTTTATTTCTCATTCCCTCCTTATCTCTCTCTCCTTCCTTTGTTCTTTCTCTCCTCCCTTTCCCCTTCTGTTCTGTTTCTTCCCCTCTTTTACTCTTCCTCCCTTCTTTCTTTTCCTCCATTCTTTCCCTCTTCTTCCCTTCTCTCTACTTCTTTCTTTTCTTTTACCTTCTCTCTCTCTTCTACTGCTTCTCAGTCTCTTCCTTCTCTTTTCCCCTCTGTCCCATGTGCAGAGCAATCTGCTGGGTGCTGGGAAGACGAGAATAACAAGAATAACAAAAATCAACAAGCATTTATTAAGACACTGCTATTTTCCAGATACTATGTTAAAATAAAAAAAAAAAAGTCTTTTCCCCAAGGAGATTACATTCTATCAAAGGGAACTTTGTACATATAGAAGAAGATATAAAATACGTAGATACTCTCTCCTCTCTCTTTTCATTTTCCCTCCCTCCTCTTTCTCTTACCCCTTTTCTCTCTCCCTCCCTTTCTCCCACTCCCTGTCTCATAAATAGAATCAGACAATGTGACTGTGATTAATATTATTTTGCTTCTACAATGTTCCAGATGCTAAAATCTGAAATCTATACCAGGAGTTTTCAGACCTCTGACCATAGCTCAAGTCAATTCTAAAGCCAACTTTCACAAAGAATAAAATAGAATTCTTGCACTAGAGTCTGTTTTTTATAACTTTTCTTGGTATTTTCTACAGACTAGTGAAAAAAAATCCTGCTGGATCCATTTTTGTGTTTGACTAAATCAAAAATGGCTTTATGTGACAGTCATAATAAAGCCATATCTTTTGGCCAAATTTTTAAAAAATGAACGTCATTAATAGTAATATATTCTTTATTGAAAGTGACTTGGGCAGATGGGAAATTAATCAGTTTCATTCTGTTATTGGTGTTGATAGATATCTTAATATTACGTTTGAATACACTTCCAGAGAGTTAGGGATAGTGGTGATGCTGGTTTCCCAGATCTTCTTGACCTTGCATGTCTGGTTTTGTGAATGATGAGGAGCTGACAGGCATGACAATCCCTGACATTGGTGGGGAGTGTGTTTCTTTTCACCTTAAAGTTTAAGAAGAGGGAGGTGGGAGGGGACTCTGGAGATCTTTTTGGTTTTGTTATTGGGTTTTCAGCATCTATAATATTCATAAACAGTCCAGCTGTCTTTAATAACAGAATACCCTAAATGAAAGGACAGATTTGGCACATATCTCCTTCCCTTCTCCCAACAGAGACCCACACATAACACTCATACACACAAACAACCCAAGAATCAACTTGCACAAGGGTTTTCTAAGACAGATTGTCAGTCAAGGAAACAACACCCTTTTTATAACTAAGCTGCATGAATAACATAAGTTTCTTTGAGGGATTTTCCATCTCTTGTGTATATTGCTACTCTCTCCATGAATGTGGTTTACAGTCTTCTCATCCTGTGTGATTATCATTGATCAAAAACACTTGGTGCCAGGTGAAGTAATGCACACCTATAATTCCTGCTACTAGAGAGGTTGAGGCTGGAGAATTGCTTGAGATATAGAGTGTTCTGAGCTGCAGTACAGCTAAAGCTGATTGGGAATTCTCCCTACTAAGTCCATTACCAATATGGTGAACCTCTGAGAGTCTTCCAAAGGAACAGTGGTCAATCAGAAATAGAGCAGGTCAATTCTTCCTGGCCAATTAGTGGGATTGGGCCAGTGAGTGACCACTTACTTTCAACCTAGGCAAGATCCCTATATCTCATGGAATTCAATAGTCTCAACCTTCTTGGAAGCAGGAATTATAAGTGTGTTCTACCACCCAGGAGGACTCCAAAGGTCCCACAATGGTGAAATTCATATGGATGTGGTCTACAATATGTTGACAAAGAAACTTGGGATAAATTGCTGAATCATGTTGATTTGTTATAGAAATGGAGAGGTATATGATATAGATCTAAGAACAGACCATTACCATAAGAGATCCCAGAAGGGTTATCTTTAAGAATCCTGAATTGAGTGATCATGCAAGGCACAAACAGAAGAAATTGAGTAACATATCAGTGCAGACTACAAAAAATTGAACACTTAACTGAATATCTAGCAAATTATGACCTGATGGTTATAGAATATACAAAGGAAACTCACACTATCTTTTATGGGCTGACAGATGAATTCCCATACTACAAATGCATACTCTAAAATATCCTTGGCAATTCAACCAAAAACCAGACTTGAACCATAGTATTATCACTTAGTGAATGAATTGTTGTCTACTGTCACCCAGATATAACATTCTGATCCATAAAAATTTAAGAACACAGTATAATAGCCATCTACATCCCAGATATTCATATCCAGCATAAATTCTAGCTTGCAACATATTGAGATGCAATAGAAGAAATAGATGTGGCAACAGGATGAAGCATGTACCCCTGTCATCCTGCCGCTGCAGGAATTATCCTGTGTTTCCTCTCAGTGAACCTACAGATGATGATATTACATCTGAATACTTGCATTCATTTACAAACAGACATTTTATCCATCTGTGCAAGGGTCTATACAACATTAAACATTCAAGAGCCAAGTCAGGAGAGCAGCTTGTCCCATGACTGTTCTTTTTGAGCTCCAATGAAAAGACAAGATGATGACGGTGGTAATGATGAAGACGAAGATGAGTCCTGAAGCACTCATTTTTCCTTTCTGATGCTCATAACCAGGCAACCAGATATTTCTGTATGCTTGGGTCAGGCTGTGTGGCATAGAGCAGAGGAGTCAAAATCCTGAGTGTGGCACAAACCCCATTAAAATGGAATTGAGAAATGTTTAACAAAACTTGTGGTTTTCTAAGTCAACATGCTGCCCATAGAGATCTGGATTGGAGTTAAAAAAGATCTGGGTTCAGATCTTGTCTCAGACCCTCATTGAATGGCTGTGGACATGTCTTTTAATTTGTTGGAGCCTCAGTTTCTTAATCTGTAAAATGGGAACGAGAGCCTTTTCCTCACAGGGTTTTTGTAAGTGTCAAATAAGGTAATATATGTAAAGTTCTTGGCCAGCCTTAGAGCTTTAGAGGAGGGGCTGACTCTTAACCTTTGTGGGAGTCATGAGCTTCTTGGCTAACAATCTGGTGAAGCCCATGGGCCCCTTTTCTGAATGTTTTTAAATTCATGGCTTACAAAGGAGCCAATTATATTGAAATACAGTATCAAAATATTTTTGAAAAAGAAGGGCATGGACCCCAGGGTAAAAACCTGTTGAAGAAAAAAATAACAATATTGTACTCTGTGTTGTAGACGTAAGTCTGCCAGAAACAATTGAATTCAACACTAATCTAATATCCAAAGCCATTTTTAGTTGTGGTGGGAGGAGAGACACAGAGAAACAGAGAGGAGAGAGAGAGAGAGAGAGGGAGATACAGAGAGACAAGAGAAGAGATATCTAAACTGGCATGGTTTCCCCATGCCTTCTGACATGTCTCTGCCACAAGATCATTGAAGGTAACTCTTACAGGGATCTTGGACAAGGAAAAGATCATCATCCTAAAAATTGTTAATTGATTGTTTTTCAGTCTTGTCCAACTCTGTATGACCCCATTTGGGGTTTTCTTAGCAAAGATACTGGAATGGTTTGCTGTTTTCTTCTCCAGCTCATTTTAAAGATGAGGAAACTGAGGCAAACAGGGTTAAGTGACTTACCCATGGTTACTTAACAGCTAGTGAGTGTCTGAGACCAGATTCAAACTCAGGTCTTTATGACTCCAAGCCTAGTGTTCCACCCTTTGTGTCGCCACCAGTTACTTCTTCAAGGCCATTGAATTCAACAATTACATTTAATTTAACAATTGAAACAATCATTGAAAATGGAGGGAATCATTTCAGTAGAGTGTTGGGGATATGAAAACATGTTACAGAGACTAAGCACCCCACTTTTTTAGTGGTGGCTTTATGGAAGCATATCTCATTCTCATCTTAGAATGAGTTCTTGGGCTCCAGTGTGTCCCTGTCTCTGTCTGCCTTTCCGTCTTTCCATCTGTCTATCTGTCCCTGTCTGTCTCTGTCTCTCTTTTCCTCCTTCCCCCTTGTTGTGAGAATCAAATCAGATAATGTTTATAACACGGTTAGCATATAGTGGTTGGCACATAGTAGGCACTTAGTAAATGTCTGTTCCCTTCTTTTTTGCACTTCCTCTTCCTGTTGTTATTAGTTATATACTAACATTCCCATCTTACAGATGGGTAAACTGGAGCTTGGAGAGGAAAATGACTTGCCTAAGGTGGCAAAGCTAGTAACTATAGCAGCTGTTTTAAGTGCACAGTCAGCAAGGGAGGCTATTGTTGTTGGCTGGACCAGTCTGGTGAACAGTATGCATGGGACCTGCCTGGCAGAAGGGGGATATGTGATCTCTCTGGCTGTCTAGGCCCTGGCAGCCTCCAGGATCTAACTCTGTGTTCAGAGGAAAGTTCAGATGATTTTGAAAGCCAATTCCCTACAATTGTTTTTAGAGGACCTGGGGTGTCTCATTTCTTTCCTGTTCAAAAGTGGAATTTCTAATAGCCCAGCAGGAGTGACATTTCCAGTTGTAGAAGGGTGCTGACTACTCTATGTCCTTCAGCTCCTGGTTTAGGGAGGAAGTCTCAGCATCCTTCATACGTACATGCATATATACATACACACATACATATATACGTGTTTATACATATATATACTTATACACATATATGCACATATATGTCTACGTGTATATGTATTATATATATTTTTCATATTTTTTTCAAGTAGCAATCATTTATTTTCTCTACCTCCCACCCCTCCCCCAATTTTGGGGGTCAGGAGGGAGAAAAAAAAACTCTTTTTACAACTATGCAAAAAATCCTTATCCGCCACATCCCAAAATGTCTGCCTCCTTCTGTGCCTTGAGTCTGTCATCTCTCTGTCAGGAAGTAGCATCTGGGATCTCCCTCTTCTCTCCCTTCCACTCCCCCTGCCCCCACTGATGACAGCTTCAAATGTCCTTCCCGCTTAGTCCTTCCCACTCAGAGAGAGAAGCGGGCTTTCTCCAAAGGAGGCAGCCACGTCCCTTTGGGTCGCCTCGCACAAAGCCTCCTAACTGTAGCTTCTAGGGCTGGATTCCCTTCGTGCTTCTGGATGGATTGCCCTTCGGTCACTGGGAGCACAATGGACCCAGGCTGATGAGAACTTGACCTCTCAAAAGAATGGACGCAAAAGTCTCTCCAGCCAGACAAAGCAAACAGATCAAAGCAGCCAGAGGTGACCTTGTGCCAAGTTGGAGGTTTAATAACAAGGCAATTTAAAAAATTAAAACCAAAGCCCTCAAAAGAATTTTTAAAAGTGTATTTTCTCCTGTTTCCTTGGGGGAAAAATATGGTGGAGGAGGAGACCGATCCTGGAAGATGCAACTGCCCAGCCTTTTCTGGAGCGTTGTGCTTCTGGATTTGGATTGAACTTTAAAAACAAAACAAAACAAAAACCAAAAAACCAAAAACCCATCAATGGGAATGTGAACAATATTTTAGCGCAAATGTGGGTGCTGGGGTTCAACCCTGGCTCTCTTGTTTACCACCTATGGGACTTTGGTCAAGACTCCTTCAGTGCCCTCTCCCCAGAACCTTGACCTCTGCTGCTTGGAAGCTGGACTTTGAAAGGTGAGCCTCATTTGGGCCCAAATCAGGCCCCCTTTTGGCCATTTTCATGCCATCCCACCTGCACCGGGGCCGCCATCCTCATCACCCCCTCCCCTCCATCTCCACTTACTTCTTCTCATACGAGACAGCGCTTCTCTGGAGGGCAGGAATTGCCTAGTTTCATTATATTTGTTTCTCCATCACTAATCACAGTGCTTGGCACATAATAAAAATTAATAAAGATTTGCCCTTCCTTCCTTCCTCCTTCCCTCCCTCCTTTTCTTCCTTCCTTCTTTCCTTCCTTCCTCCCTCTCTCCCTCCCTCCCTTCCTTCCTTCCTTCCTTCATTCCTCCCTTCCTTCTTTCCTCCCTCCCTCCCTTCCTTCCTTCCTTCCTCCCTCTCTCCCTCCCTCCCTCTCTCCCATACCTTAGTATACACATCAGCAAAAGGAGAGTATTAATAATAGGTGACATTTATATAATGTTTTAAACACTTTTCATATATTGTCTCAATTGATTCTTATAACAAGCCTATGATGGAGATGCTGTTGTTTCCATTTTAGAGACAAGAAAATTGGGGCTCATTGTGGTTAAGTAACTTGAGTAGGGTGATGTGGGATTTGAACTGAGGTCTGTCAAACTATTTCTCAGGATGAAGCCAGTTCTGTTTTTACTCACAGCCCTTTTTCCTCCTAGGAGTCTTCTGTCTTGGATTCGAGTTATGTTCAATTTTTAGGCACAAAGAAGAAAGTAAATCTCCCTTATCTCTGCATGTGGTCTCCCCACCCCACCCATTCCTGGGGCCTCCTCAAGAGCATAGATGCTCATCCTTCTTCCTAGGTTCTCAGTACTTAGCACAATGCTTGGCACATAGTAGGCTGTTAAGAAGTATTCATTCATTCATTCGTTCCTTACTATCCAGTAATGATACGTGTTGAATAAATCCAGAATGTGGTTAAAGGAAGTGGGCTACCTGCCAGCACCATTCTTGTTGAGCTTGGGAAGGAGGACAAGGCTGGACAGTAAGGAGGGCGACTAGAAGTTTCACTTTGGAGTTTTAATTTGCTGAACAGTCTGCATGTCACACTGGGGAATGTACTTTGGCTTTCCATTTTCTCTCTTCTTCCCTGGTATTGCAGAAAAAACACATTCTGTCCAAGTCAGAAGATGTGGGTTCAGGTTGTGTGTGGCATATTATCTGAGTGAGCCAGGACCACTAGACATGCCTGGAATTCAATGGTTTTGCAACATAAAGTAAGGATGTGGAATTAGACAATCACTAAGACACTAAGACGGTGGATTACCTGGTGTATGTGGCGTCTGAAACAGGCGTCTGACCTCACCCTGCCCCATGTGACAAAATTATTTATAGTCATAATTCTAAAGTGACACGTACAGTGCTAATGACCAGAAAGGAAAGGCCGACAATGAAAATTTTATTTTGTTGACATGTATATATGCATGTATATGTATATGTGTGTGTATATGTACATATATATACACACATATTATTGTTCAGTTGTATCTGATTCTCTGTGACCCTGTGGACCATAGCATGTCAATGCTATCTGTGGGGTTTTCTTGGCAAAGCTACTGCAGTGTTTTTTTACATGTATCTATATCTATATCTATATCTATATCCATGCATATATACACATACATATATAGATATTTACATATATATATCTACTATGATTTTGGGGATACCATATATATTTAATATGTAAATATTGTATATGTATGTATGTTCATGCATATGTGTATAAATGTATATATATCTGTGTGAATGTAAATATATACTTTACATAAAATACATGCATGTATATATCTCTCTCTATCTCTATCTATCTATGTATTCCCAAAAGTCTTAGTGCAGTCTTAAGCTTTAAAAATTTAAAATTGGAACAGGCAAGCTGGTGGATAGAGTGCTGGTCCTGGAGTCAGGAGGATTTGAGTTCCAATGTGGCCTCAGATATTCACTAGCTAGTCCCTTAATCTGTTTGCCTCAGTTTCCTCATCTGTAAAATGAACTAAAGAAGGAAACAGCAAACCACTCCGGTATCTCTGCCAAGAAAATCCCAAATGGGGTCATGAAGAGTCCAATACCACTGAATACCACCACGACCACCATCATCATTCATCAACCACCATTTTTGGAAAAACCTTGTACAATCATGATAGTAAAAAAAGAAAAAGAAGAAGAAGATAAAATACTACAGTTCAAAAAGAAAAAAAAGATAATAACTTAATACTTTTAAATTCCATTAATGAATTTTTGAAAAATTAAGAAACCTATCTCCATATCGTTTTGTCACAGTAAAGAATAATAATGTTATAGTTTCTCTTTGAGTCTTAACCATCTGCAGATTTGTCAGTAACTTTGTTCAGATTGATTTTCATGTATCGATGTTTTGTAGCCAGATTTGTCCCTCTATCTTATCTCCTAGTTGATCAAAGGACACTTTAAAAATGAACTTTAGTTCAATTACTTTTAAATATATTAATTTTAATTTTAGAAGTTTCACACAGAGCAACAGATTTGTAGAAGTTCAGAAAAGTCCTAAAAATCATCTGAAAAGTGACTTTATTTTGGTGAACTTCACCCCAAAGGGGAGAGGACTGTCTTTCTACCCAATTTCCAACAGTTTCCAACAGTGCACCCTCCTCTTATTAGGTAAATGGGATAGCTGCTACAACACAGAAACCAGGTACCATTGCTTATGCTGCAATGAGCCTAATTCCAAATTCACCTAATATAAATTTAAAACCTCTCCCTAGGGATCCCCTGGGATCAGTTGTTTCTGGATCTGAGTTCTGGGGGATTGTCAGCATTGTACCTGCCTGCATACCTCCCAGGGCCCAAACCATGTTGTCCCTGTCATTCAATCCAGAGTCAGCAGAGTTCCCCCTGGAGCTAAGGTGGGCATCCTACCATTATCTCACAGCCCTCAGTGTAGCCCTTCGAGACCAGCCCCAATTCAAGCTGTTTTGATTATTGTTTGACATGCTTCACAAAGCAAGTCAATTCACCCCCTCACTGCCTGCTCTAAGACCACTTCTGCTTTCTTTTTTCCTCTTCTGCAAAATCTCTTTTCTCTTTCCCCACCTTTAGAGAGCGTGAAGGAGTTGACATGTGGAGGCCAGAGTCAGGCCTAATATGGGGAATTATTGTTCTCATCTCTCTACTTTCCTCCCCACATCAGAGGCAAAATTTAGGTTTAGAATGAATAGGATCTTCCAGAACAATGCTTTTCCAAGTAGTTTTCAAATCTGGGCTATTTTAGTGTTAACTCACTTATTCATTTATGCAAATTTCTTATCTGTCCCCCCACTTCTTTCTTATTGAACAATTAAGAAAAAATAAAACTCATAATAAGTATGAACACAAAACAAATTCCCACATTGGCTAGCCCCCCAAACGTGTGTCTATTCTGTATTTGGATGGATTCTGTGGGAGGTGGGCGCTTACCTCCCCTCCTCTGCCACTATGACTCCCCATTGCCAGGTCAGAGTTCTAAAGGTTGCTTTTCCTATATAATATCGTCATTGCTTAGGTTATTGTAGTTCTACTCAGTTGTCTCTTCAAGAGGTCTTCCTTGAACTACTGGAGTCATCAAGTCCTCCATCCATTCCTGACTCCATCTTTGCCCAAGTTATCAATACCCTTCCTTCTTATGCTCATCTTTCAGAATCCTTATTTTCAAGGTTCCGCTCATGTGCCACCTCCTCTGTGTGGTCTGCCCAGGTTTTGCTTCCTTGCCCCTACCCCACCTTGTTAGCATCCCTGCTCAAACTACCTTGCATTCTTTGACTTGGGTTCCATTTCTCTGGTAGAGTATAAGTTCCTTGGGGGCAGGACCTGTTT
The DNA here is from genome assembly GCA_028627135.1 of Pseudochirops cupreus. Taxonomy (NCBI): domain Eukaryota; kingdom Metazoa; phylum Chordata; class Mammalia; order Diprotodontia; family Pseudocheiridae; genus Pseudochirops; species Pseudochirops cupreus. Next base: position 408,988,138 of record CM053583.1, on the reverse strand, counting down.
TGTTTGTACTTTCATCCTTGCACTTAGCAGAATGCCTTGGACATTAGGATGTCAAAGTAAGACTTGTTGAATTCAATTGGATAACCTTGGTTATTTTCCAGCCCCACCTAGTGGTCCAATTGGTGAGCGTTATTTCCTTTAAATGGAACCTGGAATCCCAACATCTTTCTGCCAGTAAAAGCGAGTGCTTTGTGGTTGGCAAGGCCCTTTCCCAGAACCCTGTGAAATACTGCTTTATTCCCATTTTACTGATGGAGAGCTGAGCCTTAGAGATGTTAAGTTTCCTCCCAAAGGCAAGCCAGCTAATAGGTGTTAGAGCCAATTCTCAAACTCACCTCTTTGGAATTTAAGTCCATTATATTTCCTATTGTTTTATGTAGTATTTCCTCAGTTCTGGGAGTTGTTAACAGGGGGAAGAGAAAAAGAGAACCAATGTGGCTGAAAATAGGATATGGCTGATACTTCCCCACAATCCAAATGATTAGGATTGGTTTTCACTGGTGAGCCCGTGTCTACTGGCGTGTTTCCTGGAGAAAGTTGATAGTTATAAGCTAGAGCATCCCAGAGGAGGAAAAGGCCTTGGGGGTTGTCTGGTCCAATCTGTACCTGAAACATGAATCCATTCTATAAGCTTGCCATTGAACTAGACATTCAACGTTTCACTCATTAGTGAGAGAATGCAAGGGGAAGGTAGTTGTGGCCAGATGAAAGGAAACACAAGTAGTTCAATTTGACTGGAGCACCAGGAGATAATTTTGTAAAAATTGTCTTGAATACTCTATAGGTGGGCATTACGTGATTAGCACAGTGGAGTTTTGGAGCTTTGTTAGGACTTAAGAAGAACCAGTGAAAATGGAAGAGATGTGTGCAACAGACATCATGAAGGAAGGGTGGGTAAGACTTGAGCACTCATGAACTATGGAATGAGGAGTAGGCAAAGATTCCAGGGTTCCAAAACTCCTTGCTTTGAGGATGGTGTTGACACTAATAGGAATAAGGGAGTTGAGGATCTAAATAAAGAGTTTGGTTTGAGACATGTTAATTTTCAGTGGTGGCTGAACATCCAGGGGACAATGTCCCTAAGGTAGTTTGAAATGTGGATCTCGGGTATAGAAAACCCAGGCTGGAAATACAGGTCTGAGGACTGATAGGACCATTGACCAAGAACTGGAGGAGACCTTTGAGACCATTGAGCCCAGATCCTTCATCTTAAGGATGGGGAAACTGAGGCACAGAGTGGCTAGATGAGTTGTCCTGGGTCACACAGCCAGTGTCAGAAGCAGGATCTGAATTCAGGGCTTTCTGTCTCCAAACCTAGAATCCTATTCCATATTCCTGTTCCACAGCCTCCTCTACTATCAGAAGCTATAGGACTGGGTGCTGAGCCCCAAATCATAGTGCCGTGCCCAGGGTAAGCTTTAAATAATAGGTAGTGAATGAATTAATACAAACCTTTGTCTCTCCTGACTTATGAGTCAATGCCCTTATCATTATATCACAATGTCTTTCTGTGTCAAGAAGATTCATACACGCTAGAAAACGTGCATGTTTCCCCTTGTAATACAAGAGAAAAACAAATCAACATTGTTAACTTGGTGATTGCAACTTGATTCTCAGTAAAAAGGATTTTTGAGGATTTGAAAGCAAACTATAGGCATTTGGTCTCATTGCTTAGAGATGAGACCAGTGTCCTGGACCATCTGCAACTTCAGTTGATGAATCTCATCATCCATTTCAAGGAGGCCCAACTTATCTTGGCTAAACCACCTTCTTAGAAATGACCTATCGTGATATCATGATGAGATCTGTGTCCCACGTTAGAATCTGAGAGTGGCCATCCCATTGCTGTTATGGAAGGTAAGCTCCTTGAGGGCAAATGCTGCATCTTTTCACTTGCAGTCTTATACCATGGTTTCTGACATGTTTTTCTATACATTTTGGGGTTGAGGCTAGAGTAGAGAGTGGGGAGGCGAACTTGTGATTTTGTCAGCTTTGGGAGCTGCCTGTTAACTACTTGAGATCTGTGTTGTGCTCTGTATGTTAGGCACAGGTTCTTAAGCTGGGGTCTGAAGAATAGTAAATAGATTATGTGGACTGGGACAGAGAAAAAAACCAACCTCTTTGTTTTCACTAACCTCTAACTGAAATTTAGTATGTTCTCCAATTGTGAATTTAAAAAATATTCCGAGACACAAAAAAGGGTAAGAACTCTTGTTTTAGGGAGTTGCCTGAAGGCATTGAGAGGTTCAATGATTGGCAGGAGATCACATTTGCTGCCTTTTTTCAGAGGCAGGACTAGAAACTGGCCCCTCTTGCCTCTAAGGCCAGCCCTCGCTCTCCTTTGGACACCACCTTTAAATGGAGGTGATTATATGGCTAAATGGAGGTGATTATATGGCTAAATGAAGGGGAATTATCACTACTTGTTTGTGTATACATTATATGTGTTTCCCCTTTAGAATATAGGCTCCCAGGGGGGCAGTGACTGAGTGTCCAGAACACATTTAATAAATATTTATTGCATTTAATTAAACCGGAAAATGTATTTAGATCCTGCCTCTTTTCCTTTGGCTGGGCCAAAGAGGTGACTTGGCATCGTGTCCTGAAGGTGGGAGAGACGTGTTGCTTTGAATCAGGAGATGATGTCAGTTCAGGAGACATAGGCCCTTCTTGGAAAATGCCCTGGGATTTTTACATCCCTGTCGACAGGAAGCAGGAAAGCCAAAATAGAATCTAACCCAAGCCCAGAACTCCGAGCTTCAAGTTTGGAACCGGCAACTTTTCCTCTGTAAAAATCTTTTTGGAAAAGCTTTTGGGTTTGAGTCAGCTGGGGTAAACCCATTTTCAGAGATTTTTTTCTTTCTGGAAGCATTTAATTGAAAGGAAAAACCCCCAGAATGTCTCCAAAGTTGAATGTCATACAGAGTATGGGAGGAGCGCCTAGAAACAGAAACATCAAGGTAAATGAAGTCTGCAAATGATTTGGATAGAATTGGGAAGGGGACATTGGAATGGAATAACAAGGGGGAAATTAAAAAAAAACCCGTTTTCCTCTTCAAGGCAAACTCTAGGTGCTGGATGGAGAGGGGTCTGCAAGGGAGAAGCAATCTGCAGGCGGGAGTGATGGCAGGTCTAGTGGAAGGTCAACGCCAAGCCAGGAAAATATGAAAGGACACATCTCAATTTAGCTTAATTTCCGACATGAGGAAGGTGTAAGGAGAGGGAATTTCACAGTCATTTCCCCTTGGATTTCTACTTTAGAGACTGGTTTTAACTAACCTGCTGGGAGGGCAGAAACCCACAATGGTAGCCTTTTGTTTCTCGGAGAATATGATGCTGTCTTAAGAGTACTTGGACACAGAAATCAGAGGATCCAAGTTCAAATGCTGTGTGTCTTCTGGCAAATCTCTTCCAGCAAATCTCTTCCCTTACCTTCCCAAAATTTCCAAGTTTTCTCACTTGTAAAATGGGGATCATATGAATTATAGTATGTAGTATGGATGTCAGAAGGTTGTTGTAAGGCTCAAACGAGTCTATGAAATGCCTTTGCAATCTTCAAAGTGTCCCATAAGTCTTAGCTTATTCCTTTTGGTCTCTGTGCCTTATATGCCATAGCACAGTGGTTGGTGCGTAGTAGGTCATCCTATGAACAGTGGTCTAGAGGAGGCTGGTGTCCAGAAGTGCCCTGTGTCCAGTTAGAGATGGGAAATCTGAGCACCCTGCATCTCAGGGGCCTGTCGCGTGAGGTTAGTATTCCTAGAACTTAGAACAGGACTCAGCAACAATGACCACGACAGCAAACACCAGCATTTATATGGTACTGCAGCTCCTGCAAAGCACTTGACAAATATAAGCTCATTTGATCCTGACAATAGCTTTGCAAGGTAGCGGCTATCACTGTCCCCAGATAAGGAAACTGAGATGAGAACTTCAGTGACTCACCCAGGACCACGCAGTAAGTTTCCAAAGCTGAATTTGAACTCAGGTCTTCCTGACTCTGGGTCCAGGGCTCTAATTTATTATGTCACCTTCAGTTGGCCCCAGATCCATGCCTGTTGAATTAATGCATGATCAGAAGGTCATACATTTAATGCAGGCAGGGATTGTAGAGCCTTTCTAGTCTAGTCCCTTTATTTTATAGATGAGTAAGTTATCTTACTAAATTAAGTAAATTACCTACAGTCCCATAACTAGTGTCAAATGCAGGATTTGAACCCACAACTTGCTGACCCCAAACCCAGAGCTGCATTTGCTCTGCAATGCTTTACTGCCTTACCTGTGGAGTGGTTGCCTGGTGATTTTTATGGGTGACTTGGCCCTACTTCCCTGGTCTTGCTTCCACAAGCTAGCAAGCTGATATTTCATCTCAAACCTGAGTCTCTGATGTCACCTCCTTGGTAGCATGATGGCATTGTAGTCTTTCCCCCAATCTCTGAATCAAAGGGCCTTTCCAATGAGTCTCTATAGAATGTAGTTTGGTATTGTGAACCAGGGGTGGGGAACCTGTAGCCTCGAGGCCACATGTGACCCTCTAGGTCCTCAGGTGCAACCCTTTGATGGAATCCAAACTTTTGAAGTCAAAGGGCCACACTTAAGGACCACATGGCTACAGGTTCCCCGTCCTGGCTGGAGTTTACATTTTTGTGTATAGCTTTAGCGTAGGGGTATTAGAGAATGTGTTCTGTGTTTGACTTAAGAGGAGATGACTTCCTTCCACGCATCCCACCTCCCCTTTATTCCTTCCTCTCCCCTATACCACCCCAACTGATGCCTAAAATCAGAGCTCCATGCTCATTTGTGTCACCTTGAAGGAAGGAAATAAGCATTCATTAAGGACCGGCTCTGTGCTGGGCACTGTGCCAAATGCTTTACAACTTTTATCTGATTTGCTCCTCATCATATCCCTGAGAGGGAGGTGCTGTTATTACCCCAAACCTGAGGCCTTGATCAGAGTCACACACTTCGTGTCCCGGGACAGATTTGAACTCAGGTCTTCCTAACTCCAAGCACAGTTCTACTGTGAGCAGCACATTAAACCCTTGTCAGTCATAGAATGTTGAAGCTGAGAAGGACTTCGGATCTCATTAGTAGCCAGACAGACATGGAGAAGAGTGAATGGTAATCTTTCTGGTCATACTGTCTAGTAACTAGCTCTTACAACTTTAGGGCTATGAGGGACCATAGATAGCATTCATATAATACATTCCAGATGGGAAACTGGATCCCTGAGAAGATAAGTGTGGTACCCAAGGTCAGACAGGGCCAGAAATAGGCTTTAAACCCAGTTTTTCTAACTCCAAATTTGAAGGATCCTGGATTTTGAGCCAGAAGAAACCTCAGAGGGCTAATCTAATCTAATCCACCTCTCTCATTGTGAAACTGCAGTGTGTGGTAAATGACTTACCAAGGGTCATACTGCCACTTAGTAAATATCTGATGGAGGATTTGAACTTAGGGCTTCCTTAACCTACCCATTGTGCTAACTCGTCCACTGAACTATGGTCTCCCCTTACAACTTAAAGTGAATTTGCCCTGGGAGAACAGGTTTTTCAAGGATCTGGGAGGAGAAAATATAGAATACCTGAATGCCTGAGGGTGGGAAAGGATTCAGCCAAGTTAAGACTGGATGGCCAAGTTAGATTCACAAGATTTCAGAGTTCTCTTTCGGGGTCAGTTCATCAAGTGTATTTTAGAATGAACCGTCACTACGTTGTTGGATGGATTCCTACCCTTTCCTGAAACACAGAAGTTATATGGAAGATGATGAATCTGAGGGTTAAATACTAGTTGGAAATCAAGAGGGTAGCTTTGCCTGTCAAAGGGCTTCTAATTAGAGCCTTGGTGATGAGCAAAGAGTGGTGTTCCCAGGGCACTTCCAACAAGATTCCAGAAGACTTTAATAGGCTGGGCCATTGAGCCAAAGTGTATATAATGAATTTTAATAGGGATGAATGTTTACTAGAGAAGTCCTATGTTTGGGGGTCAAAATATCCACTCGTGAGTAGAGGATCGGGCAAGCTTGTCAAGACAGCAGTTTGTCTGCAGAAGGCTGGAGGATCAGCATGAGCTGCAAGGCCAACATGAGCCAACATGAGCGAGCCAACACAGCCTACGTCAGCATGTGAGGTCTTCAGGGAGCAGGCGTTCTTTTATTCTTTGTTCATGCCGGGTACTTTTGTTTGTTGTTCAGACGTGTCCGTGGCCACATTGGGGATTGTCTGGAGCGGCTTGTCATTTCCCTCTCCAGCTCATTTTGCAGATAAGGAGGTTGAGGCAAATAAGGTTAAATGACTTGCCCAGGGTCATGCAGCTAGGAAGTGTTTGAGGCCAGATTTGAACTCGGGAAGACGGTCTTCTTTACTCCAGGTCACTCTATCAATTGCATACTTAGCTGCCCATAATCAATTCTTAAACATGTTTGTTGTTTGACTGTGGGTGGCCAAGAAGGTTAATGGGATTGTTGGCTCCATTAAGGGAAAGGTGGTGACCAGGAAAAGGGAGGGGGAGAGCCTGCTGTCTTCTGCCATAGTCAGACCGCATGTTGTCAGGTGTTCAGATCTGGGGGCCACAGTTTAAGAAGCACATTGATAAGCTGGAGGGTGTCAGAGGAGGGCAGCTAGGGTGGTGAAAGCCCTTGAATTGCTAACATGGAGGATCTACTGAAGGAATTGGGAATGTGTAGCCTGGAGAAGAGAAGACTCAGAGGGACTCATGAGTATTTGAAGGGTCACCACATGGAAGAGAGATTGATCTTGTTCTTTTGGGCCAGAGGCTAGAACCAGGAGTAAGTTTAGGTTTAATATTAAAAACAAACCTTTCTTTATCATCCGAGTCAATCCCCAGTAGAACAGACTTGGGAGGGGGTGGGCTTCTTTTTACCAGACATCTTGAAGCAAGGGCTGGAGAGCTACTTGTGGAGGGACTTGTTTTCCCTTGAGGTGGCCTGTGGATAGAGCACTAGATCTGGAGGTAGAAAGACTTGAATTTGGGTTTAGACCCTAGGCAAATAACTTGACCACTCTCAACCTCGGTCTCCTCATCTGTAAAATGGGATATTAATAGAACCCACCTCACCAGGTAGTTGTGAGGATCAAGTGAGGTAACATGTATAAAGGCCTTTGTAAGCCTTAAAAAGCTATATCACTATAGGGAAATGCTGCTGCTGCTGCTGTTAAGTTGAGGGTGTGATGGTCCCTTCCAATGCTGAAGTTCTGGGCTTCTGTTATTCAAGTAAGTATATAGTAGACGATGTTTCACTTGCTGTCCTTTGGTCTTTCTGATTGGGAGGAAGGTCTGAAAGGCTCTCACTGCCCTTTAATTTCTGGGGAAACATTTGCTAAGGCCCGTTGCAGTGATTACCTCATGGTACTCTTTCTTCATTTGCCAGAATGGATGAAGGTCTCCAAAAATTTTGGTTTTGAACCAGTTTCCAAACCACCTCAAGGACATATAGGGGGAGTGTTGTGCCCATCTAATAGGCAAATGGAAATTGCTTATCCAGTGAGTCACTGGGTGATAGTCACCAAGAAGTAAGCTCGTGCAAGGTCAAATAGAATTCAGCGTCATAACGAGGAATTACCGGCATCTATGTGTACCCCAGCCGTTCCGAGACATGAGTCATGTGCTGATGATTTAATGCAATGGCAGCCAGAAAATCCAATGGCCCAATGGATTTGGGATCTCACTGATGTGATTATTCCCTCACACAGTACAAATTGCAACCCGTCTATGCCTGCCTGTCCTGGGAGACTCTCATTCGAGTTCTTTAAGGGGTGTAACCAATGTGCTAGAGGCATTCCTTGAGATCTGGGCTCTCCATCAGTTACCCCCTCTCTTATTACATGACTGGAATATCTTTTTTTTTTCTGGGCATAAATTTCTCTGATGATATTCTTCAATCAAGCAGTCAATCAAGGATTGCAAATTGCTTCAAGCATTTGCAGGTCATATTAACCCTTGGGGGGAGGGGGTGGGCCACATACATTATCATCCTTAACTTGTGATTTTTGTCTGTACGAAGGAAATTTTGATGTGACAGCTCCTTTTACCAACATATATCAGGAACCTTTTAAAATAGCAAAAAGTAAAGAAGAAAGAAAAAAGGGAAGAAAGAAGGAAAGAAGAAGGAAAGAAAGAAAGGAAGGAAAGAAAAGAAAGAAGGAAGGAAGAAGGAAAGAAAGGAAAGAAGGAAAGAAAAGAAAGAAGGGAGGAAGAAGAAAAGAGGGAGGAAAGAAAAGAAAGGAGGAAGAAG
>CM053583.1:408959670-408979387 GCA_028627135.1 Pseudochirops cupreus | reverse complement strand
AAGGGAGGAAAGAAAAGAAAGGAGAAAGAAGGAAACAAATGAAGGAAGGAAAGAAGAAGGAAGGAAGAAGGAAAGGAAGAAAAGAAGGAAAGAAAAGGAAGAAGGAAGGAAGAAGGAAAGGAAGAAAAGAAGGAAAGAAAAGGAAGAAAAGAAGGAAAGAAAAGGAAGAAGGAAGGAAGAAGGAAAGGAAGAAAGGACGGAAAGAAAAGGAAGACAGATTCATACATATATGGACATGTACACATGCATGGACATAATTGCATGTGTGTATACATGTATGGATATGTGTGTGTGCACATGCCCACATGCTGTCTACATGTCCATTACCCAATGCTACTCTACATACATCATGAACACTTAATAAATGCACAGTGCTTGGTTGTTTCTTCATTAGATTGGGAGCTGCTTGAGGGCAGGGCCTTTTTTTGTAACACTAGGGGTTAGCACAGGGCCTGGCATACAGCAAAAATCTAAGAAATGCTGGTTGTTTGACTAATAATAATAATGACTGGCATTTTAGTGGAGTTTCCAGGTTTACAAAGTACTTTACAAACACCTCATTTTATCTTTATGACAATACTGGGAAGGAGATGCTAATATTACCACCCCCATTTTACAGGTGAAGAAACAGGCCGACATAGAATAAGTGACTTGGCCAGGGCCACAGAACTAGAAAGTGGCTCGAGGTGGATTCAAAGTTAGGTCTCCCCGGGTCCAGGTCCAGAGCTGTACCCACTATTTTGGGGACACGTCGTCTACATGATTAGAGGACACATAGGGACTTGTCTGAGTCTCAGCAAAGTAAATGCTTACCAAAAGACAGCCAGATGCTGTCTCAAAGGTGGGATTTAGACTGGGTTCTTTGAGACTCCAAGTCCGGCACTGAATGTACTTTACCATCCTGCTTTCCATTAAAAAAAAACAAAACACTCTTTCTGTTCATCTTTACTGTCAAATGAACTCTGACTTAATGCAGGGAGCAAGGCAAACTTACACAGCCTCATTTGCCCCAACTTATCTTTCCACTTCTTTACAAGTCGTCCTTGGGCCTGGTGGGAGTTGCTCGCCAGACCTAATGTCTCTGAGACAAGAGTTTGTGGAGGAAATATTCCTGTTTGGACGGAGGTAACAAAGTGAGAAAAATATCTCTGTGCATGTGTTTGAAAACTTTAGGAAAACACTTCTAAATGATCGTTCTCAAAATAGAGTCCTGGTGGTTGCTGGTATTTCCCGCTCCCCCCACCCCCGCCCAGCTTCCAGTTGCATGGAGTGATCGATTGTAATGGAAGGCCTTTGGTGCCCTTATTTGTGGGCCTGAACAGTAGCTGGCTTCGCTGCCCCAGCTTGTGTTTGTGTAATGCTCTGCCCAGATCTCCACGAGCTGAAGAGTCATCCTTCTGGAATGAATTGGCCCTTTTATGGGCAGGCTGCAAGTTTTCTGCACACTCGTGCCTGGGGCATGACCCCTGGCCTATCTCTTGGGAACTCTGACCAAGACGGTGACCTTGGCTTTGATTGGCTTTGATTTTCATAGTTTTAAAGATGGTTCCAGCTTTGCGGAACATTCAATTTGGGCTTAGTTTGTGCAGATTTGTACCGAAGGGAGTGAGCCTAGCTTTAGAGTGGGAAGAACCCTTCGGAGATGCATCAAGTCCTTCCAGTAACACATTAGGTGTTTCACAAAAGCATGTTGATTGATTTCTATGGATGAAGAAACTAAGCTCAGAGAGGTTGTTTAGCTGCTTGTCCAAATTCCTTCAGAGCTCAGCTTTGAACCCAGATCCTCTGACTGCAAATCAGCGGTCTTTCTGCTGCTACGCCTCGTTATTTAAGCCTTCATCCACTTGGTCCTGATACTTTAAAAAAGGAGCTTCAGAGCTGTTAAGTCTATAGTCATTAATTAAGAGTTGAGGAGTAACCCTGTCTTGGGAAGTGGGAACGATTATAACAATCCAGTTCAGGCTCCTTCTGTGTGAAAGTCACTGTTCTGGGCTCTGGGCGTACAAGGACAGTCCTGGAAGAAAAAAGAAATGGAACAATAAGGAACAGTCCATGCAAGTTACTAGATTCTACTAGGAGAATACCATATGTACTAAAACAAGGGGGGGAATAACTTTGTAGCTCTCAAGTATAAATAAATACAAGGTAATTTGAAGGAAGATAGAGTGCTAACAACCAGGTATGTGTGTCTGGCGGGGAGTGAGCCTGGGAAGGCTTCTAGTAATAGATCTTGCACTAGAATTGAGCTTTGAAAAAGGGAGAGGATTCTAAGAGGTGGAAATGAGAGCCTGTACAAAGGTGTACTACACCATCACACATGGAGGTGAGATATTAGACAGATTCGACTTTTTCTTTGTCTCCACAGAACAGACGTAGTCACAATGAGTGAAGGATGCAAAGAGACAAAGCTAGGCTCAATATCAGGCAAAACTTCCTGTTAGAATTATCTAAAAGTGGAATTAAGCAAAAAGATTTATTTTGTTGGAATTAAAGTTGATGAGCTCCATGGCCCGGAATATGACCTAATCTAGGAAGCTTTCTATTGATGAGGTTTTCAATTCAAACTCACTGTCTTAAGGCTGATTGGGCTTTCCATACTTCAGAGGTGGGGTTTTCCATTGGTATTCTTGCCTATTCCGTGAACTAAAAGAAGAAAGCCAGATAGGGGGGCAGCTAGGTGGCTCAGTGAATAGAGCACTGGCCCTGGAGTCAGGAGGACATGAGTTCAAATATGGCCTCAGACACTTGACACACTTACTAGCCTTGTGACTTTGGGCAAGTCACTTAACCTCAATTGCCCTCCAAAAAAAAAAAAAAGCAAGAAAACCAGATAGAATGGAGAGGTTGCTGGGCTTGAAGTCAGGACAACTAGAGTCTGTTTCCTGTTCTGATACTTAGGAGTTCTGTGACCCTGGACAAGCCACCAAAACCCTATGAGCCTCAGTTTCCTTATCTATAGAGGAATGATACTTCACTGTTAATTTCAGAGAGAGGCTGAATGTTGTCAAAGATAGTAATAATAATAATAATAATAATAATAATAATAATAAACTAGCATTTTTATAGCACTTTAAGATTTTTGCAAAGCACTTTACATGTGTTAATTCATTTAGGACAGATTATTGGGCTGATCTCGAAAGAACTCAATTTGGTTCATGCCATCTTAGGGTTATTGTGAAGGAGTATATAGACCTTAAAGTTCTGTAGAAATAAGGACTGTTACCAAAAAAGACTGCTGAGTAGTCTTTGGATGAAAAACATTAATTCAGCCGTATGGTTTTGGTCATACTGAGATACAGGCACAAAGACATTGCCTCCCATTTGTAGAAAGTACAATTGCCTCTGCTGTTATGGTCTCAGCTGTTAAGATGACAGCTCTAACTGTAGTCTTAACTCTCTATTCTTTCCAACTAATGTTGATTCAAGCAAGTCTTTATTAAGCATCTGCTAGGTTTCTGGCACTGCACTTAGCCCAGGGGATACAAAGACACTAAATGAAACAATTCCTGTTCTCAAGGAGATTATATTATACATGGAATACACGTTAATTCCCCTCATTGTTACTTTTCATGTGAACCCCATGTTATTAAGTTTCTTTTTTGTTTTTGTTCTTTCCATTTATATTTCTATGGTCATTATGCATATTATTTTCCTGGTTCTTCATTCTTCACTTTGCTTGAGTTCGTATAAGTCTTCCAATGACTCTTTGCATTCTTCATGTTCACTGCTTCCTACAGAACAATATTATACATTAATTTACCAAAATTTGGTTAACCATCCCTTGATCAGTAGGTACCTATTTTGTTTCTAGTTCTTTTTACTACAAAAAGTGCTTTTATGGTTATTTTGTGGCATATAAGACCTTTGTTTCTATCTGCCATCTCCTTAGTAGGGGATCTTTGGGTTAAAAGATATGGACATTTTAGTCACTTTCTTTGCATAATTCCAAATTGCTTTCTAGAAAGTTTGGACCAGGGGCAGCTAGGTGATGCAGTGAATAGATTACTGGCCCTGAAGTCAGGAGGACCTGAGTTCAAATCTGGTATCAGCCACTTGACACTCACTTGACACTTAACTAGCTGTGTGACCTTGGGCAAATCACTTAACCCCAATTGCCTTACCTCCCCCCCCCCCCCCACAGAACAAAACAAAAAAAGGAAGTGTGGACCAATTTATAGCCCTATCTACAGCACATTAACGTATGTGGCACCATAACTTGATATAATGTCATTGATAGACACTTCTGAAGACCACCATTAGAACTCATTAACAAATAATCTTTGAAACTTCAAACTTGTTCTTACTAAATATTCATGACTGTTCATCACACATGACACTTGGTCTCCTGACTTTATGCCTTTTTACTGACTGTCCCTCATACCTGGAATACTCTCCCTCCTCACTCCCAACTTCTGTCTTCCTTCAAGATTTAACTCAAATCCAACCTTCGTGTAAGGCTCATGGCTTCCCTTTTCTGCACTGGAATCTTGTGGTTCTTGGTTTATTTTAGTGACGAGGTCCCCTACAATTGCCTGAGAGGAGAACTCTTTGTGAGAAGGCCATAGTTAAGATAATGATGCCAGCCTGTCTGCCAGCCATCATCAGAGGGATGGAAATTAGGCAGTTCCCTTTGTTTGATTGGATTGGGCCACTGTGTTTGTTTAGAGAAGTCCTCTCCCACTAAGTGGAGGCAAGTGACAGATGTATTTTCAAGGCAAACTTTTAACCCTTGAAATGTCACCATCTACTTCTTACCTTCCCCTTCCCCACCCAGTCCTTGAGGTTCACCCTTCATTTTTCATCTACACAAAGGACTTTTTTGGGATGAAGTAACTTCAATATGTTATAAATTATTGGAACTGATACATGGAAGTTTTGTTGGGATAGAACTGGTTCTGTACATGTTGGGTAAATGTGGTTGACAAAGCTGATTCTATGGATTCTTTCCTTACTACATATGCCAGATCTATTTTGGCTTCATGAGCAAATAGAATGGAAGTCAAAGAATAATGATGTAAACTATTTCCCAGGGAGCTCAGGCTTCATTATTATAACATAAATGTGTGGTCTTTGTACAGTGTCTATAAGCTAGTCCTCGAGAAGTGAAAAGTGGTTTTCAACCAGGGCCAACAAGTTTCAGTCTCCACTAGCATCCTCTTGTGATGCCTTATGGTGACATAGAGATGACCCTGCATTCTCAAAGCCTATACCAGGAAACTCAAGGTAGGCCTGGTTCTATCAGTTTGTTAAGACCTCAGGCCCAATCTAATGACAGACTCTCTGTTGTCCAAGGAGCAGCCTACCTCAGTTCCAAGAGGCCCATCGCCCTGTTGGCTAAAAGAGGATGAAGTCTGGGGCCTTAGCAATTCTCAGAGACCATCAATTACATTGAAAGGGGGATTGCACTCTGTATTGGTGAAGTGATCACCCGCTCCAATCAATCACAGGCCTTTACTTAACTGAGAAATGTAAATTGAATATAAAGATGAGTTTAACTTGTGCATTTCAGTTCACATATTGGGCCTTGAGAGTTTTGCATGATTTCATTAGCTCGAAGTTGATCACTAAACCCTGTCTGCTTTGATCTTCAATGTTACTGCTAAGGGAATAGGCTGAAGATTTTATAATGGGCTTTGCCTCAATTGTGAGGGGAAGTCAATCTAAAAAAAATTAGTTGTTCAGGTTTCAAGATCCCTTCAAAGCAAATTCCTCCAAAATCCTGCCCAAATAAACAAACAAAAAGCAAAAAAAAAAAACCCCAAACAAACAAACCCAAAACAAACCCCTGTTTTCCAAAGTCAGAGCTTAAATTTCTTTTATGAAGTATCATGTTCGTCTCATGTCCTTCCTCGCTCTTTCTATGCCTAGATTATTTTTGGAGTCAGCAAGGCTTGGGTTTGAATCCTACCTCTGATGCCTCCTCTCTTTGTGACTATGGAGCAGAAATTTTGACTTTTCCTAGCACCATCTCAGTCTTTGGGAAGCTCAAATGAGATACAAAACCATATCTAAAAACTAATTATTATGTCTAGGATCCTTGGGTTTTTCACGATGTATATGAATAATTTAATGTAGCATAAACATTTTCTTGTCTGTAAAACAGAAAAAATAACTACCTGTTTTATAACAGCGCTATTTGGATTGAAAGAATGATTTTAAAGACCATTAGATGGATGGCCTTTTAGAAAGTAATTAGAAGTAGCGTTTCTAATTAGTTTTAATGTTTAATATTTCTAAAATAATAATTTAATGAAATTAGTAATATTATTTAATATTAGAAATCTGAGCTCTGACAGGAAAAGCCTAATTTTTTTGGCTTTTTTGTTTGTTTGTTTGACCAGCAGTTTGGAGGGATTTGCTTTGAGGATATCTTGAATCCTGGTTCTGCCGGTTCCTCAGTTTCTCCCTCTACAGATCAAAGGATTTGGTGTATCTATGGAAAGTCCCTTCCTGCTTTGCATCTCATGATCCTAAGATAAGAAAGAAAGGAGTGAGAAATGGAGAAGTTGCTGAGGGAGGGCAGATTTGTCTCTGGTTCTGAGACACTGAGAGGAAACAGACTTTTTCTAGGAGAAAAACCCTATTGCCTAGGCTGAGGAAGGGAGGGAGTGTTTAGGTTTGGATTTGGGGACAGACGTGAAATTGGGGGTGAGAATAAACCTGAAATTCAGAAGAAGGAGAGAAATGGGACTGTGGGAGGGTTGTGGCTCTGAGAGTCTTTTAAAAAATGTTTTATGGATGCCTTTTGTTTCTAGATTCCAGTCATTTCTGAAAATGCCCACTCTCCCTCAGAGTCCCTAACCCCTACTGAACACCTCCCTTGTAAAAGAGAAAAACGGTTAAGTCAAAACACCTGTTGCTCAATGACCAGGTAAGGGGCAGACCCCATGGGGTCCTTTCCTCTCTGCTGTGAGCAGATAGCTGTGGCTTATTTTCAAATGATCCTTTGGTTAGACTAGAGCGTAGGCTGTTCTCCCGCTGCTTTTATGCCCACGTTGGGGATTCAGGGCACTAAGACACGTGACTTATGAGTGGCAGCCTTGACCCAAGTCTTTTTAGAAGGAAGACTAATGTTTTAGTTTTGTTAATGTTCATCCAACAATTTAATTAAGGCCTACTAAGTTGGCTTCGTCCCCAGTCACTGCAATCCCCTTCACCCCCCCTTTTTATTTTAAAAACACTATTTCACAAAGGCCTTAAGAGTGGGGTGCTGCTCGCCTAGCCTAGCCTTTTCCTTTTCTTTATTTCCCACTACACTCACCCCTCTTCCCAGATTCCCTGTTTCTATCAAGTACACCACCATGCTACTGATCACCCAGGTTTACATCCTTGCCTTCACATCTTCCCTCTCCCTAGTTTCTGGTCAGTTTGACACACCTTCACTTTTACTTTCTCCCTGGCATCACTCCCCTACCTTCCCTTCTCCCCCTTCCCACAGCTGCCACCCTAGTTCAGAAGGTCATTGCCTCTTGGAAGGATAATACATTGCATAGAAGTGGTCTTTCTGCTTTGGGTCTTTCCCCATTCCAATACAGCCTCCACTCAGCTGCCAAAGGGATTTTCCTAAAGTGCAAGTCTGTTCCTCCTTTTTAGTAAATGCTGGTGTGTTATTATTTCTTGGATCAATTTAATCTCCTCTGGTTGATATTTTAAACTTTTCACAGCCTGATCCCTGCGTATCTTTCCAATCTTCTTCCAAGAATCAAAGTTGGTGATAGGCATTGTTGGAAAAAGTTCCTGCACAAGGAAACTTATATAGTGATATTAGCTTATTTTCTGTTCCTCACACATTGTGCTTCATATACGACCTTTGTGCCTTTGCCTAAGCTGTCCCTGATGCCTACTGGGTACTCTTTCCTTACCTTTTCCAGAATTTGGCTCACATGCTCTTCCACCATGAGGTCTTTCCTCATTCTCTACCTCCAAATTGCCGTACACTTATTCTGAATACATTTTCTCCATATTTATATGCATGCATATTATCTTACCCCTATAAGAATGTAAGCCTCTTAAGGGCAGGGACTATTTCATTCCTGTCCAGTACCTAGAATAATGCCTGAGGCTTTGTAGGTACTCAATAAATTCCTATTGATCAATCAATCAATCCCCTAATTATCACACTTTCCTTCTACCTCAGGAGCTACAACTTTGTAGCCTTTTCTGTCTTTGGCCAGAGCCCAGCCCAGCCTTAGTCCAACTCTTCCTCCTGGCCCTGAGCTTAGCCCCTTCTGTGTCAGCCTTGTTCCATCTCACTGAAGGCAGGCTCCATGGGTATAAACAAGCAGTTCTTTGGGTCTTTGTTCCTATCATCACCACCGACCAGAAATCTTGTGAGAGAACGGCTTGTTCATAACTTGTAACCTTTCCATTGAGACCTAGAGGCAGAGAGGTAGGGTGATGCCAGGAGGAAAAAAAAAAAACAGAAGAGAAAAACATGGCTTAGAAGGAGGGAGAAACCACCCAAACTTTCTCAAACGCCCTACAGATGCCCCATTAAGGTAATAGGAAACACACATCCCACCTATTCTGCCTGGGGAATTGGTAGCGAGTGAAATCCTTCAATTCTCTGTGGGATAGAAGCACCAGATTATGATAATTAGAAAGATTCCAATAATTCCAAATTCTGTAGGGTAACCAGGTTTTAGAAATGGGAAAAAGGGCTTATACTGATACTTTAGATGGATTTCTTAGGACATCAGCCAAAGGTTCTTAAAACCAAAGGAATAATTTACAAATGGGAGGTTTGTGGTGACTTGGATGGAAGGTGCCTTTTTAAAAATATAACTGACAAGGCGATCTGGGGAACTATATATACAAAGGCTGATTTTTCAGTTAAATGATAACTATAATGTCTAGTGCTGGGAATCTGAAGTCCTCTCTATGAGAAAAAGCTTTTGTAAGGTAAGAGGACAGTTGGTGACTCACAAGTGAACAGGAGCCAGAATGTTGTTGTTGTTCAGTTGTATACAACTCTTTGTGACCCTGTTTGGAGTTTTCTTGGTAAAGATACTGAAGTAGTTTGCCATTTCCTTCTTCAGTCCATTTTACAGATGAAGAAACTGAGGTTAAGTGACTTGTCCAAGGTCACCCAACTAGGAACTATCTGAGGTCATATTTGAACTCAGTAAGATGAGACTTTCTGACTAGGTGGGAAGCCACCTAGCGGCCCTGAACTGAGTATCCTCACCTGTAAAATGAGGGGTTTGGATTAGATGGCCTCTCAAGTGTCTTCTAACACTGAATCAGTAAGCCTCTGAGTGTGATGCTAGTTTATAGTTTAAAAACAATGCAGCTAAAATCTTCCTGCTTCAGTTGAATATAATAGCTATAAGACACTCTGCTAGACACTGGGAAAATATGGCCCTGGTCATCCAGATGCTTGTGCTTTACAAAACACTTTCCCCGTGAAGTGGGAGGTAGGTAGTTGCTGAAAAGTTATATAGGATCTGAAACCAGATTGATACAGTGCTCATTCATTCATTCATTCATTCATTCTACCCATTTTACAAATGAAGAGACCGTGTAGTCAACAAGCTTGAAGTATTGTGCTAATCCCTGGAGACACAAAAATGTGGAACAGTGATTATGGAAGGGGTTGAACCAGGAACTTGGTTTGCTGATCCTATGTCTACTTGAGGAAATTACAGGACAATGAGTTATAAGATTAATTGGTTGGTTTGTTTTTCCCTTTCAGACTTTGAAGTGACCCATTTCCTTGACTGGCCTTTAAAAAGGAAGGGTCTTTTACAGGGTATGAAGAATTTCTTTAAGTGATTTGAGAGGATTGTAGGGCCTTTGCCATTGAATGAAGGCAACTGATGCTAAACCAGGAACTTCCAGTCATGGTCTGACAGGATTAGCCATACCTCTTAAGCCTTTATTTAAAAAAAAATCAAGCTAGCCATCTTGGAGGAGAGGGAGTTTTGGTAGTCTAGAGGAGAGCCAATTATAGAGGAAGAGCTCAGCTCCTGAAGGGGCTTGAGTTCTCTCTCCCTCTCCCTCTCTCTCTCTGTCTCCCTCTCCTTCTTCTTCTCCCTTTCCCTCTTCCCCCCACCCTTTGCAACTCTTACCAAGTACAGTTGAGGGTGGTATGGGAAGGGATGTGTCCAGGCGCATGGAATTGTGCCTTTGCTTCTCCCCTGCTCATTTGCTGATGTGTATAAATGAGAAAGACCAATTTTAAAAGGCTTGTAGTCAAGTAAATCTAGTCAGTGAGTGGAATAGCATGGCAGTTCCCTAGTCTCAAATCTCAGCTAAGCCAGGAATTAGAGATAATGGAGACTCAACCCGGAAGATGAACCCACCCACTGGAGACATAATGTTTAGTGGGGAGTGATGCATAGCCATTGGGGTCCTTAAATACCACAACGGTGTGTTACCTTGACCAAATCTGCTCCTCACATTAGTTTTTCTCTACTGGTATGCTCTAAGTGGGTGTCTTTTTTCTAGTTGATACATGTGTACTTGTGGGAGGGTACACCCATGTCTATGGGGAAGTATTTTGTTATTGTTCTTATAGTGCTAGTTCAGTAATGCCTTTGCTTTGAGCCATCTGGATCTTCTGGCTGACTATTGAGCAGACACACATTGGTGGGGACTTGTGAGCTATAGTCTTAGGAGTATTAATTCACAGTGTATTTTGAACCTATGGTTGTCCAGAGCACTAAACTTCGATGTGCAGGTTGGAGGAGGGGAGTGGTTAGCCCAGAGAAGACAGTACATATAAAAGTTAAAAAGAAGCTTCTTTCCTCAAGGAACTTACATTCTATGGGGGGGGGGGGGGGGAAGGGAATGAAACATGACCTCTAACATCCCTTTCCACTCTAAATCTATGGTCCTGTAGCCCTAGGTAGAAGGAGAGGAAGAGAAAGGAACAAACAAGTCATAAGCTCCTACTGCATACCAGGCACTGTGTTGAGTGCTTTACACATATCTCGCTCACACAAATAAGTCAAAATAAAGTATATTCAAAAGAATTTGGAGAAGGAGAAAGTGCTAATGATGGAGTGAGCAGGGAAAGCTTCATATAGGAAGTGGCAGCCTTGAAGGAAACTAGGGACTCTGTGAAACAGAGATGAGGAGGCTGTGCGTTATGGATATTGAGGAACTGAAGAAGTTGGTGATTCTTTTCATCAGGTAGCCATTTAATTCCTCAGTACACCATGATTGATGAGCTTTAGTGAACTGAAGGACTTTAGTGAACTGAAGTCCTTGCCAGGAAGCCCTCTCTGTGTCCCCTAGGTTAAGCTCACCAGTCGCCTCTCCCCTATGGTGGAGGAGGCAGTTGCAGGTCACTGAAAGGCCAGCAGTGCCTGAATTCCAATCGAGCTCATTTTTAGGGAAAGGAATTTTTAAAAAATGGCAACACAGGGATGCCCTGTACTTTGTGGGGTCACTGTGAGCTTCATGGAGAATAACAGGCTTTTTGTAGCATTGGTAAAGGCAGCATGTCACCCTGGAGTCCAAATCTCCTACTCACGGTCTGAGGTGAAATGATTATCTCCCCACATCCCCGAAACAACCCCTCCTTAGGAAAACAGCCATTTGCAAGTTTATTTTATAAAAATCTGTGCAGAACTTATATAAATACATTATGACAGAAGCTGTCACAGTGCACACATCAAGTTACTTCTTTGAAACGTTGTGAAAACACACGAGTGGTGTATATACTACTTTACATAATACTATGCCCCATGTGTTCTTCATGCCAATGAAAACTAAACGTTTTCCAACTAATTCATGGGCAAAGTCACCACAGGGCCATCCATAGCTTCCATGGCCACAGCTAAAAACAGTTCTCCTGGCTAATACTGAGAGTTCCTCTCAGACTTAAGTCCTATCTTTTCTTCAGTGGGTCGATTACCTGAAAATATTACCTGATTTTGAGTGATATTTAAGAGATATCTTATATATATCTTGGAGGTACATTTTTAATCATGATTTTTTAAAGTCAAGTTAAATGCTTTCACTCATCTTTTCCATCCCATAATACCATTGTGTGGAGCAGAGAGAGTGTTACACTACAGTCACAGTTATCTCCACATTCCTACTAAGGTCCTCTTGACCACAAATATCATGTTTAAGTACATGTCATAACGTTTGACAGTTTATATCTGAGGCCATATTTGAATTCAGAAAGACGAGTCTATCGAATGGAAAGGCACCTCTGAGATGATCAGATCCAATCCAGTTTGTCACGACCTTCTTCCATTATACTGTAGACCAGTTGTCATCTGACCTTTCCTTGAAGACAGACTGTAGACCCAACAGACTCTCTCTGGTTCTTTTAGAATCTCATGGTTAACAATTGCTTGAGTTCTCCAGCTGTTGTTGTTCTGAGTGCTTGGAGAAGATCCTTCAAATTATGTTAACATGGGGGTTTTTGGGAAAGAATAAGCTTTTTTACAGAACCTACCATGTGTCAGGCACTGGGCTAAGGATGTTTTTGAAATATTTTCTCATTTGATTCTCACAACAACACAGAGAAATAAATTCTATTATTACCCTTATTATATAGTTGAGGATATAAAGACAAACAGAGGTGAAGTGACTTGCTCAGGATCACACAGTTAGTAAGTGTCAGAGGCTGGATTTAAACTCAGATCTTCCTGACTCTAAGCCCTGTGATCTATAGACCTTGATACTTGTTGACTTCATTGTGAAGGTAGACCTGTGGGAGGATGGTGAAATGGATGTTAGTGCAGTCTGATTTATCTTAAAATATAATATTATGTTTGGTGAATGTCACTGCTATCCACAAAGGCAAAGGAGAGATATAGCATATGTCCAATGATGATCTATGCCTAATGAAGCTTGACCATCTCTTGTCTTTCTCTGTACATCCAGCACTTAACACCATACATGGCACTTACTAGGTTCTCAATGAGTTTTTGTTGACTTGAACCCAAGTTCCAGTACTTGTGGCCTCCCTGGATATTTATAATATATAACCACTAGAAGTTTTATGGACTGGTGGTAGGGCTACATTGCAATGAACAAGTCAGGCTATGCAATTTATTAGATAATTTACAGAATTTGCCACTTTATATCATTTGGAACCCTGGGGATAACCATCAATTCTGAATGGAAATATTTAAATGTTACATTTAATTAAATCAGGAGTAGTACAAACACTCAGTTGATATTGGACAATAATCATTGTTGAAATCCAATTGTACTTTGCTATTTGTTGTTCTGTGTTACTATGTGCTATTAAGCCCTATTAGTAAATCCTTCTAAGACTTTAACAATATGCCCTAGTCTTTCAATATCTTAATGGAACTATGATCTTATCAATGTGGGCACTCTTTTTTTGGTAAATATCATAGCCCACCTTTTGATTCTGTCCCTTTCTTATGCATTGTTCCATTGATCTTCTACTCGGTAGCTATCCAATGTGCTAGAAGACTTCCTTTAGGGGGTTTTACGTTTTACAGGCACCAATGAAGCACTTACAGCTGTCCATTTTTTATCCCCACATCCTGGCAAAGGACCAACTCACCTCACTATATCCCTCATACCATTTCCATCCAAAAAGCTTTAATTAAGAATTTACTGTGCTTCAGGCACTGTACTAAGTGCTGGGGACACTAAGACAAAGATGAGATATCCCTTGCCCTCGAGCAGCTTATGTTCTACTTCTTAGGCATAGATCACCATTGGACATATGTTATACCTCTCTTTTGCTCATTGTATGTTTATCCATTGCCTGTTGAAGTATGCCCACATAAACCTTGATCAAGAATAAATTAGGAAGTTTTGTTGTCTACCTCTCTTGAGGGTCTATAAGTTCTCCCCCTCCAAAGATGTATGTTGCAATCCTACATCAAGTTAGTAGAAAGTCTTTGTGAATTGTTGGGGTTGCAAAATCCACCTCTTTATAGCCAAACTGGTGAAGAGTTTATCTGAATGAAGTTAGTCTGGTCCTCAGAAAGAAACCTTGTTAGCTTACTAGCACCTGCCATAGCCTGAGTTCTGTAGGTATAGATGTTAAGGATCTAGACTTTCCTTTATACTGTGAAGAGATGTAGACAGAGGAATTTAGGAGAGGCATTTAAGTAGAAACGCATCAGAACTAGGTTTCTTTTTTAGCTGTGAGTTCCTGTCAATCAATTAAATAAGCGACACATATTTTCTATACATAATATATAAGATTAGCCACTGTAGGAGGTACAGGAATATGATATGTTCGTTACCCTCAAGGAACCTAAACTATAGCTGAAGAGAGAGCCAGTTTAATTCAGGAGTTGAGTGGGAAACACATTCCTCCACACCCATCTTGGATAGTCATATCAGACTGAGCCCAGAGACTTAACTCTGATACCTCCTTTGATAGACAGTGCTTTCCAGTCCTCTTCCTCACTCCACCCTCACCCTCCAGGTAGTATAAAATTCCCTTTTAAGGTTACAGTATATTTATTTATATGTTGTTACCACCTTTACAATATGAACTTCTTAAATATAGCCTGTTTTTATTTTTAATTTTTCTTTATATAATAAATTCCCTGTAGCTACTCTCTCAACCCTGGCTAGTACTGGCAAGTTGTGGCCCTGGAGCTTAACTATTGCTTGTCCTCTCAGGACCTTATAGGTAGCTCTGGAGAGTTGGAATTTTTTTAATACCATAGTTCATGAGCCCCTACCAGTGTGTTTTTCCCTCTGCTGTGATTATCAAGTGATATAAACTAGTCAGCCAGACAATTAGCTTTTAGCTAATTTTAGGTAATTGAGGTAGTATGATAACAACAGTTGATACAAAATTTCTCCCCAGAAGTCTGTGGCACATTTTCCCACAAGTGTATAAAAAGGCCAAGGAGAAGTGGGCTTAGGCTTAGAAAGCACATGTGGCAAAGGGTCGACTCAAATGCTGGTAACTGGAAATCCTTTTCTTCCCTTTCATGGAGTATTCATGAGGCTCCCTTTAGACATGGTTGTAGCCTCTTTACTGGGCTCTCTAGAGTCTGAACACTGCCTTTTCTTGGTATGCCTAGTTTGTCCTTGGATAACAATGTTTATACTGCCATCAGTCACTACTATTCTAGGAATACTGATGAGAAAGCCCAAATTCATTGTTCCTCTGAGGATTCACAAGGTCTTCCTCTGGTTTAAGGGGAAGGAGCAGGGGAGGGAGCAGAGGATTGAAGACCAAGTCTGAAGAAAAGACTGGGGCTCTTTTCTTTCCCTATAAGTAATTCCTTCTCAGAGACTTGACTAGAATGTCTCTCTTTTCTCCTCAACACTTGAAGGCTCAGTTTGTATATTGACTTGCTGTTTTTACACAATCCACAGAGCATGAACCAAGTATCTTCCACCAATCCGAACATAGTTCCTGTATAATGTCACTTTATTTCATCTAATGACTTTCAAAGCCTTAAAAATTGATCAAGTACTTTCCACACCTAAGATCAAGTCATCGATGGACTCATTCCATTCATTCACAAGAAGTGTTCTCCCCCCAGTAACATCTTGTTAGTTACTTTATGTGGATGAGGTGATTGGGTGATTCAGTCAATAAATTCTTACTCTCGGTTTTCCCCTCAGAGATGCCTGGCGCACACTGAGTATTTAATGAATGCTTGTTGGTTGAGGGATTGAAGAGTGAACCAGATTACATTTGGTAAATAGTGTAGCACTTTGATCAATGCCAACTGCTCCATAGTTAAAAAATATCCACACATGTGTTTTTGTGTGTATGGTATGTTTGTATATATGTGTCTGTGTGTGAGTGCATGCATTTTAAATAAAGCCATGATCTCCGGTTGACTTGATCTCCGGTTGACTTGGAGATGCAGACAATGAATAGAAAGAATAGAAAGCTGGCCTCCAACCCAGGAAGACTTGACTTCAGATATTGTCTCCAATATAAACACTCAGACCCTGGTCAATACACTTTTCCTCTCAGTGCCCCAGGCAACTCTCTAGGACTATAAGTTATAGTGAAAGGGCTGATTTGCTTTGATAGAGGGTGTCTGCTCAAATGGGAGTTCCTTCCTTCAGTGAAACCGCAGGTGTGGCCACCATCCCTAGCGAGCAGTATAATTCTTTTGATGATGCTGTGTGATTGTGGACTGCGGAAGAGCAAATCTCCAAAGACTCAGATTTACAGGTGACCCCAGTGAGCCCTAGGCCTCAAGTCAGGTAGACCTGAGTTCAAATCTGATCTCATACATGTGCCAACTATGTGACCCTGGACAATTCATTTCCCTTCTCTATCAGATCAGGATAATACTAGTATCTATAGACCAGAGTTGTCACAAGGATCAAATGAGTCAATAGCTGTGAAGTGCTTTGTAGTCCTTGAAGTGCTATGTGAAGATCAGTTATTATTATCAACACAACTTGGTCACAAATAATAATATAAAATAGTTTGAGAAGGAAGAAAGCAGTTACAATTGGGGTAATCTGGGAAGGCTCCATTGAGGAGGTGGCCTCTTAACCAAGTTTCAGAAGACAACAAAGGCTCTAAAAGGTATCCATCAGAGGGACTCCATTTTGCAGATGAAGGTGGGGAAATTAATGCTGAGTTCAGCAAAAACCTCCTGGGACCCTTTGGATGAAATGGAGTGGGTGAAGGGGAAAGTACGAGATAAAGCTGGAAAGGAAGGTCAGGGCCATGTCATCTGAGCAGTAGCTTCAATGGCACTCTGAGGCATTTGCATTTTGTTTTTGAGGGAAGGAGGAGTCACGTGGGATGGACCTCTGATTTTGCTGGCATAGAGAACTCCATATATGAATGAAAGTTGGCACAATTTCTACAGCTTAGAGTTTACATAGCTACCTGCCACTCCAAGAGGTTAAGGGACTGGTCTGGGGTCACACAGCCAGTACGTGACAGAGGCAAATGAGCCCAGCTTTTCCTGGCCTCTAGGCCAGCTCTCTATTCACTGTGCAGGAGGATGCTGGAAAAAAGTTGAAGCAGCTCTTTTTGGAAAAAAAGAACAATGTGAGTGTCATTTGCATTATTAACATTTCCTCCATCATTTTCTTAAGGCCAGACAGTCAATAATACAATCAATCAAGCTGTGGTTTGTAGTATTTGCTGATTTCTGAGGTATGAATGCTCACACTGAAAACTGAACGATTTTGGCTGGCTCTGGCACACTCCTGCCATACTAGCGTACTCCTGACACAATCCATCTCCATTATAACCCCCTGCAATCAGGTTGCATGCTCTTTCTAATCATGTCCATCATTGCTTGGGTTCAAGGCTGCCCCTCAGCTCCTCCCCAGAGTATGAGGCAATGTCTCATCAGCTACATTCCATCTTTTATCAGCTCTGAAGTTCAATGGAGGTAGTGTCCTGACTCCAAGGGAGGGCTCAACTTTGAATCAAAGGTGTCTTGCCCTATTAATACTAGAAAAGTGATCCACTCAATCTATGAGCCACTGGGGACCACTCTTTCTTGAGAACTATTGTCTTGAGTGCACCTGAACATGAGAGGAGAGGTGTGATTTTATCACCTCCTGTCTCCTTTCCAAAGAGCTAGCATGTGGTAGATTGGTTGCTTACTGTGACATTGGTTGGGACAACTAAGCAGGTTGTAAGTGGACCTACAGAAAAGGTAATGGTATGACACAGAACATTGAACACTGACCTTGGGGTTAAGAAGACCCAAGTCCACATACCTCTAACACAAGCTATGTGACTCTGGGCAGATGACTTGGTCTCTTTAAAACTCAGTTTCCTCATCTGCAAAATGAAATTTGACTTGATGGCCTTTAAGGTTCATTCCAACTCTAAATCTATGATCCTCTGATCCAACTGGAGATCCAAAGGGAGAAGTGGGCAGAGGGAGAAAAGGAGAATAGAAAGGTCAGAGTTACCATCCTAGAGTTATTTCCTGGCTTTTCTGTTGAGGTTGCAATACCGCCAGGTCTTCAGGCGACTCCTTCCCAATCATGTAACCACACATTTTTTATGGCGGAGGCAGTCTTGTGGGCTTTAAAAGTGGCTTCATTCATATGCCTTCATGGCATTATTTATTTCTTGGCAAGAATAGCTTATCATCCTTGAGAAATGTGGCGTTAGACTGATTGTTCTTTTCAGCCCCCTGGAAGTGAGTCAAACGTGACAAAGTGTCTGGGGTCAGATGTGTAAATGTGATGGCTTCTATGAGGGTAAAAAGTTTGACTCTGATTCAAGTGGGAGAAAAAAAGGAAAAAGTAAAAGGCCTTGTCATCATTTTAGGTTATTGAGAAATTTCCCACCAGGGTGGTCTGTGAAGCGTATGAGAAATGGAGACTGTAGCAATGATTTTTCCAAACCTTTTTTTCCCTTTAACCCAAAACCCTTCAATATCGTTCACCATTCTTTCTCCCTCTGCCCCAACTGACAAAGATGTGACCCATCTTCTGACTGAGGCCATACCCTTCTTCTTCCTTTGGTAGCTTACCATCATCTCCCTCCTCCTAATCTCCATGTACTCTTTATCTACTGTCTCCTTGCCTGCTGCTAACAAATGTTCTCAAGTCTCTCTTATTACTAAAAACAACAACAAAACAAACAAACAAAAACAAAATTGTCTTGACCGTGTGATCTCCAACAGTCATCTTCTTATGTTACTCTTCTTTGGATAGCGGGGTGGTGCGCTGAATAGACTCTTAGATTTGGAATTGGAAAGGCTTGGGTTCAAATCTTGCCTCTACCACTTGCTAGTTGTATGACCCTGTGCAAGCCATGTAACCTCTGGGGGAGCATGAGCCAAAAAGAATATATTTGTGAGAAGTC
Organism: Pseudochirops cupreus; assembly: GCA_028627135.1. Classification (NCBI taxonomy): domain Eukaryota; kingdom Metazoa; phylum Chordata; class Mammalia; order Diprotodontia; family Pseudocheiridae; genus Pseudochirops; species Pseudochirops cupreus. The sequence goes on along the minus strand of CM053583.1, from coordinate 408,960,660 downwards.
CCCAAGATTGAAACCAGTTCATGTAAAACCCAATGAGTCAGTCACTCAACAAAAATTTGTTAAGCCTTTACTTTGTGCCTGAAACTACCTTAATAAGTGCTGACTTAACAAATATAAGCAGAAAGATGGTCTTGGCCTTGCCTTTAATGAATTTAAATTCTAATTTGAGGAGGGGAGACAGTACATAAAAAGGAGCTAATGGAGGGGAGATATTGGCTAGAGAAGATACAAGAGTCAAAAGGAGTGTCAAAAACCAGTTAGAGTAATGGCAGATGACCATCCTGAGCTGCTCCCCAAAATGGAGGCCATGGGAGGAAATCACCCTCAAATCACCCCAAATGGGGTGACAGCAAGGGCAAGGGGATATTCCACAGTGAAAAGGCCACAAGGGTTGGGGGAAATTCCAAAGTAAGAAGGGAGAAGGGAAGAAGTATTTATGAAGCACCCACCATGTACATTGTGACAAGTAATTTACAAACATGATATTTGATCTTTACGATTATTCTATGAGGTAGGTGCTATGATGACTCCCCTCCCCGTTTTACAGAAGAAGAAACTGAGGCAAAAAAGTTAAGTGTCCTGTTCAGGGTCACACAGCTAGTAAGTGTCTTAGGTCAGATTTGAACTTAAGTCTTCCTGACTCCATGCCAGAGGTCTATCAATGGTACCACCTACATGCCTAGATAAGAAGACAACCAAATCATAGTAGCAAAATGTGTTGATTCAAAGTCACACTTGGTGGGGAGAACCCAGTGCTTCAGTTGTGGGCTATGGATTATACCTTGATCTTATGAAAATTAGATTAGAGTAAGATGGTGGATATGAAGTTGACTAGTAGGTTGAAGAATTTGAAGATTATCCTACCAAAATGGGTGCCTGCTGTATAATTTGGAAGATGATATGAGATGATGAAAGGGTGTTTGGGGAAGTTTGACCTGGGAGGTATGTGTGTGTGTATGTGTATATATATATATATATATATATATGTAT
>CM053583.1:408916152-408959570 GCA_028627135.1 Pseudochirops cupreus | reverse complement strand
GATTCAGTCTTCCTACTTGGGTTATGCCACGATACTGGGACCCAAACAAAATAAAACCCGACCAAGCCTGGGAACCCAAATTGGAGCTCAGATTACTTTAACCGACTCTTGGGGAATACACACTGCAGTTGTATTAAGCATGCAGAATTTGCTCTTTGACCTGGTTGTAAGGAAACTTACAGGAGTGTACGCAGTCTGCTGCCAGTTTTCCAGGGTGTTGGACAAGTTAATTCCTTTGCAATCGTGAATTTTTTTTTCTTTCTAATTTAAAAATATGCTTCGAAAAATAAATGCTGTTCCAACAAGAACAGAGTTTGTCGATGAAGAGAATGTGCTCTCTGTGCGCCTGAGGGTAGCCAGTCTATGGGCAGCCTCATATGCCCTAAGATTTCAAGCTTTTAGCAAAGTTCTTTGCAGCCATGTTTGTCTTGGTGGGGTTGGGGCCAAGGTGGGGGTGTGGGAGCAGGAGAGATAGAACAAATGGGGTTGTAAAAGTGATCCTGGGGTTCAGTTGGGTTTCTTTTCTGGCTTTTGTGTTCCATAGGTCATCTTGGTGCAAGCCTCAGCTTCTGATTTAGAATAGGTAACCTTTCTGAATCTGCTGAGAGGGCTGTCACTTCAAGGTTATGCACTTGGGTTGAAAGAGGCAGGTGGAGGGAAACTAGGAGCTCTTGGGATTTCTACTTGTCCTGGAGGGCCCTGCTGAGCCCAGTGTGACTAGAGGGTGGGATGGTGGCATCAGCTTCCATATTTTGGTCCTGCCAACACACAGTCTACAGAAAGGATTGTAGGGAGACAGGAAGGCCTATGTAAAAGCCATCACCAGTTTCTTAATTATTGTTAGTAGCCAGCAAGGGGACGGGAGAACAGGTGAGTCACAGTGCCAAGAGAAGGACAAAAGTGGAGTGTTCTGTGGGATCCTGGGTGTGAACAGTAACATTTCTCTTTTCTGGGCCTCAGTTTGCTCACTAGTAAAATTAGGGGGTTGGAACAGATGACCTGAGGTTCCTTCCAGCTCTGTCTGTGGGATTGGGATGATATGTTGAGTGAGTGGTCCAGTCAATGATGAGTTCAGAGGAAGAGGAGGGCACTGTGAGCTGGAGTGGTCATGGCAGAAGAAGTGAGATTTGAGCTGGCAGCTAGGCGGTGTGGTGGATGGAGGGCTGGACTTGGACTCAAGAAGTATAACTCTAACCAGCTGTGTGACTCTGGGCAAGCCACTTAATCGCTGTTTGCCTCAGTTTCCTCATCTGTAAAATGATAATAATAATAATAGCACCTTCCAGGATCAAATAAGATAATACCTCTAAAGTATTAGCACAGGGCTTGGCACATAGTATTGACTACATAAATGCTGGCTCCAGTATTGGAAGGGATGGTTGGATCTAGTCATCTGGGAAGGACATTTCAAGTCACCATTGGATAATCATAGTTCCTATCTCTCAGGGCTGTTGTGCGGATCAAATGAGATGACATTTGTAAAGTCTTAGCACAGTGCCTGACATACTGTTGGTGATTAATAAATGCTCTTCCCCTTCCCTTTCTCCCATTGGGAGCACATGAAGGAAGGAGGACTATGCAGTGTACGGTCTTGGTAATGGGTGAGTAGACTGCTCATGGTGCAATGGGAGATGACCGATTGTCCAGCATCAGCCATTGGAGATGTCTATTTTTGAATCTCCCCTGCTGTTGACATCATCCCTCATCCCAGGGTGCCTTCCCACCTTCTCTCCATTTGAAGGGGCAGACATAGGATCTTCCATTCAGAAACAGTATTTTATGTTGACTTCATGTATACATACATACATTCATGCAGTCACATACACACGCTCCCGTGCTATGTCTCCCATAGAACAGGGGAGCTCCTCAGAGGCAGAGACCGTTTTGTTTTTGCCCTTATATTTCTGACCTTCCTCATTGGGGAGGGGCTGAATAAATGTTTGCTTGACTTGTAAGTGTTTTTCTCTATTAAGAGTACAGCATTGGGGATGTTTGCAAGGTCTGCGGTGCTACCAAGTGCCCTGGAGTCCACTCAGACCTTGAGCAAAGGGGACTCATGATTGAAGCATTCTAGCTCACAGGACAGGAAGATGTGGCTTCCCTGGAGGAGGATTGGTTCCATCGAGGACCCTGTCACTGTAGAGTCATTTCATTTCCTTCCCCCTTTGGTTACACAAATCCTGGGTAAGGACAGTTTACCTCATTGTAACTGGGCTGTTGACAGTATTTCCTTCTATTGAATTCATCTGGCCCATTCCATAGCATTTAGGGCTTTCCTTTCTTCCCTGGTATTTGGAGTGGTGCCGAATGGGCTTACCACACTTTGGAGGCTTGAAGTGAGAAGCCTGACTTTTCTTCGGATTTTAATTTAATTGGATTTTTCCAAAGATAGAAAGCTTTTATATAAAATCTGGTTGAAGATTTTATTGATTTATATTTATGTTAATTTATTTCAATTAATTATTTTATTTTAATTTATAATTTATATTATAATCTGTTATTTAATCTATTATATTATATTTAGCATAAATCATATGCATTTATATACATTTATAATATATTTTATTATATAATCCATAATTTATTTATATATTAGTTTATATTAAATTATAATTTAACTTATAATTTGTACTTAATTTATACATTATAATTAATTTAATTTATTATATATAATATTATATATATAATATTCATTTATCCTTATCCCAGGCAAAGTCACCTTACTGTGGGATCCTGGGTCTAGAGTTAGAAGGAGACCTCAGAGGCCTTCTGCTCCAATCAGCTCACTTTACCAATGAGGAAACTGAGACCCAGGGAGGCCAAGTTATTTGTCAGTGGTCACACAGGTAGTAAGTGTCAGAGGCAGAATTTGAACCCATGTCCTCTAACTTTAGACTCAATGATCTTTTGCGCTGCGTTGCTTCCTCTTGATCAGAGTTAGAGATCTGTGAATGAATTAGTCTACTGGGCCCATGCCATTGCAGATAAGTTTTAGTATAGACTCACTATGGTTCTTTCCTTGAGAGAGTTGCCCAGTTTGTCAGTAGATAGTTGTCAGCTATTGGAGGACTCCAGCAGTCCCCTAGATCCTAGCTACGAATTCTCTGAGATGTTTCAGTAGAGGGCCATCTTCAGTTATGAGGGACATCCCTTATTGGAGGCCTTGCCTGTAAGTCATAAGAGATAGACTTTGGTTTTCTGATTGGAACAAAAGATCTTATGCATTCTTCCAAGCTTGGACCACGACACCTGCCATTTTGTTAGTTTGCCCTGAGAATGTCCTGAAGAAACTCATTGGAAAAAGAATGAGCCACCTATCTTTACAGTCAGACACTCTTTCTTGAGCATGATCACTTCAAGGTGATAACAGAGACTGGCATTGTCCAGCTCTACTCAGAAAGCAGTGTCTGTTTGCCCCTGCTTCTTAGCCCAATCGCTTCATGCAGCAACTTGTTAAGGGAAGGGATTGCTTAGTTTGTAAGAACTATGAGAAAGTACCTACAGGTTCACAGGTAATTCAGCCCAGATCCGAGAGATAGGGCAGGGTGGTATAGAGTCTAAGCCTCAATTCCTGACATGAATGAATCCACAGAAGAGGTCATGGGATGCCATGAAGTGTCATAGGCAGAAACATTCACTAGTTTTGATCCTTTTAGTAGCAATTTGGAGACAAGTGGAGCATCTGGGCAGGAATCACATGACATGAGTATTTGCAGGTGGGAAAAGGACCATGGCAGAGATATTCATTTTCAGTCTGCCCATGCAGGACTTATTTATCTGGGCCCATCAGGTGGCACCTGACCCAACTGATTTTGATGGATCCAAAGTCATTAAAAACATAGCCCTTAGTAGTAGTTTAGAACTTGATTCACCAGTATGGGGAAAGATCAGAATTATTGAGACTCACAAAGATGAGAAATATTAAGAAGAAACAACATTTCACCCAGGAATGAGATCATACTTAGGATACTGAAGTCTCACGATTTTAGTCTTCAAGACATGCTGTTTTAAAACCTATATAAATAAACAAACAACACTAGCTTTACTGACCTGGTTTTGGTCACCTCTTTTTTTATTTACCATCTAGTCATTAAAACTCTATAGTAGATGAAATGATGGATTTAGCCAATTAAATAAGAAGAAATGCCAGTCAGCATGAGTATTGATTAATCACATAATTGATTAATCACAGCAGATCAGTCCAGTTCCAGATTAGCCGAGATAAGAGCACTTTGCCAAGTATTGGGGTACAAAGGAAGGCAAAAAAACCCAACCCAGTCCTTGTTCTAAAGAAACAATCTCTATATAGGAAAAACTGGAAATAATCCCCAGAGAGGAGACACTTCTCACTTGCAGTTCAGGAAAGGCTTCCTGTAATAGGTATGTTTGTAGCTGGGACTTAAAGGAAGCCAGGGGAGCCAGGTGACAGATATGAGAGGGGAGAACATTTTGGGCATGGGGGCAGTCAATGAAAATGCCTGAATTGCAGAGATGGAATATCTTATTTGGGGAAACTGCAAGGAAATCATTATCACTGGATTGTAGGGTACATGGGGAGGAGTATGTCAAAAGAAGACTGGAAAATTAGAAGGAGTCTAGATTATGAAGAAGGACTTTGAATGCCAAACAAGATTTTGTATTTGGTCTTGGAGGCAATAGGGAGCCACTGGAGTTTATTGAGTAGGAGAGTGACGTGGTCAGACCTGTGCTTTAATGGCTAGATGAGGGATGCATTGAAGTGGGAAGAAATTTGAGACAGGCAGACCCCCCACCAGTTATTACAATAATTTAGGTATGAGGTGATTAGGGTCTGCACCAGGGAAGGGGCAGCGTCAGAGGAGAGAAAGGGGCATATTTGAGAGATGTTGTAAAGGTGAAATTGACAGGTCTTGGCACCATATTGGATATGGGAGGTGAAGGAGGGTGAGAAATCCTAGATGACTTCTGGTTGTGAACCTGAGGGACTGGGAGGATTGCGCTGCCCTCCTCAGTAATAGAGAAGGTGTGTATTGGGGGGAGGATTTGGGGAGAAAGTCAATGAGATCCATTTAAGGTATCCACAGGATGTCAGCGTAGTATGATAATAGGACAGTCAACTTTCTTCTTCCACTCCAGTTCTTCTGTTTCCCCTCTTGCTGATCCTGATGCTCAAACTGATACAGAAACACCCACACATACATTGAATTCCAATCTGGAGTGAGAAGCACAAATCAGTATACTGCATAGGCAATGCAGATCAGTCCAGTTCCAGATTAGCCGAGATAAGATTTGTAAAGCAGTTAGCAAGTTGCTAGGCACATAGTAGGTGCGTAATTAATGTTTATTCCCTTACGTTTCCAGGCGTTTAAAGTCACTGGTGTCAACGTCATTCTTGGAGAGAGAATGACTTGTCACATGCCTCTTTCCTTTTAAAAATTGAGGGATTATTTCTCTTTCATCATCTCTGAATTTTGGCCTCCATCTGCATTCATTTGGTAGTTATGGGGGAAAAGATTTCACTGAGTGTAGATACGGAGTAGAATTTAGAATCAGGGAGATCTGGGTTCTAGTCCCATTCCTGATGCTTCATAGCTGGGTTACCCTCTGAGAATAATTTAATTTTTCTTTGCCACAAGCAAATCCCTAGAAATTATTCGTGAAGTGATAGATTCAGTGGAGTTTCATGCTCTATTGGTGGAGTGAGGATGAAATCACAGATGAATGAGTAAATGGATCAGAGAAGGATTTAATGAAAAACATTTATTAAAAATGCTTACCTCTTCTTATATTGAACAGTCTTCACTGTCAGGCACTGTGCTGTGATACGGAGCTCCGTCAGAGTAGCTCAGGGCTTATGTCTCGGGTGGGAGTGTTTTTTATTTTTTAATGAAGTCTGTTTTCTCTTTAGGGAGGTCAGACCCAGTGCGTGAGAGAAGTCTGCCCCATTCTGTCATGTCCTGAGCACCTGAGTCAGACTCCACCAGGACAGTGTTGCCCCAGATGTGTAGGTGAGTGACATTTCTTGTACATTGACTGAGTAATTTACTTTGAGAAGGTTCCACCCCTCCCGACCACCTTCTGTCCTGTCTTCCTATGCTCTTTATTAGCCAGTTGGCACACACAGCACATTCCCTGCTTGAGAAGCTTGGTTGCAATTTGTCCTTGGTGTTCTGTTAGGCTCAGTCAATTTGACTCAGTTTACCTTTGAGAATCAGCCGCTTCAGTGTTTCAGATAAGAGGTACGTAACCAAAAGACAAATAAGGAAGAGCCTCATGAAGGCTCGTGAATATGGCCTCGTATTTGAAAGATTATTGTGTCAGAATGACTGTCATTTGCATGATGTGTTGTGATGGGTTGTGAAGTCAAGAGGATGTGGCCTGGGAACATCCACACTGCACCCTTGGCCCTGCTCACAGATCCATGGACCCATGATCTTAAGCCACAGTCATAGCAACAGTATCACTGCTTATAACATGGAGGATGAGAGTGAGAGGCAACATGGGTAGTGGATGGAGAGGTGCCCTGGAAGCCAGGAAGGTCTGGGTTCAAATCCTCCTTCTGACATATCCTAACTATATGACCCTGGGCTGCTCACTTCATTCTTAGTGCCTCAGACAGCTTTTTTAGATTTAATTAAAGAGAAGGGGAAGGTTAGTAGAGGAAGTTTCCTTATTGGTAGTTCATTGTTGTTGTATAGTTGTTTCGGTCATGTCTGACTCTTGGTGACCCCATTTGGGGTTTTCTTGGGAGAGATGCTAGAGTCGTTTGCCATATCCTTCTCCATTTTATTTTACATGTGAGGAAACTGAGGCAAACAGTGTCAAGTGACTTGCCCAAGGTCACACAGCTAGTGAGTATCTGAGGTCAGAATTGGACTCAGGAAGATGGGTCTTCCTGATTCCAGGCCCCATATTCTATTCACTGCACCACCTAGCTTCCCCAAGAGTTCATCATGTCCATGAAATCACAAGTCTGGAGAAACTGATAATAATAGTAACAACAACAGCCACAATTACTGTTACTATTATTATTCCAAAAGTACTTCAGGATTGATAAAACCTGATTACTGCTCCCTGTGACTGTCTTAGAGTCAACGAATCTTTCTGATGCTCTAGCATCTTCCAATGAGTATCCATCAGTAGATAGATTTCCTGAGTCAAAGACTTAATAGAGTCTCAGAGTTCGTTGGCAGAGAGAAGTCCCACGCTGGGATTCCTCTATGCTGGTGAAATTGCAGGTGAATGAAAGAATGAATGAGCGTGAATGAGTGAATAAGCCTCACAACAGCCTCAGATATAGAGAGTGCAAGAATCATGTGACTACAGGAAAGCTCTATGGCTTCCACATTGGAGATTCCATCTGGGAGACTCTCCATCACTGCAGATTATAGTCAGCAATGCTTTAGTAGAGAAGTCCCAGGGAACATTCCAAGGCTCAGGGCACACAGCTAGAAGCGGGGAGAATTGGAAGTCCAGTCTTCTGGAGACCAGGTCTGGCTTCCTTCCATCACCCCCGCTGCCTTGCATGTCATAAATGAAAGTGAGCATGGAGGGCACACAATTAATATCATTGCCCAGAGTTTGTTGTTTTGGGCGAAATAGGACAGGAAACCAGCATGGTACATGAAGAATTCTGAAATGACTCTTCTGGGGGCCTGCTGGGTGAGCTTTAAACAACAGGAAGGCAGCAGCACTTATGGCGGGACCTGGGATACTCATGGGTCCTGAGTCACTGGAAACATTTCTGTTTCTCTCCCTCTCTCTCTTTCTCACTCACTCTCACTTACTCTCTCTTTGCGTTTCTTTTCTTCCTTCCTTCCATCTTTACTTTCCTCCTGTTCTTTCTTATTAATTTTTCTTCCTTCTTTCTTCCCTTCCTCCTCTCCGTCAATCCTCTTGTTCCTTTTTTCTCCCTCCTTTCCTTCCTTCCTCCCTTCCTCCCTCTCTCCCTCCCTTCCTTCCTTCCTCCCTTCCTTCCTTCCTTCCTTCTTTCCTCCCTCCCTTCCTTCCTTCCTTCTTTCCTCCCTTCCTTCCTTCCTTCCTTCCTTCCTTCCTTCCTTCCTTCCTCCCTTCCTTTCCTTCCTTCCTTCCTTTCCTTCCTTCCTTCCTTCCTTCCTTCCTTCCTTCCTTCCTTCCTTCCTTCCTTCCTGTTAGAAATAATCATCTTACCAAAAATGAGTGAACTTAGAAAAAATGATTTTTATTTTATTTCAGAAGGGTGACTTGGCCTCTAACCCCTGGTGAAAAGAGCCAGTCATAAGCATGCTTTTAAGATAGTTACCAAAGCCCTTTTATAATTCATCCAGATTCGAATTTCCCACCTTGCCTGGACTCGCATTTGGTCAGCATGGAGGGGTGGGGTGGGGTCGGGGGGGGGGGGGGTTGGTTGGTTCAATAAACCCCGTCCCTTGATTGCATCTTCTCATTTCCACATTTCAATTCCCCCCTCCCTTCTCATATTCATTTTTCTTTATCAGTGATAAAAGTACCATAGTCTCAGACCCAGTCTGGGTCTACTTTTTGTGAACCACACCTAGTCTGGCAGTTCTTTTGATATACAGGGAAAGGCCTTCTCAAAACAAAGAGAGGTAGTAGATACGCTGATTTGCAGGGGGCCAACATCCCCCACTGCCCTCTACAAGCAATTTTGTCTCTGACATTAGCTACCAGTATTAATTATAATTTCCTTTTTTAAAAATAAATTTATTTAGTTTTTAGTTTTCAACATTCACTTCCACAAGATTTTGAGTTACAAATTTTCTCCCCATCTCTCCCCTACCCCCCACCCCAAGATAATGAGCCTTCTGAATACTCCTTCCCCCAATCCGTTCTCTCTTATGTCCTCCCCCCATGTCTCCCCTTACTTTCTAGTGGGGCAAGATGGATTTCTATACCCCAGTGCCTGTATATCTTATTTCCCAGTTGTGTGTAAAAAACAATTTTTAACATTTGTTTTTGAAACTGTGATTTCCAGATTCTTTCCTTTCTCCCCTCCTCACCTACCCCCACTGGGAAAACAAGTAATTCAATGTAGATTATACATGTGTAGTTATGCAAAACATTTCCATAATAGTTACATTGTGAAAGAGTAACTATATTTGCCTCCATCATATCCCATCCCCCATTTATTCTATTTTCTCCTTTGACCCCATCCCTTTTCAAAAGTGTTTGCTTCTAACTACCTTCTCCTGCAACCTGCCCTCCCTTCTATCATCCCCCCTCTTATCCCCTTCCCCCCTACTTTCCTGTAGGGTAAAATACCTAATTGAGTGTGTATGTTATGCCCTCCTTAAGCCAAATCAATGAGAGGAAGGTTGACGCATTCCCTTTCACCTTCCTGTTCTTCCCCTCCATTGTAACAGTTTTCTCTTGTCTCTTTTATGTGAGATAATTTACTCCATTCTATCTCTCCCTTTCTCCTCCCAATATATTTTCTCATTTCTTAATTTTATTTTTTATATATTATACCTTCATAATGAATTATAATTTCTGTGGATACAAAATTGAATCCTACCTTACAGTGCCTTCCTTCCTCCCTCCCTTCCTTCCCTCCTTCCTTCCTTCCTTCCTTCCTTCCTTCCTTCGTTCCTTCCTTCCTTCCCTCCTTCCTTCCTTCATTCCTTCCTTGCTTTGTTCCTTCCTTCCTTCCTCCCTCCCTCCCTTCCTTCCTTCCTTTTTTCCTTCCTTCCTTCCTTCGTTCCTTCCTTCCTTCTTTCCTTCTTTCCCTTCTTCCTTTCTTCCTTTCTTCCTTCCTTCCTTCCCTCCTTCCTCCTTCCTTTCTTCCTTCCTTCCTTCCTTCTCTCCGTCCGTCCCTCCTTCCCTCCCTCCCTCCCTCTTTCCTTCGTTCCTTCCTTCCTTCGTTCCTTCCTTCCTTTCTTCCTTCGTTCCTTTGTTCCTTCCTTCCTTCCTTCTTTCCCTTCTTCCTTTCTTCCTTCCTTCCTTCCCTCCTTCCTCCTTCCTTCCTTCCTTCCTTCCTTCCTTCCTTCCTTCCTTTCTTCCTTCCTTCCTTCCTCCTTTCTCTCTCTATTCTCTCCTTCTTCACTTCTCAGCCTTCTATCTCCTATCTGATGGCTCATATATAACCAAAGAAGAGATCAGGAACATGGAGCCTTGGCAGAACCAGAGGGAAGCAATTCAGACCTGATTTAGGGGTATCATTTTCTCGAGTGCTTTTCATTTTCCCAGTGTATTTTTATAACCTTGAACTACACCAAATAGCTCTTTGAAGCTGATATGGTTGAACCCAGAAATCTCAGAAAATGTTCCCTGCCTTATAGTTTCTCATATAAGCAAAGGCCAGTGTACTGAATGTGTGCATTTTGTGTGAGTGTGTGCACATATATGTGTGTTTATGTATCTACATGTGTGTTTTCATAAGATATACCACAAAAAGGCTCAGAAAAATCCAAAACTTGTCACCAAAAGGAAAGACAACAGTTTCTTGGGGTTAGACTAAATCCAAAGTGAAAGGAAATGGAAATGCCCTAGAGCAGCCCAGATTTGCAGATTTGGGGCTATTCTTGAACGTTTCTAAACAAAAATGTCTTTTCTTATTTGGGATTTGCATAGATTGGGTGTAAGGGGAAGATTGGCTGGCGATGTGTCCTGAAAATGAAGCCAACAAGGCTCTAATATCCTGAAATCTAATGCCAAGTTGATGGAGGTTTGGGCACCACTTTGCTGGTGAATTTCCTTAGAACCAAACTACCTCTCATGAAATATATGATGAATTTTACTGAGTCATTTCCCTTGCTCAGCTTTTGTTATTTGGAGACAGAAGCCTGAGGTCAAAACTATGATCTGGCACTTTCTTTGTGGATTTAGGCAGATCACCCATCTTCTCTAAGCCTCAGTTTCCTCATCTGTAAAGTGAGGAATTGGACTAAATGGCCTCTGAAGTTCTCTGCCTCTTAGGTCCTGTCCAATTCCAAATCCTCAGATCCATCTCAAAAGCAAAAGTTAAATTGTCCCAAATGCAATAAGCTGTAGAGTCAATCTCTCCTCTGTCACCCAAGATGAGAGAGAGAAATTTTTCTTTTAAATTTATAAATTTATTTATTTATTTTTAGTTTTCAATATTCACTTCCATAAGATTTTGAATTCCAAATTTTCTCCCCGTCTAGAAAAATCTTTAATGGGATATACAGATAATCAAGGCAAATTGAACAGTTGATGATCTGACTGTTCACAGGCAACTAAATGAAAAATTATTGCCACATTAGTCATGTTTTAAAATCTGTTAAACTTTAGTTAGTTAATTTTGTGTGTGATGTCCAGTTAATTTTGTGTGTGATGTTCAGCATCTTCTCTATTTTTTTTGAAGAAGGTATTCAGGACATACAAGTAGGAAGATTCTGACTAAACTAGAAGCTTCTGGTCTCTTTCTTTTCTTAATCATCAGCCACATTTTCCAAAATATTTTTTTGCCATGATCTTCAATTCTTGCCATTACTCTGAAGTCACCAAGTATAAGGGCATGGGATGATTTGGCTAGGAAGCTCTGGTTGAACTCAGCTTTCTCTGCATCTCTATCCTGGGCAACACATGCTGGAATACATGCGGCGGTTATTTTGATGGCATCTTTTTGGTTATGCCCATAATTGGTACTCCAATGAGAAATGGCATGCCTACGGTGAAATTATACTTATTGTCTTTGCATGCATGATGACAATTTGATTAAACACAGCAACAACCCAAACCTAAAGTAGTCTTATCACATTTTATCTCATTGGTAATTCTGCCCTGTTCATTCCGGAAGGACCTGGGGCCATTTTGTATCTTACTTTGATTCATAGGTGGCCTTGACCAAATAATTCATCAGTTAGTAACCTGCCTTCTGTCAGTCACCTTCTTCATACTTTGGTTGGTGCTTCTATAGCTGCAGACCAATTTCAAAACTGTTCCTGAAGCCCTTATAACTCAGATCTCTGAGAGTTCATGCTTTTTAGGCATAATCTTCAAGAGCCCAGCATCACCACCATATCCTACTGGGGTGCCAGAAGGGGATTTTGTTGAGAAATATTAAGTAAAACATATCAGGTTATTGAGTGTAAACTAATACTCAAAGGTGAAATTGTTTTGGTAAATATTCATGTTCCTTCCAAAAAGAGAAAAACATAAACTGAGTTGTTTTCAGGTAAAATAACTCGAATTTCTCCAAGACAAAGACAGAATCAGAAATCATCACTTTTAAGGGAAAAATTAATAAAGTTATAAGTATAGAGCAATCAGATGAATAAAAGATAGGAATTTTTTTCTTAAAAAAGTAGTTAATGACGCTTTCGTGAATTTTATTAAAATTAAGTCCAATTTTCCAAAATTAAAAAGTAGATGTTGCAATATAAGGAAATCAAAGGAATATGGGCAGATGCATATGAAATAAAGCAGAGTGAAGAAAATAGAAGCAAAACAAACACTATGCCCAGTGCACACAACTATGGAAATATAATGGGGCTTGCAGAGGTGATCACCCTTGACATTAATGGATGTTTCCAGTTCTGCTTATGCTTCAACCACAAGGATATTATTAACAGGAGTGTGAGGACTCTGGGTGGATGGCAGCATTTTAATGCACCCAGGAGAGGTTAGACAGGGATCTTGAGGAAGAGATGAATGTGTGCGATGTTCAACCCAAGATGAGAAGAAGAGAGTGACAGAGTGAGAGAAGGAAAATGATCATGACACCAAATGACTTTCTGTGGGCTTGGTCTCTTACCTGGATGGGACTGGCCAGAAGCTTCCTCATGTTCCCAGTAGAAGCAGTAGCACAAGGCACTTCTCCTCCATTTCCAAGATAAAGCAACAAATTCTTAGTGATGTTTTAGCAGCAGAAACTTCCAAGCAATTCCTCACCAAGACTGAGCTTTTTCCAATTGGCCAGGTGCTAGACCATCCCTTTACCATTCTCTAGATTATAGTAGTGGACTGATAGACCAATATGAAGAGTGGAGATGAGTTGACTTATACCCATTTCCCTTCATTTTTTTGTCTTACACTGTCAAAATAGTAAGCCAATAGGGAGAACTGAGAAGAGTGGACAAGAGCCTTCTGATCCCTGGAGGTTTGAGAGGTGAAAATTTAAGGAAAGGGCATTGGAAGTGTGAGCCAAGCTCCTTGATAGTAGCTCTTGTTTTGATCTTTGTACTAGGATCTCTAGTACCCCACATTAAATAAATGCTTATTCATCAATTAGTTGTATTCTGTCCTAAGAAAATGTCCTTCATCTTACTATCATATAATAAGCTGAAATTTGGAATTAAAAGGGTGGGTGTAAGCAAAAACAGATGAAATGCAGCCATAACAATGGTGATGATAAGAAATAATCTTTGAAACAACAATAATAGCATTTGAAAATAAATTATTATTATAATATAGTAGCAATGAAACCCAATTAAGTTCTGTTAATGAGAAAGGCAAGGGACAGTTTTTAATATCTCTTAAAATCCTCTCTACACACAATTAAATTGGGTTTGTTTCTTAAACTCTCTGAGCATAACAGTCCATAGTTTCTTTTACTTTCACTTTTTGGCATGGTTTTCTTTTCTTTTTCTTTTTCCTTTTATTTTCTTTTATTTTTATTTTGCCTTTTATTTTCACATTTGCATGCCGGTACTTGTTGGTGGAACTTGTTTTTTGTTTCTGATTTTTAAAAAAGCTGTGCTGTCTCACTTCCTTTAGAATCAAATTTTGTTCTTCTGAGATGCAGTTCAGGCTGCAAGCTCCCCTTGGTCAAGGGCTATGGCTTCCCTAGGAGCCTGCAAGACCATAGGATCTTGAGTTTGGGAAGGTCTTCAGAGGCTGCTCATCCAACTCTCTCATTTTGCAGAGGAACTGAGGCCAAGAGAGCTTGAATGACCAAGGACTCAAAGGCCATGAGTCGTAATGCTTTGGACAAATGCATCTTCCTTTCCATTTGCTGGGAACAAATTTCATTGTTCTTATTTTGTGAGGGAAATGAATGAAGGACAAATATATATGTGCTGGATAACCCAAAGATCTTAGTGCTAAAGCTTATTGAGGAAATCTCCCCCACCAAGGCTGGTCAATACCTTTTCTGTGGCTTCTAGTTTTAGAGAATTGCTCGGTGAATTATTTATCTAGGGTCACGTGGCCAGCATGGGTCAGAGGTAGGGCTTTGACCCAAGTGTTTTGGATTTTGAGGCTGGCACTTTGTCTTATGCCATGTAGATATACACATATATACATATGTTTATGGATAGCTATCCATCTATCTATCTATCTACCTATCTATCATCTATCTATCTCTCTACCTCTCCATCTTTCCATCTATCTATCTATCTATCATATATCTATCTATCATCTATCTGTCTCTCTACCTCTCTATCTTTCTATCTATCTATCTGTCTATCATCTATCTATCTACCTATTTATCTTTCTATATATCTATCTATCATCTATCTATCTATCTATCTATCTATCTATCTATCTATCTATAGGTATATATATATATATGTATGTATACATGCACATACATACATAAAATGTATACACATCTACATGACCATAGATTAAGTTAGGGTATCTATTTTGAATCAGGTGCCATGCTCTGCCACTCACCACTTGTAGGATCCTAGACAACAAGCCCGTTCTCTCTCTGGGTCTCCGTTGTTGCCCGTTCTCTCTGGGTCTCTGTTTCCTCTGATGTTAGGCTAGTGGCCTAGGGCTCCCCTCTGGCTCAAAGTCTGTGATCCTAATCACAAATCTCCAGGCTTTAAACAAGAACAATAAACTCCCCAGTGATTTCTGTGGGGTATTAGGACATAACATAGAATGACCTCAAAGCCCCTTAGCCCTTATAGATGAGGGAACAAAGGTCCAGAGAGGGTAAACCACATCCCAAAGGGCATTTCAATAACAAGTTGCAGAGCCAGGATTCAAAGCCAGGCCCTGCTTCCAAGGCCAGAAAGCTTTCCCCTCTAGCATATTGTGAAACCTTGGAGTGTACATAACACATATAGGAGTGGAGCCCAGAGGTGACATATTCTCTGGGCATTCCCACATTAGCCTTCTCATCTTAGAGGCCAGCCTAGTGATCAAATGATCAAGTACTCTTGATGCATCCCAGAATCTCGGAGTTGGAAGACACCCCACAGGCCATTTAGACTGATGTATCTGAGCCAGAATCCTCCCTACGATACTCTTAACCAGCCATCAGGTTAAATCAGCTAGCATTTGCCATGTGCCAGGCACTGTGCTAAGTGTGGTCTTGCCCTGGGGAAGATGAGTTGTTTTTGGAATGGCCAATGGGAAACCTCAAGACCTTCCTCTTGCCCTCTTGCTCAAGTTTGGATTCCTGCTTCTCCCCAGGTCAGAGGAAGGTGTTTGACCTTCAGTTTGGAAGCTGCCTCTTCCGTAGCGATGTCTATGACAATGGTGCCTCCTTCCTCTTCGACAATTGCACAGTTTGCACATGCCAGGTAAGCTGACTCTCTTTACAGGGCAGCGGTTCTCAACCTGTGGGTCGTGACCCCTTTGGGGATCAAATGACCCTTTCACAGGGGTCACAGGGGTTGCCTAAGACCATCAGAAAGCACATATTTCCGGTGGTCTTAGGAACTGAGACACTGCACCTCTATCCATCTCCAGGGAGGTCTGCCCACATGCAGATACACCCACATATGAGTATTAAAGGGTCATGGCATTAGGAAGGTTGAGAATGACTGTTATAGGGGATCGGAGGATCATGGGACTGTAGGTCAAAGGGACCTAACAGGGTCCATCTGCCCTCTGTCCAGCCTTCTTATATTACTGATGAAGGGGTTGAGAGCTGGGGAGATGGCCTGCTCAAAGGCACACAGGTAGTGATAATAATATTTATATAGCCCTAAAACACTGTTAAAGCACTTTACACATGTTATCTCATTTGGTCCTCACAACAAATGTAGTAAAGTGGCAGGAAGAGCCTAACCCTTTCCATAAGAAAAGACATCTCCTAGTAGGACTGGAGTCCAGACTATAGAATTCATCAACACTGTGCCATGGCTGAGGCAGCAGATGAGATTTGAGGAAAGAGGAATTTGGGCCCAGACTTTCCCCTTCAACAGGAATCAGATGCTTGAAATATTTCATGGCAGTAAATGTTTTCGAAAAATCCATGGAAGCTATTGCTGTTTTGCAGTGATTTGTCCTTGGAAAGAGGTGAGTTCGGTGGTCCTGGACCTTTGGTATTTTCATAAAACTTGAGGGTCATTTCCTATCATTAAATCTGTGAGAGGCAAGTCAAGGTGTCAATTGCTAAGATCATGGATTTTGAGCTAGGAAAGACCTCGGAAGTCATTGAATCCAGCCACCTACTTTACCAGATAAGGAAACTGAGTCCCCAGAGAGAAATTATGATATTTCTAGAGATGAAAGGGACCTCGTGGAGTCTAACACCTTCATTTTCAAATGAGGAAATGTAGACCCATAGAAGTTCAGTGATTTGCTCAAGGTCACACAGGTAGTGAGTGGTAGCGTTGGAATCTGAACTCAGATTCCATGACTCCAAATTCAGCATTTTTTTCAGCTGCAACATGCAGCGAAGTGACCAGAGGGATAGATGCAAAGGACAGAGCTGGGGGTGGGGAGAAGGTAAGAAACTCACCCACAATTACCCACAAATATAAATCAGTGACCAGAAATAAGGGCTCCAACTCTTCTGATCTCCTGGGTCAAGCTTCATTAACTGACCTCACTGTTCCTTAGAGGGTGGGGCATGGGCCAGGGAGGGCACTTGCATACTTCTTTTACCTGGCCCTGAAGCCTCGGTCACCACCTAACACTCCTCTGCTTTCCCATCTTTCCTGTGCTTGCATTATCATATACTAAATATATAGCCCCTTGGTGTTTACCTTGGCCTCCTTCCTGGGCATCTTTGTTTGACTTCTTCACCAGGAATTTCACAAATTACAGATTCTTAATGGGGATGTTGAGGCTGTGACAGCATACATCACTTTTTGATTTCCTTGGACTGCCCTCCTGTAAGGCTGCCCTGCTTCCCCATGAGCTGGGTTTGCCCTGAGATGGGTCTTTCTGGTTCCTGGGTACTCCCTATTATTAGTCTTCAGTTCAGAAGCTGTTGCATGGACATTTTCACCAAGGCTTACCTTGAGGAGGATCAAGTTGCTTGGAGAGGGGTCCCCTGCCTGTTGGTAGGAGGGTACAAAGAGAATTTATGTTGACTTGAAGTCTGCAAATCCAGGAATGGAGGGGGCAGGTTGGGGCTTGAGGCTACAGGGACTCACAGTAGAGAAGGTGGATTAGGGGTAGATATGGTTGCCTCAAGTCACTTCTTGCAGCTGGAGGGTATCTCAGGGGAGGAGGGAAGCCTAGAAATGGCCTCTGTCTCTTGGTGGAAATGTAAGAAGGCTTGAGAGCAGGATTGGGGGTGGGGAGGACGTGCTAGGCCAGTTGGGCAGCCCTGACTTGGAGGCTCCATACAGTCTCCAGCTTCATCTTCCCTTCCCTGGCAGCCAGTGGAACCTGACGAAACGATTTAGAGACCAAATGTCCTTACTTTGTGGTGGCTTTGTGGTTGTCTGTGAGAAATAACATGGTGGTGGATGAGTCTGTTATTGGAATGGGGCTTAATGTCATTTAAATCACTCTTGAAGGCCTCTCCTTGAGTAATGGGTTTACCAGCAGAGCTCTGCAGACTTGGTTGTCTCTCTCTCCAGCAGGCGTTTGGCAGACTGTTTTTATTTCAGGGGATGGATTGGATCCTAAGGACACAGGAACTTTGTCCTCCCTGATGGCCTGGGTCCAGTGGCTCCCCTGTCCTGCATCTGCCCCTGACCCTCTGCCTACATCATGGTGGTCTCCATGTACTTCCCACTGGACTTAACCTATTCCTGGCTTGCGGTCAGAGTATTGCTGTTGGACAGAAGCCAGCACCACTGGTGCAAAACGAAGGGGAAAAGACAGGCAGGAAAAAAGCCAAAAATGTGTCTCAGTCAACAAGCCTTGATTAAACACCTACTGTTTACCACGGACCTTGTCAGGCATTGGGGCGACAGAGACAAAATGAGATGGTTCCTGCCCTGTCAACTAATCAGCAGACAATCATTTATTTTTCAAAATGATTTCTATTACTGGCTTTTGTTTTTACATCACTGACAGTTCTTAGTAGGAGTATCACCTCCTCCTCTCCCAGAAAGCAGTCCCTTAAAAACAATGAATCCGAGGGAGGACAAAATGCAGTTCAGCAAGACTGAGAGATATTTGAGAAAACACGTGGTGTTCCACACGCGTGATCCCTCCTCAAAGAAGAGGGGAAAGGTGCTTTCTCACATCTCTTCCTTGGGACAAAAGTCAAAAAGCACCTACCATGTTCTAGGCACTGTGCAAGAGGCTAGGGACACAAAAACAAAAAGAGAAATGGTCCCTGCCCTCAAAGCGCTTACACTTTACCAGCACACATAAGCGTATGCGAACTATTTGTGAAATTAATATGAGATCATTTTGGTGGGACAAGCTCTAGTAGTGAGGGGGACTAGGAAAGACCTCAAGTGGGAAGTGGGTCTGGAGCTGAGATCTGAAAGAAATTGGAGTTTTTGAGAGGTGGAATTGAGGAAATGCATTCTAGGCATGAAGGATAGCCAGAGCAAAGGCATGGAGGTGGGAAATAGAGTATCGAATGTGAGGAACAAGAAGAGGGCTGGCTGGAGTGTAGAATGTATATCAAGGAACAATGAGGCTTTTATTAAAGGATGTAGTACTCTGATTCAGTGACCCTGAATGACCTCCTCACTGTTCTTTGCAGAAGACCCTCCTTCTGTCTGTCCATTCTTACTGACCAACTCTTGTCCTGAAATTCTCCCCATCCTCCTTATGGCTGCCTGACTTCACTGGTTTTGTTCTAATCTCAGTTAAAATCCCACCTTCTACAAGAAGCCTTTTCCAACCCCTCCAAAGGCTGATGCTTTTCTTATTAGCTCCAATTCATCCTATTTCTAGCATGTCACCTCCCCCATTAGACTATAAACTCCTTGAAGACAGGGCATTTTTATTTTATTTTTTGCTTTTGGTAGTGTCATCATTTAGCACTGTGCTTGACACATAGTATGCCCTTAATAATTGCTTATCAACTGGATGACCAACCAAAAGCCAGGTCATGCAGGACTTGAAATGACAGACAGAAGAGTTTTCATTTACTCCTCAAGGTCATAGGGAGCTATTGGAGTTTATTGAATATGAGGATGAGGGTAACATGGTCAGATTTGTGCTTTAAGAAAATCATTCTTTTGGTTGCATGGAGGTTGGATTGATTAGCAGGAGAATGGAATGGACATGGAGACCAATTGTCATAATTTAATTATATTAATATAATTACTGTTAATAATTATTGCAATAATCCAGGCAAGAGGCAAGAAGCAGGTGTTGACTAGAGTTGTAAGAGTGTGAATCGAGAGAAAAGGCAGAATGAGAGACATGGTGTGAGGTAGAATCAGAGATTTGATTGATGGAACAGCATTCATGTCCAGGCCTCCCTACTGGGTTAAATGGGTCTATGTAGTAGTTTCAGCCCTCTCTCCCTGCAGCTGTCCCAAGGAGAATCACCATCCTCTTCCTGGTCTCCTGCAAGCTTTCAGAGGGCTAGAAAGTGTTTCATCATAATAGCCATCATTTATAGAGTACTCTGCTAGATCATCTCATTTGATCTTCATAGTGAAGTAGGTCCTTTTAGTATCTCAATTTTCTGCATGAGGAAACTGAAGTAAGAGAAGTTCAGTGGGTCACATAGCTATTACGTGTCTGAGGCATGACTTAGATTGAATGCAGGTCTTCCTGACCCCAAGCCCAGAATTCTTTCTGTATCCTCTCTCATGGTCTTCATCTAGCTCCATCTTAAGCATCTTCTTGTTCCTCCATCACCTAGCACAGTGCTCTGGATGATATTAGATTCTCATTAAATATTTGTTTGGGGAAGAGGTGAAGGACTATGATGAGGAATGTTACATACATGGTCACACTCAGCTAATATCTCTGTTAATTTTTCAGAATGACTTTTTTCCTCATTCCTTTTTTATAGTACAATGAATGACTTGCTGGATAGAGAATAGAGGAGGGAGATACTCCAAAATGAGATGAGATTTAAAAAAAAACATCAAATTTAGAAACACAAAAAATTGTGTGCATGAACGGAAGTCCAATAGAGTTACAGTTTTGGAAATACTCCAGAGGAGAGCATTTCTGAAGGCAAGAGGCATCACGGGGTGGGGACCAGGGAGGGGGAAGGGATTGATGCTGGACCACAGGCTGGGGGCAGAGCAGGTGCCAGTGTGAGGAGGATAACATCATTTCTTAAGCATTCACTGGTCTTTGTTGTTGCCTTTCCTGCCAGGACTCCACCGTGGTGTGCAAGAAGAAGTGCTTTCCCCCTGGAGCTTGTGCGAAAAGCAGAGATTCCTGTTGTGAAGAATGCCTTGTGCGTGTGCCCCCCAAAGATGTCCGTGTGTGCAAGCTCGGGAGCAAGATCTTCCGGGTAACCTCCCCGTCAGGGCTCTTGAGCTCGATTGTGATGATGATTGTCAGTAGTCCCAAATGCAACCCTTCTTGGGATTCTCTGCCTCTGTGGGGTCTTTATAGGATCAAGCACCATTTGAGAGGCAGATCAAAAGGAAAAATTTGTCAACTATTTCCTCTTTGGATGTTCCAAACAGGGGGAGGGATCTGTGGCAACCCCAGCATCTGCTGATATTAAGCCTTAGGGAACCTTCTGGCTGCCATGCCATACTCTTCTCTCCTGCTTGGAGCCACCCTACTAAAGGGATTGGAGATTCCACCTCTTCTCCTTCCTCAGAATGGCTTTTAAAGAAGGTGGCTAGGTGGGATGGTGCCCATGGATCGTACTATGTCCTCCTGATGGAATATGGCATGTATACAGATAAATAAATGAAAATATATGTAAAGGCATTTCAAAAGGCAAAGAACTCTAACAACTGGGAGGGTCAGGGAGGAACTCATGTAGGAGCTTTGCTTTGAGGGAACCAGGGGATTTTATGAGGTGGAAATGAAGAGGGAAGGCATACCAGGCGTAGGGGAAGGAACAGCCTGTGTAGACAAAGTCTCAGAGGTAGGAGGTGGGACATCATGACTGAGGAGCATTTGGCAGGCCAGCATGACTGGAATGAAGCTCAAAGAAAACTTAGAGGATGAATGTATTTCTTTGCATTAAGATTCCTAATTAAAGTTGCCTTTTTTTCTTCCTTCCTCCTGAGTTTCCCGGGGCTTTGGCCCCTAGAAATCTGATCCTCTCCCCTGACTCATTTCTCACTGTTCTGTTCACTTGGCCCAAAGACTTCATGAGCTCTTTGTTAAGGCTGGTTTTGCATGGAGACAGAGCTCAGTGTCCTTGCCTCTTTTCCTAAGCTCGCACCTGTGTCTGGTATCACTAGTGTGCCCTCAGTGTTAGCTGGTAGCCTGATAGGCTCCTGAGAGCCCGTCTTCAGGTCTCAGCCAGCTGCTTGTTCCTGTTTTAGAGCCCCAAGCCCCTCTCCTCTGCTGGACCTCCCACTAAGCTCCCCTTTCCAGGCCCAATGAAGTTTTTGGTTGTCAGCTCATTTGCAGAGAATCCAAAATGACTGATAGAATGGAGCTTAATGAATGATCATACCTTTCCTGGATCAGGTTGTGAGAACCATGTACTTCCCTAGGGTCTCATGGATCACTGTTTCTCAGGAGGTACTCTGCCCACTTTCCCTCTCCCTCCCCTCAAAGACTCCTCCCCTCCATTTACTGAGATGCCTATCACTATGGTCTTACCATAGAAACATACTTCCAAACACTGAAATAACAACATTTCCACCAGCAGGAAAGGGAAGGTCATTCCTTACATGGTTGGCTCTTGCCAATGGACTGTCTGGGACTCACTTCTTTCTCCTTTGTGTGGGTGGCTTAGTGCAACCTGGTGGTGATTACACATTGATGTTATGGACACAGTGGTCTGAATCTAATATAGAATCTAATTCCATTGCTGGTTCTGTTCAGTAATAATAAGTTCCATTTTTAAAAAGATCCCGCTCTAACTTTCAAAGTACTTTCATATGTATCCTCTCATTAGATAACTCTTGGATCTCTGGTTTCCTCAGTGTTGAGAACTCCTGGTATGGGAATTCTCTCCATCCATGCAGATCACAAGCTATCTATACTTAGTAGACAAGCCCCTCGGAATTATCTGAAGCTCACAGAAGTATAGGGACTTGACCAGGGTCACATAGTGAACAGATGTGGGGCAGAGTCTTAGAGCTGGAAAGGACCCCAATACACATCTGGACCAGAGGTATCAAACATGCTGCCCACCTGACGAGTACTTCCCACAATACTCCTGAGCAGGCCCTAACTAAATTAAAATGCAATTGGGAAATATTTAACAAAATAAATAAAATACAATAGAACATAGTTAATGTTAATATGTGGTTTTCTAAGTCAATAGACTGCTGCCAGAGATCCTTATGTATGGCCGAGTGGTCTTTTTAGAGTTGGGTTTGACCCCATGAGGAAGAATCCCCTTCCATCGGGTCAGAGAAATCGTGATTCAGCCTTTGTTTGAACTCAGTCCTTCCTTAGAACAGCTCCTTCTATTTTGACATAGTAATAATGATAAAGAAGTTCTCTTTGACATGCAAACTAATTTTTTTTCTCTCTGAAATTTCTACCCATCACTCTTAGTTGCAATTTCTACCCATCTCTTTGGGGTGATGCAGGTCCTCTGACTTTCAGAATCATAGCATCATAGGTCCAGTGTTAGAAGGGATATCAGAGTTCATCTAGTCCAATCCCCTCATTTAAGGAATGGGGAAACTGAAGCCCAAGGAGGTTCACTGACTTGGCCAAGGTCACACAGGTAGTATTGAAGGAAACGTTTGAACCCAGATCCATTGCATCCAGATCCAGCCCTCTTTTCACTGTACAGTTGGGTGCTCTGGCCCTGAGAGAGGCTCACATTCTGTGCCAGGCTCTGTGCTTCGTCACGGAGCTACAAAGAAAAAAGGAAATCTCATCCCTGTGTTTGGAGGAAACACCATGTGGACACAGCAAAGTTGACATAAAAACTGGAAAAGGCAGAGGCAAAGTGAAAAGAAACAAGCCTTCTGTGTGTTTTATGTATGACTGGGAAAAGAAATGGGCCACACATGTAGCCAGAGCAAGGGGGAAACGCATGGGCCTCCCCTCCCACATGGGCTCCCCACTTTCCAGGGAATGAGTAGGGTATCCCAAAGGTCTTGGTGGGGTTCTTAGCTTAATTAAAGCTTTTGAAATGCCCTATCTTAAGTCACAAAGGACAGCCTCCAGGGTGTTGATTTTCTAAGCAAGATTTAGTGCCTAGACAACTGGATGTAAGAGTATGAAAGACCCAAGTTCAAATCCAGCCTCTGACATTTGCTAGCTGTGAGACCCTGAGCAAGTCACTTCACCTTTGGTGCCTCAAATTCCTCTACTACGAAATCAGTGGGTTGGGATAGATGGCCTCCTGTGAAATGCCTGCCCCTCTCTAAGTCTCTTCCCTATGGGAGGACATGGGATGAGGAGGCAGGTACCACGAGGTTGGGGTCTGTGCTAGCAAAGGATGTCTTCACACCGCTCTCCAAGGTCCATTTCCATTGTTGGTCAGACTCCAGCGATTCCTTCTCTCTCACAGGATGTGACTGGCTTCTGTTTTGTTTTCAGGTCCCTCTATCTTGCTCCCCATCTCCATCTTCCCACCCCACAAACCGCTACACCACCCTGTGCAAGCATTAACAAGGCCCAGGGGCCTCCTGTGCCTGGGACAGAGAGTCAGTCACTCACTTACTCACTGTACTTGGCACCAGTAAACTGCTGAGCTGTGAGCCAAGTCGGCTCCCCAAACAACCCTTCCTCAGAGGAAGGAACAAGGCTAGGAAATGCTTTCCAAATGAGGCCTTTGCATGTGGGAGAGAGGATGCCAGCTATACGTGGAGGGCCCCTGCACATTTACCTGCATGGGCTTTGGTGTCTGGGACTTTCAGCTGATCAGGTGTCTGCTGTGGTACCTACTGCCACTCATCTGAATTAAGCTTTGTTCTCTGTGCCCTCAGCTGGCTGTGCCAGGGGGACATCACATCAAGGAATGAACTCTCTACTCCCTGACATTTTGATGTAACGTCCTTGCGTGTCAAGGTCTAAATGCCTCAATCATGGCACCAAGTGGAAAATTAGATTTCTGTAACCCTGTATGAAAATTCACGTGTGATTGTATCCCTAGATGAGGGAAACCAAATAAATAAACAATGCAGAATGCAAATGTGGTCTGTTTAGACTCCAGAGAATTTGCTTTGTGCCACGGGGACAAAGACAAAGAATTTCCCTGATTTCCATACCAAGGCTTAGTAGCTGGAAGTGGCCAGCTCAGAGCAATTTAGACTACACAGTGGCTTCCCTTCCTAATGGAATGAAGCACTCTCCTGTGAGGAGAAATGTTGTTGAGAGCCCTTCTGCTGGGCCCACTGAGTGACGGCTTGTGTTCCCCTCTACAGGATGGAGAGATGTGGTCCTCTGTGAACTGTACCATCTGTGCTTGCGTGAAAGGCAAGACTGAGTGTCAGAAGAAGCAATGCATTCCCATCAACAGCTGTCCACACGTAAGTGGCGAAGGCCTGGTCTTGACTTTTTACCTTTCTCCCATGGCATCATCTAGCTTCCAGTCTGGGACCAGAAAAAGGTTCTAAATCCTAGAAAATAGAACAGTGTGGGAAGGCAGTGGGAAATCACGGGAAGAACTTTGGATTCAGAGTCCAAGGGCCTAAGATTAAGTCTGGACCTTCCCATTTATTAATTGTGTGACTTAGGGCAACCTAGTATCTCTCTGAGTCTTGGTTTTCTTATTTCTAAAATGAAGGGACTAGTCTAAATGGCCATTGAGCACTTTGCTGCTTGAAATCCTTCTCAGATGTCCCAATAGGCTTTCAAGACTGGTTCCAGGTATTCCCCCCATCTTCCAAAAGCTGATAATACATTGATATTTGATGTAGTCTGGACTTATCTTGCATATCACCTAGTTATCAACACATTGTCTCTCCCATTAGAATGTATGCTCCTTGAGGGCAGGATCTGCTTAAAAAGAATTCTTAGCACAGTTCTTGGCAGATAGTTAGCAATTAATAAATGCTTATTGGTTGACTGAACCTTCAAGTTTTCTGTTGGATCAAAAGTTCTGCACTTGCCCCAACTGTGGATTTTAAAACATTTTCCATTATCATTCATTTGTGTGAAATGTGCATCCCTCCCCACTCCTCACCCCACTAACTTCTCAGATTGTTTTTCTGCTACAGTATGTCCTTCATTTTCCATCATTCCCTGATTTTTCCTTTTTCCCTCTGTATTTTTCTCTCTTCTTGACTCAGCTCATTCTTCTTTCCATCCTTCTCTCCAGTTGGAAGCTTGTTTATTCATACATTCCCCAGTAGACCCCATTCTCCCTTCGACCCTTGCCCAGATTCCCTCTCCCCCTTCCTCCTACTTCTCCAAGCCTACAGTGTCGGCCCAAATTAAAACAGAATCCTCATGGAAATCTTTCTTTCTCTGCTACTCATCCTGCTCTAACTGGACAGACCATAAAATAAGCTCTATCTTTTTAAAAGTCTGAGCTATGTTGAATTAAGCTTATGGAATAGGAAACTTTTTCAGGTTGAGGGCCTGTTGGGGGAAAAAAGATTCCACCTATCAACTTCTGGCGAATTAGAACACACACACTCACACACACTCACTCACACACACACACACACACACACACTCACACACACACACTCACACACTCACGAACACTCACTCACACTCATGCACACACACACACTAACACATACACATACACACACACTCACACATACCCCCCCATCAGAATATGTCCTCCCTTCCCGGTTATAGACAGCTTTTAATTTTATTCACATCTGTTATTATTGCAAACAAAACCCTCGCTGTTTCCCCGAGTGCCAAGCAAGGCAAAAACTCCAACAGCTGTTTCTGTTGCACAACTGAATGAAGGCTGGAAGTGGGGGTGGGGATGGGGGTTGGGAGGGAGAGAGTAAAACCCTAATTAGTCTTGCTCTAAAAAACCTCAGACGTAAAACTGAAAACCTCACATAAAAGAAGAGGGGAAAAGGGGGAGAGAGACAATAAATAGACTTCAACGTGGTTTGCTTATAAATATTCATTGGGAAGAGGGGGATCGCATCATCTGTCCCAGTCCTCGGGGAGCCCTGGCTGCTAATGAGCCCATGCCACACATGTTAGCAATAATGGGTTTCCTTATTCGACAAGACAAAAACAGGATGCCGTGCCAACCTGGGGGCTCCGGCAGGCTGGAGTCGAGCTGCCAAGTCCCCTGGAAAGCCAGCCACATGGAGAAGGGGCTCTTGTCTGGGCCCCCAGGCCAGCCTGATTTTCTTCACATCCCTGCTACTCATTTAGCTGATACTTTGGCTCACTGAGGATCTGTCCCTAAAAGGAGGCGTGCTACCCCTGCACTCCCTCTTGTCATTGCCATGTCACTGCCATGTCATTGCCATGTCACTGCCATGAATACCTTCATGGAGGCCCGACGTCTTTGGCCCGGATCCTGCCATCACTGGGTCCTGAATGCTCCTCTCTCAGGGACAAAGTATGGGGAAGATCGACCCCGTGGTCTGAATTGGGAATACCTTCTTCTTTGCTTTTTAGCTTTGCCACTATTGATTTTAAGGGGATGCACACACAAAGACCTCCCCAATTTCCCACCCTCTAAGCCAACAGGAGGCTCCCTGGGAGGTGTTCTCTATTCCTACTTATTTCTGATTGAGCCATGTGTGTGCATGTATGTGCATGCATGTGTGTGTGCATGCATATGTGTGCACACATGCATCTGTGTGTACACAAAAGCATACGGGCTTCGTTGGGTGGAGAACACACCATGGCTGAATTTAATTCAGTCAACAAGCAAGCATCAAACACCTGTCTGTGCTAGGCATTATGCTAGGCCTGCAGGAGGCTAACGTTGCCCTCTTTTGTTCTCTTTCCAGCATGGTCAGCACGTTATGATGAAAGTTCAGATTTCCCCACAAAAGAGCACTGGGTTTGAAGCCTTCCATCCTGACTGCTCCTTCCTCCCTGGGTGGCCTTGGGAAAGTCACTTACCCTGATTAGATCTCAGCTCCCTTTTCTGCATTTCAGTTTCTTCACCTGTACAATGAGGGTGTTGGACCCAATGGCCTCTGAGGCCTGTGATTCTATGATCCCCAAACCCCCTTCCAGTTTCTAGTCTATGAGTAGAGCCCTTCCAGAAATAAAGGACATCAGACACGCGTACTATTGCTCTGTAGGCCTCTTGACCTCCTCTGCTCACTACATCCAGGTTGGTCATTCGTGGGTTATTCCAGAGCACAGCTGGCCCTTTGCCCCACCTTCCTCTGAGACAAGGAGGCCCCCAGCTGAACAGAGTGTGGGTTCAGGGCCAGAGGACAAGCATCACAGGAGAGCAAAATACATCCCCAGGAACAAGAGGACATGGCACGGACTATTTCCTACAGCTCCTGCTGATGAAAGGGGATTATTTTGTCAGCAGAAGCACGTACTTTCTTGTCTCATTTGATACAAGGGCTGAGCTCAGTGATGTATGGGCTCTCCAGCCTTCAGATCCTGACCATGTTTGTGCATTGCAGCATGAGCTTTTGAGTAGGAAGAGAAGTGAGGAAGAGGATAAGCATTTATATGGCACCTACTGCATGCGGGCACTGTGCTCATATTAGATCATTTGAACCCCTCAACAACCCTGGCTATTATTATCACCCTCATCTTACAATTGAGGAAACTGAAGCAAATAGGGTTGAGTGACTTGCCCTGGGTCACACAGCTGCTAAATGTCTGAGGCTGAATTTGAACTCAGCTCTTCCTAGTTCCAGGTTGTGCCACCTAGCTGTCTCAGTCAGAATAAGCCATGGGCTTAAATCTTACCCTGTTCATGCCTTCCCCTCTGAAATGATGTTCCTTCCTTCTGTTCTGACCACCTCTTGCATGTATTCATTATTCATTATAATTTATTTACATGTCATCATTCATTATTTATTTGTGCCAACCCCAATTAGAATGGGGGTCCCCGAGGGCAACAACTTTTTGCCTTTCTTTGTATCCCTAGCCTGGCTTGTAGTAGGTGCTTAGTCATTACTTGTTGATGGACTGACTGAAGGACAAATAAAAAGGGACTTTTAAACTAAGCCCCAAATGATCCCAGTCTGCATTGTTTGAACCCTGAGGAAGCAACGGCCATTCAGAGGATGGTCTTAGAAAGGATGACTTGAGGTCATTGGCCGCCAGGCAGGCAGCCTGAGACATTTTTACTTCTATTAAGTAAAGAAGTTTGATGGAGAACTATTAGATCTCTTAGTTCTCTAAAGATCACCCAGTCCAATCTCTTCATTTAATAGAAGGGGAAACTGAGTCTCAGAGAGATCTGAGGATCATGGTTAGATCTCTTTCCTCTGATTTCTGTCATCTTCCTGTTTCTTTGCATGTTTCTTAGTTCTAGAGCTGAAAGAGACTTTTGAGGCCAGCTGGTCCAACCCCCTCATTTTACAGACGAAGGCCCTAACGTCCAGAGAATGTTTTGTCCGAGGTCACTGTAGCATTCAGGAAGCATTTGCATCCAGGTCTTTTGACTACATATCCAGCAAAGGATTTGCTTTGCCGTGACACCGACCCCTGGGCCTGTGATTTACCCACAGACCTTGGCTTCCAGTCTGGCAGAAGTGCTAGCCTGTTAGAGGAGCCTCAAGGGCACACCCCCTCCATTATACATACACACACAAATCCGTCACTTAGGAAAAAGATGCTTCAGTACAAGTACTGACTTCTTATGGATGAAGAACCAAAGGGCAGAGAAAAAACTTGGCCGAATCTGTGGAGCACTCACTGAGCCAGTGAACAGAGAACTCTAGCCAGGACTCAATTCAATTGAACAAACATTTACCAAGCATATTACTTAGCAGGTACTGTGCAAGGTGTTGGGAACATGGGAACAAAAGTGAAGCCAGTTCTGCCCTGAGAGAGCTTACGTTCTCTTGGTGGGGGTGGGGAAGCAGCATGTGCATAGACAAGGAAATACAAGATATATACAAAGACAATGCAGAATAATTTCATGGGCCCAGAGGGG
Organism: Pseudochirops cupreus; assembly: GCA_028627135.1. Lineage (NCBI taxonomy): Eukaryota > Metazoa > Chordata > Mammalia > Diprotodontia > Pseudocheiridae > Pseudochirops > Pseudochirops cupreus. Next base: position 408,930,454 of record CM053583.1, on the reverse strand, counting down.
CATTAATGAAAGTGATTGGGGAAAGCTTCTTGGAAGAAGGGGGGACTTGAGCTGATCATTGAAGGAAGCTGGATTCTAAGAGGCAGAGGTGAGAAGAGAGAATATTTGGGGAATGGGGAAGAGACTGTACAAAGATGCAGAGTAGGAGAGGTTAGTATGTAGACAACTAGTGGTCCAGTTTGCCTAGAAGGTTGAGTGTATGGTGAAGGAATTATATAAATGAGTCTGAGAACATAGATCAAAGCTAGATTATGAAGGCCTTTAAATCCCAACCAGAGGAATTTGTAATGTATCCTACAGGCAATAGAGAGTCCATGAAACTTCTTGAGTAGGAGAGGGACACGGTCATATTTGTGCTTAGGAATTTCAATTTGGCAACTGAATGAGGGATGGATTAGGGAAGAGAAAGACTTGGGAGGCTATTGTGACAGCCCCTAAAAGGTGACAAGGGCTTAAGTCAAGATGGTAGCTGTGTGAGTATAGAGACAGGGACCCATGAGAGAGGAGTCATGGCGGTGAGATCTTTGAGCCATCAATTGATTGGATACTTTGGGTGAAGGAGAAGGAAAAGTCAAAGATAAACCTGGGGTTGAGAACCTGGGTGGCTGGGAGGATGATGGCACCCTTGGCCATTATAGACAAGTTGGAGAGAGGAGTAGATTTAGGGGAGAAGTTAATTGACTCCTCATTAAATTTGAGATGCCAATAGGGTGTCCAGGTGACGTCCAACATGTAGTTGGTGATGCAGGTCTGGAACTTGAGGAAGAGGTGAGGGCTAGAGAATGCAGATTTGGGAGCCATCCATGTAGAGAGGACAAATGAACCAACAGGAGCATAGAAGGTGAGGTGACCTGGAGAGGGCAGACCTCAATGACTACCATCCAGTCTGTAACACTCAACTTGGTCAGAGACCTCCTGCTTTTGAAACAGAAGGCCCTCAATAGCATAGTGGATTTCTATGGAATCTCTACAAAATTACCCAGTTTTACAAAACAATGAATTGTATTGGCTTGGACCAAGTAGAAACAAATTCACGTGTAACGCCACCTCCTGGAAAACAAAAAGGAATCAACTTGATTGGCATCATCAATACTCCATCTACCCAAAGGGCCAGATGACTGTGGGCCTAAATCATAGGGTTGGTTATTTTGTTTGTTTTTGCCATAAACCCTGTCAGAAAGTGAACCAACATAAATACATACCAGGCCTCCATGTATTGATATTCTGACAGCTCATTTTCATGATTATGTCTAGGAAAATGGTCTCTAGGAAACCGGTGTTGAATATTAGTGAAAAGATTGAGTCCCAAACATTCCCCATCTTAACTCTACATGACAAAAGTTATGTGGTAGAGGTCTGTAAAATATTGCATCTGTCCTAGAATGTCTTGAGTCGCTCTGGTCTCAAAACTAGGAAATTTTGAGTTATCATTTTCCTGCCCAGTCTCTAATACTCAGCTTGGCCAGAGACCTCATGCTTTTGCAACAGAAGGTCCTCAATAGCATGTTGGTGACATCATCTGGTGAATGAATTAGAATATGTCCTGAAATTGTTTGTAGAGGTCACCAGTGAAAGGAGAAGTGGAGAATTGGAGAGAGGGCCAGCTCTGAAGTCAGGATTATCTGGTTTGAGTCCTGCCACTGACAGGAGCTAGGTGGATGACCTTGGACAAGTCACATGCTTCAGGCAACTTCCTAATGCTCTCAAGTCCTAGTGGCTGAGCTGCATGAAGGAGAGAATTTCCATCCTAGGAAATAAATGGGGTCCTAGCTCTTGACTTGTAATGATCTTGAAGATCAATTGACGTAATGCACGTAAAACATTTTGCAAACCCTAAAAGGTTATAGACTTGTTAGCTCATAGAAAAATAATCTGTTCATTAAAACAAATGTGTTCTTTTCTTCCTCATTAGGGTAAAATTCTGAATAGAAAGGGATGCTGTCCTATTTGCACTGAAAGTGAGTAAGTTCTTTCCATTTTACTAAAAAGTTATATTTTCACAATGATTGTTTTAGTCTGGGGATGTCTGTGGGGTGGGGACTGGGAGGGGGGAGAGGTTTCCTGTCCCACCAGGTTGGGTTATTTCATCTGTTTTATGTGCATTCTGTTGCTTTGAGGGATAAAATTGAGTCATCCCACTTTCCTATAATGAGTGACATTCAATTTGTTGTTGCCCCCCTCCCCAAGAAGTACAATTCAGTCAGCAGAATGGCAACTGTCCCTGTAGGAGGTGGAGAAATTTCTCCTTATGAAGTCTGAATAGGACTAGATGATCTGAGTGTCCATTGGAAGTGTTAATGACATTTGCAGCTGGTAAGCTAAGATAGCGATACCTGCTGAAACCTGACTTCAGGAACAATCCAGAAGGGATATATATTAAGGGGTATATATTTTTCCTAGCCTTGTAAAGTCTGACAGCTGCAGTCCTTCCTCCTCTGAATTCCCACAGTTTCTTTCACTAAGGTATGAGGGATTGCCTTTGCTAAAGGCAAAACCTACTGATAGGAAATGGATCATTGGTCTGATGGCTTCTGTCTTCCTGTATGTGTAACTGAGTAACTTGGTCTGAAAATGCCCTATTCACCATAAGGATCCTTAACTCTGATTCAGACACTGGACTTCCCAACACCACTTCCCTCCTCTCTGCACAGAGACACCTAAGCTTTGCAGAAATATGTCCCTTTTGGGGTAAACATGTCTACTGGCAAATGGAGAGATCAGCTCCATCCAAATGTGGTTTGGGGTTGACTGTCTCCATGATGTGTCAATATCCTTTGCAAAAGGGATGTCAGTTATACAGATGTTACACTAACCTTCTTTTAGGACAAATACAAACAAAATCTGGAAAACAAACCCAAAACATGGCGAATCCTCTTAGAAGACACTCTGCCTTTTAGAACTTGGCTTTGATGGTAACTGAAAGCCAAAAGTACTAGTTTTCACTTAAGCAGAGGTGTGTTTATTACCTTTAACATTAAACCTCTTCCTTCTAATGCTTTTGAATGACCCTACTTAGATCTTCTCATGAGTGGTAGCTCATGGACCATATATGTGGGCAATGGGCTGAATTTTATGTATGGCTCTATTCTCCATCTAGCTACCGAACCTGGGATTTTATTGGTTTAGGAAATTTTCAGCAAAGGACACCCTCTAGCACTTTAGATTGGCCGCTGGTTTAGAGTCTCAGAGATTTGCCTTGGGGCCATTAAAGGAAATTTGCCCAGGGTCCTAGAGCCTATACATTGGCACTTGAACTGATGACTTCATGACGTGGATGTTAGTTCTCTCTCTTTGGTTTGAGAGATGGTTATATATGTTTCTTTTCTATCAGAGTGATGCACTCCCCTTTGGGTAGTATAAATATTTGACCAAAAGAGAGAAGATTTCTACTGAATTATTGAACAGTTTTATACATACTCACATTTGCATAACTCAGTGGGATTTGATCCATAGTTTCTTTTTCAAAAATTATCTTGAGATCTTTTGTTTTTATATCACCTACATTTCCCAATATCTCGCTACCTCAGCTTCTCCCTGGAAGCCATCCCTTACAATAAAGAAAAGACAGTTCAGCAAAATTAGCCAACATAGGACAAATCGAATGTTTTGTACAGTGTTCCACTGCATGATTCCCCTGTGTCTGAGCAAAGACTACAGTTGTCTTATCTCTCTTCTTTGGTGTAAAGCTTGTTGACCTGTGATTTCACTGGTAGAGAAAAACCTCTCTCTACTGATGCATATGGCACTTGCTCTGCAGTTGCTTGAAGACACAGAGAAGTTGTTGTTCAGCTGTTTCAGTTGTATCCAACTCTTTGTGATGGCAATTTGGGTTTTCTTGGCAAAAATTCTGGAGTGGTTTGTTTGTCATTTCCTTCTTCAGTTGATTTTACAAATGAGGAAACCGGGACAAACGGGGTTAAGTGACTTGCCCAGGGTCACACAGCTAGGAAGTATCTGAGACTGGATTTGAACTCAGAAAGATGGGTCTTCCTCCACTAGGTTTACAAACTGTTTTCTTGCCTAGTTCTCGGCCTGACTCAATGAATAGCTAAGGATTGACTTCAATAAGGCCATCACTTAATGACTCTGTCTTTCATGACTAATGTGACTTTGGGCAAACCAGTTCATTCCTCTGGGTTTCAGTGTCCTCCTCAGTACAGTGGAGATTGGACTTGGGTGACTACTAGTATGGGTCTTTCCCGCTTGAAATTTGGGGTCCTATTTTTCTGTTGTAGAGCAGTTAGGAGTTTGGGGTTTAACCTTGTGTTTGTGCGATTCAGTCAGGAATATAATAGCTACCTCTTTCAGATCTCAAGGAATGAGTGAACTAAGTCAAGGTTCGGAGGGTGATGATTCTTCTCTGCTATTTGGTGCTTTTGGAACATTCCCCCATTACCTCTTAGTCAGGTGATTTGGTGGAAGGGTGGACACAAGTCATGGAATGGAGGACCTTTATCATAATATGGGCATTTGATTAAGTTAAGACATTGTAATAAATCTAATGTGAGGCATCATGGAGCAGTAACTAGAGGGAGGCCCTGTAGTCAGAAAAGGAATGGGTTCCAGTATTGCCTCCATCACGTTCTAGCTGTATCACCAATGGGAAATGTCTTAACCTCTCTGTGCCCTCAGGCAATTCTCTCAGTTGCAGATGAGTTGATTTGCATAAGCTAATATAGTTTCCACGCTGGGAGCTCCCCAACCCAAAGAAAGCACAGGTCTGGATCCCCCTTCCTCACAATTAATGTTATGTTTCATCTCAAACCTGTGTTTATGGAATGATAGAGACTATGAATTCTGATATTGAAGGATGTCAATGATGATCTGGCTAAGAAATTCAAGAATTTGGGCAATTAGGTGGCATAGTAGATGGAGCCCCTGGCAGTCCAGTCATTTAACTTTTTTTCTGCCTCAGTTTCCCGTCTCTAAAATGGGGATAATAATCCCACCCACCTGCTGGGGTTATTGGGAAGCTCAAATGATATTTGTAAAGTGCCACATAAACATAAGCCATTATTATTCTGGTCCCTGCTTCTATACTGGAGGAGAGCTCAATTAGTCAAGATGTGTGATTGTTGGTTCTATTTGTCATCATCTCAACAGATCATAGAATCATAGATAATAAATGAAATAATATTTGTAAAGTGTTTTTATAAACAATATGTAATAACGAATGATATTAATAATAATTATTGCCATTACCATCACAATTAATACTACTATTACTGCTGCTGCTGCTGCTGCTGCTGCTGCTACTCCTACTACTACTACTACTCCTACTACTATTTATTATTATTATTATTATTTAGAGTTGGAAGGGGCCTTTGAGGTGATCTAGTTCAATATCCTTATTTTACAAATGAAGAAACTGATGCCAGTGTCAGTGAAATGACTTCCCCAAGCTCATACAGGGAATGAGGAACAGAGACAGACTTCCGACTGAGATCATGAGATCCCAAGGCCAGCATTCCTTCCACTGTGCCATCCTACTTCCCTACTGGCTAACCTGTTCTGACAGTCTGTTGCTGGGTTTAATGTTCTCTTCTGTAATCAAAGCAATTTTCAAGTATCTTAAGACACTCCAGACAATTGCAACAGCTCCAGCTGGGATCAGTTGTGAGGCAGTTTCTTTTTATTTAAACCTAAATTCCCCTTTTAACAACTTCTACTATTTGTCCTAATTTTCCTATAGACCCTCCCAAAAGTAAATGGGATTCCATTTCTGCATGGTGGCCCCTTTAATATTTGGAGATGGCTATCATGCCACTATCCCTTCTCTTCTCCATGTTATATTATACATCACTTAGGTAACTTAGTCATTTGAAGAAAGGTTAGTGGAATCAGTAGATTCCATCTGGATCAGAGAGTAGTATCCTTCAGTTCTTATCACACTAACCTTGACCACCACTGTCTCTACTGCCCATTCCCCCAATCACTTCTTCCCTCACTCTCCCAGGCTAATTATGACCCCAGGTGGGAGGAGAGGAGGTGGCCAAGCAAGGGGGGAACACAAAGTAACTTCAGGAGGAGGGAGTCCTAATAATATGGGAGCATTAGGAAAGGCTACCCACAGGACCTGAGCTCTTAGCTAGAGACCTGGCATCCCAGGGATTTTGACCTTCTTCTGCCAAGTTAACCCTTGGCTTCTCCAAAACTTTTGCTAATTGTCTTTGACCTTTATGACATGAGGAAGGGGTAAAAGAAATTTGGGATGATGGAAAGAAAGCATCATAATTTTATCTTTTAAAGATTCACTCATCTCAACAGAATCACTCAAGGGATGAACATTTTTTTAAGACCAAGTGACACATTTGGATGCCAGAGAGCTCATTTGCTACATAATTAGGTATGAATGGCATAATGGATAGAGAGCTGATCTCAAAGTTAGGAAGATCTAGGTTAAAATCTCACTTGTGACACATAATAGCTGAGTGACCCTGGGCAGGTCACCTTCCCTCTGGGTTCTGCAGATGGCTCTCTAAGATGCAAAGTTGCAAAGATGCTTTGGTAGAGGGAATTTACTCATCAGGATTTCCTGGTGCCAAAGAAAGGGCATGTCTAGTTCCATACCATTCAATTAGGTAGCCTTTGGAGGCCTATATACTTAGTCATGCCAAGGTTAAAACACCAGCTAGTTGATCAACTAGCATTTATTAAATGGCTACTATATGCCAGGCACTGTGCCAAGTGCCAGGGATACAAAGAAAGACAAAGCAATAGCAATCACAACTCTCAATGAGCAGCCAGTCACAATACTGGCAGAAAGTGTCCTCAATAAAGTGGATCATGAGAGTTGTCTTCTTGGAGTCGGCCCTGATGGCATCATGACACCATTGCCAAGTCCTAATCCCATTGGACCAATGATTGGATCATTCTTTCCACCTTCACTCCCTTTTTCCTTTTCCCAATACAAGTAACTAAATCCATACTGTAATAGTTTCTTCACTGTTATCTCTTTAATTTTTTTGTCTTTTCAACTGTAGAACTGACTGTAATTTCACTGGTGTAGGGAATTTCTGTATCAATGCAGATTGGCACCTGTTCCACCCTTAGAGAGGTTCATTGACTTGCTCAGAGTTATATATAAAGGTGGGACTTGAATCCTGCTCTTCTTGACTAGCAGGCCAGCCCTCTCTTCACCACAGGCCAAGGAGATGATCCAAATACACCTTACAAAGCTTTCATCTCCAAGGGATACAGTTATACCTGAGAACCTCCCACTCTGGCTAAGCAGTGAGGAGCCAAGTGTTTTTCTGAGTCGAGGAAGGCACTCACCTGTTGTACCTGGAGCTGTTTGATCTTGTGACTAAATGTTACATTGCTACATATCAGAGGAGAGATGGTAGAGCTGGGGCCTGACTAGGACACCTGAACCCAATCAAACTGGGGACAGGCAAGAACCTTTTCTTAGGTCCTGTTCCATAGAGAAGTTTACCTAGCATCTTCATATAATAGGAAAATGAGCAGGTCCCCTCACTTATGAGGGATAATTGATGGGCAGACCCATTGATATCCTTGAGGTATCAGGAGAAAATGGGAAAGGCCCTCAGCTCATTGAGCAGACCCCTTTTGACAAATTTATGGAATGATGTAGACTAGAATCTCACCTGAAGGGCAGATATAGATGACAGATGACTTAGCACAGTGTGTAAGTACTTAACCTGTCTAGGCTTCTGTTTCCTCACCTACAAAATGAGGAGGATAGATGAGCTTTAATTTAGCTTCCAACTCTAAATCTATGATATCTAATCCAACCCCTTTCCTTATTTTTAAAACTAGATTCAGTAAACATTTAGCACATATGAAGCAGTGTGTGAGTGCTGGGAATACAAAACTTAAAAAAAAAAGAAAAAGAAAGTGGAGCCCAGATTCTCCAGGAGGAATCTAACAGGCTTTTGTGTGAGTTGGTGAGAAGGTCCCAGTGGGAGAGTCAGATGCCCAACCTTCTCACTGACCCCAGGCCCAATACTCGCTATACTGTTCCTCTCCATCTTTCCCTCAGCAGCATTCTGATAGAGCCCCATGGTGAGATCATGCCATTTTCTCTAATTAAACAGTGGGTCTAGGAGTGAGAAATAGAATTGCTTTATTTATCATGGTGTGAGTACACCATAAAACATGGTCTTCTGGGTCAGATTTGCAGAAAAATCTTGACTGACATACATTCCACAAATATTCAGGGTGATGTGGAGTTCACTTATCTCTGAAACTACAATGAACTATATTGAATAAGGCTAATAGAGTTGATTTTAAGCCATAAAAGCAAGGAAATTTAGAGCTTGAGCTAAGAATCTTTACAGGGTCTGAGTAAGGAGGCTTTATTCATACAGGGTTGGTGGTGGGGAGCAGTTGGCTAATTAAGAGTTCACTGTTTTTGTCTGTTTGATTGACTGCTAGCCTGCCTGCCTTTGCAATCATCAACAAGATGATTCCTGGAAAGTCTTTCCTCAGGGACCTTGTGTCATCAAACAATTTACTAACCATTTATTTAGCACCTACTACGAGCAAGGAAGGGCAGTGTTGTATAGTGGGTAGGGTCTGGGTGAATAGTCTGAATTAATATTCTGCCTCTGATTATGTGACCTTCCTGATCCCTTAACATGTCTGAACCTCAGACAACTCCCTAGGACTTGTTTTCCAAGTATTCCTCACTCTGCAGTGTTTTAGACCTGGGGCTACAATGACCCCAGTAGCTTCTGCTCTCCTGGGGGATACCATATTAAAAAGACAGATAAATAATTTGGGGACTTGAATTAAATGAAATTGGATTTTTAGGTGCTGTGGAAATCTGGGAAAATTAAAAAAAATGGAATCAGTTATAAGATATGAAAAACTCACCCAGTTCCTTAATCTTCATGAGAAATTACTGCTAGAAGACTTTTTAGAAAGTGATTAATCTGAGAGACTGGTAGAGAATGAAGTAGGTTTATTCCGTTCACCCCCGCCCCATCCCCCTCCCAGGTAGAAACATAAGCTATGGGTAGATACTGTGGTGAAACAGTTTAGATTTAATTTAACAAGGAAAACAATCTTAATGATTAGAATTATCCAAAAGTCTATCAGATTGCCTCTGAAGCTTCTTCTGTCCAGAAGCGGATGTTTCAGAGGCAGACTTAAGCATGATGTTGGACAGCTCCTCAACAGAGGTAGCTACTTGGATGTAAATGAGCTGCCTTGGGAGGTAGGGGGTTCTTCCTCACTGGAAACCTTGAAGTGGAACCTAGATGACAACTTGGGGGATGGAGTAGAAGGAAAGGCATGATTTTTAGAGATGGGTTGGATTGGATGGCTGCTGGGGGGACCAACTCTGAAATTCTGTTTCTCAAGGCTTTTTTTTTTGTTACCATATCACTAAAATTTCCCAATTAATATGGCGGTGTATTTGAATAGAGACTGAATATGTCTTTAAAAATTGTCATATTGTTGTCTTCTTATATTATGTCAGAGTAATTTTGGGAAATATCCTCCATGCTCCTCCTTCAACAATGAATCCTCCTTTGTAAACAAAGAAAACTGGTAAAGTAAAACCATCTGATACAGTGTATATGACATTTTGCTCCAGTATTTCCCCACCTCCTTACTTTGAAGAAGTAGGTCTGGAGATTAGATTAGATAGATTTAAAGTTGAAGATCCAACTCTTTGTTTTACTCAAAGACAGTTAATTACAAAAGCCAGTTCTTCTTTATGAAAGCCTAGAGACTTTGACTCTAGCCAATCAGTATCGCTCTCTCCTTGTAATTCTAGATTTAATTTAATTCAACAGACATTCATTTCAATAAGCAAGTAGTTTGATGATACCACATTCCACCAATCACTTAAAGGAATATGTAAAAATTGCTCCCCACTGACAAACTAGGTGTTTTTGTGTCTTTCCCTGGCTTTAAAATGTTTAGCTTGATTTGAATTCTTAGTCCTTTCAACCATTCCTAACTTACTTCAAGTAAGCCTGAAAGAGTCTAGAGTTTAATATGAAGAATGGTTTGGATATTAGACATCTGGAACCAGAGTTTGTTTCAGTGAGTGTCCTGAAAAAGAAATAACATTGAGAGATGTAATCTTCATTCCCCCCAACTCCAAGCACTAGTACAGCTGTCTCTTTCCTTGCTCTTGCTCCTTCTTCTCCCTCTTTCTCTCTCTCTCTCCCCCTCCCTGTCCTTGTCTTGCTCTCTGTCTCCTTCATTCCCCCTCCATGCACACATAAGTAAACATTTTGTAACCTAAATTTTTTTCTTTTAATCATTACACTAACATGAATGTTCTTTTTTCTCATTACATATAGCAGACAGATCTTTAGATGCCAAGAAGACATTTAAGTATTTGGGGGGGGTGGGGAGATGGGTTCTTTACAATAATGAAATATATTTTAGTTTAACCTGCATTTTACTAAGCACTTAATACATCAGTTACAAAGACAAAACCTAAATCATCCTTGTCCTCTCAGAGCTCATATCCAAATGGCAGAAGAAAACATTTGCTCTGTCCTGTCTACCTAAAATTAGGAAAAGTCCTGGTGATCTTCCTCCCCAAGTCCTAAAGACAGAACCCTTGGAGAAATAATAAATCCCAATGTCTATTCATAATTATCTTTCTGTAAACAGTGTCTTCATAGATATTTTGCTTTCTGTACCTTTTGGTGTAGTCCCCATGTATATGTTTTTTTCCTTATGGTCAGCTGTTGTAACCATCTTTCATAGGACTTCCCTGAAGTTTTTATGGTCTCTAAATGACTCACTTTCCCCTTCCAGTTTCTAAGGACATTTTTCTGCTTCTGGGTGACCTGTGCAGCTCTTTATTTTGACTTGAAGCATTAGGTAAGAATATGAGCTGCTACCAGTATAGATGAAAGTATGGCCCTATGAACTAATTTTTTTTTCTGTTCTCCTATTTTCTATTACTATTCTATTTTCATGTCAATATCCATTAGTGACACTAACCTAAAAGTTTTCTTTTTCTAACTTAGCCTTAACAACTTTAGGATCAAGACCCTCTTTGCCTCATAAAAAGCATGAGAGTACCATCTTTGCTTTTTTTCTTTTACAAGGAATGAAAATTATTTAAGTTGGTAAATAAGACAGACATTTTTATGCAACGTATTTATGAACAAAAATAACATATCACTAAAACCGGTAAACCAATACTTAGGGTCTTGGGTTCTTCATTCATCATTCTCATTGTTGCCTGGAATGTTTGTCACATTCCAATTCAGTCTAGGCTACTTGGAGATGTTAATTTGGGTGTTTTTTGGAGGGGGAGGGGGGGGGTTGGTGTGGTGAATTCTTTAGAAAAATTTACACATATGTAGCCACACAGAATAACATTTAATTATTTGTTTATCTAGTTATTTGTTTTGATGGATACATTTGAAAATTTTGTTATACTACTGTCATTTATTCCTATACATTCTCCTTTGAGCTCTCCTTCGTAACAAAGGAAAAAACCTAAACAAAACTAACCAGCAAAGTGTATGAAGTATTCTGCATCCACTGTCCTCTACTTTTCTTCCTAAGGGAGGGATATAGAGTGTGAGGAAATTTCAAAAACCTTTTCAGAAATTAAGGTTTATTTAGCCTCTTTAATTGGTTAAGAAAGAATTTCCTCAAGAGTGTTTATTTTCTGCCCTCCCCCTTCTTCCCACCCCATCCCCAGGCCTACTCTCTGAGTCTACTAAGGTCATATGTGAAGGAAGATTGGGGAGGTTCTAGATTTCCTTTCTGAGCTAGTGTAGGTGAGGAACCTTGACTCTTTGAAGGGGACCCAAACCCTGGCTCTTGACACCACTTCAAAATCTTCACAACTGACTAAAACATAAAGGGACTTATTATCTCTAGTCAGAAGACAACAATGGGATGTCAGTCAAAGATTTACTTAAGAGTGAGACATAAGGAAATCTGTGTTTTGGAGATGACTAGAAAAGTTTCCCTCAATTGGGGAAATTCTCTCTTAATTGGGTTTGAGTTGGGACCTCTGGTGGTTGTAGTGTCTTAGAGCTTTGGACTCAGTCGTCACTTAATAATCCAGTCAACCAATTGACTGGATGTGGAGTCAGGAAGGTCATAGTTCAAATCCTGCCAAAGAAAAACTTAGTGGCTCTATGACTTCACAAAATGAGGAGGTTGGACTTGGTGGCCTCTAGATCTCTTCCACCTCTGTGTCTATAATCTGTGATAAATACTTAGGAGGAAAGGAGAAATAGAAAACAATGCAGGGGATGAGATCAGCAAAAGGTATAGGACAAGAACAAAATTAGGAGGGAGTTTTTGTACTGTAGGTGCCCTGTTAAAATACATCTGATTATTTCTTTCTGAAGTCATATATATTATAGTTCGGGTTTTTTTGTGGGGGAGAGGGGAGCATTTATGGATTCAAATGAACCCAAATACCTCTGATTACTCCATCATAGTCTTGTAGATTTAATATTGGAAAGGATCTGGGAGACCTTGGAGGACTTGGAGAGTCAAAGACCTCATTTTTTCAGATGGTGAAAATGAGGCCTGGGTAAAGGAAGGTTCTTAAAGAAGGTCACATCTAGGGTTATAACTCCAGAGCTAGAAGCTAACATAGAATCTAAAGCCCTCTCATTTTACAGATAAGGTCACTGAGACCCTGAGAGATTTAGTGACTTACTCAGGTATGTTCAAGTGAACACACTAATCATGCCTTCCAAATCCAAATCCAGTTCTCTTTCTACCATACATCCTTCCCCCTTCTTTTCTTTTTTAAAAACTTATTCCAAAAGTGACATCTTTACAAAGAAAACAGATTGTGGATCAGGTTTTAACTTCTCAAATCCCAAATGTGTGTCTGTATATACATACATATATTACTGTAATCGAGCAAGTTGACATATGGTGTGATCCAATATGATATAACATAAGACAGCATCTCTTTATATAACACATTGGAAATTAAAAGCAAACATTTCCTTTCCATCCCATCCCAGCTATCAGCTAGGGTGGCAGGTCTCCAAAGGGCGTCTCCCCCACTTCTTGACTCTTAACCATTCATTTAGGTAAAGAAAAGACAGGCCCAAGATGTCTATGGACAGCTCCCTTTGATTCTTGACTTTTGCTGGTACAGAAAACAAATAGCTCTTTTGATTGAGGAGCTCAGATCTTATCATTGTTTGGGCTAATTCTTATCTATGATTTCCTCATTAGTCATCCTTTGTTGCCTAGAAAGCAAAGATAAAAAGACAGCAGGAGGGAGATAAAGTTTAAGAAATGACAGCTGGCTCCTTTTCTGAACTGTAATAATTACACACATTTGTTCAGGGCTTCACGTGTTATAAAGCACTGACCTCATGCTGACTCTGTGGGGTCCCTTGTGTAAGTAATGCCTTCATTTTACAGATGGGAAAATGGAAGGTCCTGTTACAGGATCACAGAGTTAGAGCTAAAAGGGACCCTCCCTGTCACTGAAGCAGCCCCCTCATTTCAGCAAGGCTGGGGGAATGAATGCAGAAAGCTGCCAGATGTCTAACACTGAGGACTTTACTCAGGGTCATAGAGTTAGAGGTGAAAGGAAGCTCAGACATCATCTAGGCCAGCTCTCTTATATTTCATAGGAGGAAACTGAGGTCTAGACAGGTAGTTACTTGTCCCAGGTGGCACAGGTAGTGTCAGAGGCAAAGCTGTCCTCTTGAGACTCTTCCAAGTCAGATCAAGCAACCGTGAAACTAACACTTTTACTGCTGCACAATATGTGACCGAATCAGGGCTGGCTTCCAATGGCAAACTGAAATTCTTTAAATTTCTGAAAGGTCTAGGCTTGCCTTGATTGAAATTCAGCTTTTGCTACATAGAGAGAGTGGCAGTGAGTTCATTTTGCTAAAGAGGTCCGGGTGTTTGGCAAAGAGCAACTTTCTCAGTGTCTCACTTTTTGCCAGGAGAGAAACTTAGTTCATGGATAGGAGAGTCTTCAAAAGAAATAGGAAGCAGCGTAGAGAAAATCTAGGGAATCAGCCCCTTGTCTTTGTACTGTTGCAAAAGGATCACTCATCTATCATTCATGAAGTTCCTACCTGAGAGCCTCTATCCTTCCATGCTGAACGTGTCCAAATTAGTTATGTGGAAATGATGCTGAGGCCCTTTCCTCTAGTCATTTTGTTGTCTTGCCTAGCCAGTCTGGTGGCTTAGGAAGCCGGATAGATGGGTCAGCTCTGTTGATAAACAGATCCTAGTTCAATGTCTATATTTCCTATATTAAGATAGTTTCAGTATAGAAAGTGTATAAACAAGAGAGGATATTGGGAAAGACATCAAAAAATACTAGTCAACGGAAAAAAGACCACACACACACAGA
>CM053583.1:408881182-408916052 GCA_028627135.1 Pseudochirops cupreus | reverse complement strand
AAGCCCCTTTTAGCTCCAAATTTACGATCCTATAATTCCAAGCCACTTAGCCTATCTCTGGGCCTTGGTTTCCCCATCTATAAATTGAGGTTGATGAACTAGATGGTTTTCACAGTGCCATCTAACTCTTAAGCTATGACTCAATGATTCTAAGTCTCAACTTTTGGGGCTCAGTTTCTGCATTTGTAAAATTAGAGGATTGAACCAGATTGTCCCCAATGTCTCTTCTGGTTCCAGAGCTGCGATAATAAAACAATAATCTTTTGAGTTAAAAGCATCCCTCTGTGTCAGAAGCTGTCAGCTTCTTGACAAGCAGCCCTTCCCCCTCCATTTTTATTATTATGATCTCTGAGATTACTTTAAAACAAAAATACTTCAATTAGTTTTTATCCTGCTTTTGTTTCTCACTCACCTGCAGAGCCCGGCGTTTGCACTGTATTTGGAGATCCCCACTACAACACTTTTGACGGACGGACATTTAACTTTCAGGGAACATGTCAGTACGTTTTGACAAAAGACTGCTCCTCCTCTGCCTCACCCTTCCAGGTGCTGGTGAAGAATGATGCCCGGCGGACTAGGTCCTTCTCTTGGACCAAGGCTGTGGACCTTGTGATTGGCGGTGGCACGGTCAGCCTCCAGCAGCATCTCACAGTCAAGTGGAATGGTACCCGGATAGCACTGCCTTGTGAGACTCCTCATTTCCATATTGATCTGGATGGCTACCTCCTGAAAGTAACAACCAAAGCAGGTGGGGCTTCCCAGCATAGAGCCTTCCCAGGGCCTGGGGCCATCCTCCTGGTCCACTCCACTCCACTGTATGTAGCATCAGGCCTTGGTTAGGAATCTAGGCATGATGGCATTTCTCCACTCTCTGGGTAAGCCCCAAAATGTGACTTGTCCAAGTATAGCTGGTGCAGGATTCTTACAACAAAGAAAAGGGGAGAATGGGAGAAGCCGGCTGAATCACATGGGGTTCTGTACAGAGCGGAGTAAGCCTTGGGACTGATGGCAAATCATGCCAGTCTTCTGCTCTGTGGACCCCCAGTGAATTCATAGGTGTTAAATCTCATTGTGAAAATAGCAAGTGCACCTTCCCCTGTTTCCTCTCACTTTCTGTCCTGTTGCTGTCTTTAGTCTATTAGGGATGTCCAGCTTGGAATTGTCAGTGCCTTTTCCAACTTTTGACGTGTATTTTGACATCTGTGGAAAAAAATGCTCTCTTGACAACGCTCTCTGGAAAGGCCAAGACAACCCCACAGTAGAGCCTTCTCTCATTAACCCGTCCTGCTCAAAGGAAGTTTCTTGGCATAGCAGCAGGCCCAGATTTCCCAGGACCATGGCGTGCCCTTAAGTGGGCATTCTCCTTGAGAGTTGTCATGTATGTTCAAGGAGGTTGCTACCCATGTGTGGGAAGAATGCCAGGGAGACCAGTGTGTGTGTGTATGTGTGTGTGTGTGTGTGTGTGTGTGTGTGTGTGTGTGTGTGTGTGTGTGTGTGAGAGAGAGAGAGAGAGAGAGAGAGAGAGAGAGAGAGAATGAGAGAGAGTACAGCAATGCTTCTCCCACATGGAGGCTCTCCTTTGATTTATGACTATGGGCACTGTTTACCACCTTTGTGGGGTGAAAAGCTTTTGCCCTGTAACCTTCCACTCCTCTTAGACTTCTGGAAGGTGACCCTCCTTGCCCTGCTGCTGTTCTTCCTCAAAATTTTATCTCATGGAACCTCTGATTTAGTGGATCCACCCTGTGGCAAATCCATTCATTGAACATCGAACTCTTCATGGTAGGTGCATTGCTAGCCTGGTGTGGCAAACCGAATGCTGGGCTTGGAATCTGGAAGACCTAGGTATGAATCCTATCTCTAACCCTTATCCAGCTTGGTGTCCTTGGGTAAGTCACTTATCTAACCCCAGAACCTCAGATAACTCCCCAAGCCCTCTCTTCCAAGTTCCAGGTGACTCATACTCTGTGCAGGTGGAATAAGTTCCTATACCATTAAACTCAGAGCTTCTTAATGAATTCACATGTTGTTGGCTAGTTTCTCCAAACAGAGAAGTTATTTCTTTGGGAAAACCATGCTCCTTCATTTTGCCACTGGGTTAGAACCCAGTGTTCTACTGTAGTATCCATCAAGCTGCAAAGATGGGAGTTTTTTTCAGGCCATTTTGGGTACTGACCATGCTTTGGCTGTAGTACATAACTGTCCTCATCTCTATAGCCTATAGTCTCCTTGATCTCTGTGATATAAACAAATCCATACATACATGTGTCTATGCACACACATAATTATATGCATGCAGGTGTGTTTACATAACTATATATCATCATGATGCTTGCAGAATAAATAGCATTGAGCTTCATTCTCTGTAGATATATATTCAAGGAAGTAAGCTAAAAATTGCAAAAAGTATTTCCAGCAAAAGTTAGCCTCTCCTTTGACGGACAAAATGGTGCCCTGGCTGGCTCTGATGAGTGTCTGATACTGTAGGTTCTACATATACTTATTTTTACTTTTGCACATAACTGATGAGAGGGGAAACATTGACCACGGCCAAGCCCTGGCAATGGGGCTTTAGGGAGAAGTAGCTCTCAGCAGACCTCTTCCTCTTTCTTCTGGGCCTTGGGTGGGAAATATGTTAATGGCTCGAATTCAGGGCCAAAGGTTTGTTTTGCTAAACTGATTTGAGCCCAAGGAATGCCAGCATGGATAAACAAGGGGAAGAAATGGAGACATTTATTATGATCCTGTGTCAGGCCCATTGAGACCAAGAAGTCTTTGGTTTAGAGGGAGGAGAATGTTGAATAAGAATTTGGGGAAACCCTCTCCAAAAGCAAGGAGGCAGATTTCAGCTTGTAAGTGATCGCTGGCTAGAGGCAAGAAGTTATGCTGGTTCTCTGCCTCCTTATTTTCAGGAAAAGAAAAGACAGAAAAATCTAAGCTTCTGTTCCAGTCTGAAGGAGACATATAATTCTAGCAAGTGTGGGTCTCAGAGGATCACAGATTTAGGGCTGTAAGGGACCTTGAGGGGTGATCAAGTCCAACCACATTCTTTTTATAGCTGAGGACCTGAGGCTTGCTTGGAAAGTGACTTGCTTGAAGGAATGCACAAGAATTAAGTAACCGAGATGAGTTTTAAAACCAGATCCTGCAAGTCCCAATCTAGCCAGCCCCTTTTAAAATAAGCCACCACACCTCATTTCTCTGGAGGAGACCAAACATCCTGGTGCATCCAAGAGGACCATTATTATGAAGGACTCAATCAGCAACAGTTCTCTCTTGGCACAAACTGGATTTGAATGTTGTTATTGGTTATTAGTTCTCTACGTTTCAGAACAAAAGGATTCTGGATCCTTTAGGATTACAGAGACCTAAGGATGTTCTGGTCTGCTCAGAGCTAGCTGGCAAAGAAAGGCTAATGGAATGAACGCTCTCCAGGAGATGAACTCAGTCTGTAGAAGAAGCAAAAGGAATTGGCTGCTATCAAAATAGAAATCGATCATGATCACTCTAAGAAGATAAGCAAAGTGAGAGACATTCCTGGGCTCGAACTCAGGGCTTTATTTTCTTCTTCAATTGCCCTTAACAGAGTGCCAATAATTTACGGACAGCTCCTAATAATACCCAGCTGAATAATTTCCTGAAGAGAGAAACACACAAGGTTTTCAACTTCCTGGGATAAAAAAAAATGTAGTCTACTGGGCCTTAAACTGTGCTTTGGGATTATCCTCTGAATGAAAAATGTTCCGTTTCCAAACAATGGTGTTCTTTACCCAGGCTGAGCCAAGCCCCTTAGCTTTACCCTCTACAGATGTTTTCATCACCTATTGTTGGCTTAGAATGCCATAGTGTTTCTCTTGGGCTCTGTGGGTTTTTCATTTTGTAGCCAGAGGTCGATCATTGTCTGAGATGAGAGAGCAATTATTGCAAAATAACAGTTGAAATGGACCTTGCAGCTGGGAGCGGAGGAGGCATGGGGGAAGAAAGCTTGTGTCTGCTGCCTGGCTGGCTTGAGGACTTAGCCCTGCATTGTGGGCTCTGGGTAGGAGGACAGTGGTCTCTGAGCATGGCTGGAACCCAACTGGCCCCGTGCACTCAATAGCCCACAATGGCAAAAGTCTTAGGGAGGGAGGGGAGCTGCGGGGAGGAAAACTAGCCCCCCCCCCCCAGCCTCCTACCCTGGCAGGTCTTAGCAATTTTACACAATATGCCCTTTCAACATCTGTTTTGCACCCCCTCACAAGTTCTATCCAGAAGAGCTAATTCTTGCTAAGAAGTATGGATTTGCATCTACTGTCTCCATACCTTGGTCCAGACTACTTCCATATGTCTGAAAGGTATTCCCTCTTCATCTTTGCGTCTTAGAATCCTTTCAGGGATCACCTCAGGTGCTGCCTCTTCAAGGAGGTCTGTCCACTAAGCCCCCTAGCTATTGACTGTGCCTCCTCATCTGTAAATGTGTTGTGCCGCCCCTGCCCCAACCCCCGCCCAGGAGAATGTCATATTCTTGATGCCAGGGTGGTGGTGGTTGTTTTATAGGCCGCCACAAAGTTGGTGTGTAACAGTTGTTGAGTTGAATTCAAGTGGTTTGGAGTTTGGAAAACAGCCTTTCCTAGAGACCTATACTTGTTAAATTCAGGAAACATATCCAGCTCTTTGGTACAAAATCCCAAAGAAATCCATCTCTCTCAAGAAACTCCAAGGGAAAGCTATGAATTTAAAAAACAAAAGATAAACCCAACAGCTAGTGCTAATTTGTAACTTTACCTCTGGTCAATTAAGAACCTCCTTCAGGTGGAATCTTCCCTTAGGAAAAAAGTACAGTAATTAAACTGGTGTATCTGAGGTGGAGATTGCATCTAACAAAGTATTCTGTCCTGGTAGGCCATTACCTTTCTGCTGGGAGGGGGAAGGTATGCTTTATTATTCATCATTTCAATCAATCCATAGGCATGCATTAAGTAATTCACCCCTACCCCATGTGCCAGGCCCTGTGCCAGACACTGGGGACACTCAGACAAAAATAGAGTAGCCCCTGTCCTCAAGGAGCTTATGTTCTTGTATTGGAGATAGAGTGGCTCTGTCTTTTCTGTGATACCTTTGGGTTTCTAGGATTAAAAACAAAACAAAACAAAACTACCATTCATTCCTTCAAGCAAATGACAGCAACACAGGAAATAAAATCAGAATATTAGCAGTACCCACCTGAGATTGAGGAGCAGGATTGCAAAGACCTAGAATAAGTAGGTGGAAAAGTAAGGCAAAGCATTCACCAGAGGGGAGAGGAAGTTGGAAGACCTCGGAATGCAAGAAAAGGAATGTGGCCACTCTTCACAGCTGCAGATGGAACACATGCTTCAGTTTTAAACTTCACCATCTGCCAGTTATTTCATTCCAAGGTCTAGGATGGAGAATGGGGGAACTCATCCCAGCTGCAAAGAGAACCACCAGCCCATAAAACCCCAAGGCACTTCCAAAATGCTTCATTGAAGAGGATGACCATTCAAGATACCACACTGAAGGGTTATTTCCTTAGTTACAGCTCATTAGCTTCTCCCCTTTGAGTATTATAATCACCTTTCCATGAGTATATTCAAAAGGAAGATATTATACCATGAAATGAGCAGGGAAACTTGAAATAGAAATGCTGCAAATATGGGGAAGGGAAGCACTGATAAAATATGTAGCCAGCTTAAACCGAGCCTTGTATAGACAAAAAGGTCATAGAGCCAGAAATGAAGTATGACTTGACCTTCTCTGTATTATCTCCTGTTATCCTTTCTGGCTCCCAAATCTGCATTGTATTCCATTGTTCGGTGAATAGGAACATCCATGGTCTTCTGAGAGCTTGACAAATACCTTCAAATATCAAATATGATGACCTTCAAGGAATAAAATGTGTCTTTCCAGGTGTGAAAAATGTCTATTTCCAAACCACCTCCTAAAATGAGACCTTTTCTGATTCTCCCAATTAATCATGGCTACCCAGGAACCACAATGACTTGGCATAGATTCATTATTTACTTATTTATCTGGGTACATATTGTTTCCTTAGAGTAGAAATGAACTTTTGGAGGGCTGGGATTTCTTTTTTTTTTTCTTAGCTCCAGAACTTGATGCTTGGTACATGTTTAGTAAATGCTAGCTGAATTGAATTGAAATGACTAGGAAAGGCTGGCTGACCTTTGGAAGAGCCTTCAAGAGAGAAAATCAGGATGCCAAGTGTCTAACAGAAGAATTGGGCCTTGGGGTCCTTCTCTGTCTCATCCTGCTCAGATGCAAGGAGGCTGTCCTTGGTAAGGTTTCTCCTACACTGTGTTTTGGCTTACTGCAACCCACCTCTCTGTTGGTCAGGCTTTCTTCATTAAAATAATATCTGTCTCAAGAGACTATGGGATATTTCTTACTTTTCTTTCACCTTAAATGACTGAGGCAACTTGGTGTAGTGATTAGAAGTTTGGTCTTGGAGTCAAGAAAATCTGAGTTCAAAACCTGCCTCCATCACACATTGGCTCTGTGACCACAGAGCAAAGAGTTTAACCATTCAGTGCCCAAGGCAACTCCAAGATTTTAATTGCCAGGGGAAATCCAATAGCTGATCCTCTTGGTGGAATTTCCATACTAGGAGATTTCCTATTCCAATGAATTCATAGATCTGGGACCTTCCCCCACTTCCCTAACAAAATACATGTTTAATCAGATGGTCGTAAAGCAACCTTCTTTATGTTGTCCATATAGTCAAATGTCTCCTCTTCTATGCCTAGAGTGGTGTATGAATGAATACACTCCCATTGCCTCAGTCTCTCCTCCCCCATACTGTGCTTTATCTTTGACCCATATACCCATTCTCCAGGGCATCAGGTCCTGGACTAAACAGGCATCTTGCCATCTGCCCTTCAGCTGCTCATGTAACACTGTTCTCCTCCCCAGCTTCCTCCTCTCTGCCCTTCTTGCTCAGGGAAAAATAATTAAAACTAATATTACTGGGAAGATCATGACAATTGAATATCCCATGATTCTATCTGCAATTTCTTCAATTACCTTGGCCAATTTTTCTCTACCATTTTGGGTATGAAGGGCCCCTTTGGCAATGCATTAAAATCTATGAATGGATCCTCAGAAAATCATATTTTTAAATGCATAAAATACATAGGATTGCAAAGAAAACCAGTTATATTGAAATATCAAAGTAAATTTTAAGAAATCATGAATTCCAAATTCAGAACCCTGGCCTAGGCCAAAACTTCCTTCCCAGGCCTCAACTCTGCAAATATGTGTTCTATTTCCCTAGCAGAACACAAGCTTCATGGAGGCAGAAACTTTTACTTCCCTAGCACCAAGCACAGACCCATAGTAGAGCTTTGGTAATGCTTGTATAGTGATGGCATGTCTGGCCGTTTTCCCTGGGGAAATTACTCCCAGAAAGACTTTCCTGTTCCTCTGTTTTGGGAGCCAGTTTTCTCTCTAACCTTTCCTGCAGTTCTTACCCTGTCCTCCCCACCACATGCAATGGTTGGAGAATCTCTCCCTTCCTGGTGCTTCTCTGCATAGAAGCTTTGCATTTGTTTCTACAGAAACTCAGTTTCAAAGCCCCCGGTTTTCCTCCCAGATCATTTTCTTTGACAGGTGTCTTTGCTTTCCATGCCTTTGATGTGGCAGTGGAGTGTCCTAACCGTATATCATTGATCTTTGGCTCTCATTCTCTCCTTTTGGATGATGTCCAAGCATAGGGAGTATGGCTTTTGGAATCTTACTAGTCGGGGAGTTCTTATTGATCTTGTTTCTTTCTGATGTAACCATATGTCAGCTCGGGGGCCATGTGATATCCAGGGAGGACTTTCCCTCTGTTTTCAGACCCATCCTTTTTGTCTTCCCTCCCGAAGATGAACCATTTGTGATGAGTGGCCAAGATCCCGATCTTTCAGGGAAACAGACTTTAAACCTTTCAAGAAAGGACCCATGGTATTCTTTTCAGTGGTCCTATTGTGTTCTCCAATTATGACAGAATGAAAGCCTTTGCTTTTCATAGGAGCCTAACTGGGGGTGGAAGGCAGTGGGGCAAAGATTAAAAAGCACATGGGGAACAGATCGTCTATGTACTATTCTTCCTACAACTTTTCTGTCCGTAATTACATGCTAAAAGCGTCTCATTCTCCTTTATGTGAGGTCCTAGTCCTGAGACTAAGGGTCCATGTATTTAAGGCTCAAAGCAAAGATTTATGTTCTGTTGATAGTGGTATTATGCACAGAGAGCTGGTCTGCAAGCCAGGAGATACGGGTTTGAATCCTACCACAGATTCTACTATGTAAGCATGGGAAAATTCGTGTCTCCAAATTCTTTCCTAACATAAAATGGAGATAATCCTCGCACTATGTAACCCACAAGGGTTATATGAGGAGAACATTGTGTAAACTTGAGGTTCTAGAAAAAGGAGAACCTCTCTCAGTTCAAAGCTAGCCCAAAGTGATTTGGGCAGGAGCCGTGTCTGAATTGTAGGAACTAACAATAATAACAGCAGACACATTTACACAGTGTTTGCAGTTTCACAAAACATGCCGTGTTAGGGAGGTGGATTGAAATTATACCCATTGTATAGCTGAGGAAGCTGAGCCACAGAAAAGGCTGAGTGAACTTTCTTTCATCACAATCATATACAAACATTTAATAAGCATCTGTAATGTACCGTGCTTGGGTACAAAGACAAGCATGAAATGGTCCCTGCCTTCCGAGGATTCTAACTGCATTCTAGCTAGGGCGACAATGCACTTGTGATGCTTTGAAGATCATGAAGCATTTCCCTCCTAACATTGGTGAGCCATGCTAGGTGAATATTTATTATTCCCATTCTGCAGATGTGAAAATCAAGGCTCAGAGAATTGTATTGAGTTTGTCCATAGTGATAACCTCAATAATCTGTGAAACTAGAATGTGAATCCATGTCATTAGACACCCAATTCCAGGGCTCTTTCTCTCATGTCATTGTTCTTTTTCTTTTTCTTTTTTTGTGGAGAGAGGGAGGAAAGCAAGGCAATTGGAGTTAAGTGACTTGCCCGAGGTCACACAGCTAGTAAGTGTGTCAAGTATCTGAGGTTGAATTTGAACTCAGGTCCTCCTGACTCCAGGGGAACAGTGCTCTATTCACTGCACCACCAAGCTTTCCCCTGCTATTTTTCTTAGACATGATGGACATGGTGGTGGCAGGACGGTGGCAGTCCTCCCATGGACTCCTCTCCTCTCCTCTCCTCTCCTCTCCTCTCTTCTTCCTCCTCCCCCTCCTCCTCCCCCTCCTCCTTCTCTTCCCTCTCCTCCTCCCCTCCTCTTCCTCTTCTTCTTCTTCTTCTTCTTCTTCTTCTTCTTCTTCTTCTTTTCTTTCTCTCTCTCTCTCTCTCTTCTTGACTTTCTCCAGGACACAACATAGGTCCAGCTTCCATACAAGGCCTTTCTTAATCTTTCCAGTAGGTCTTTCTACTAGCTCTCCTTCTTGAAATTACTTAGTAGATATATTCTGTACTGACTTACCTGTATTTTCTCTGACCTTTCGATAGAATGGATCTCCTTGAGGGCAAAGAGTGTCTCATTTTTGCCTTTGCATCCCCAGCTCCTGGCAAGGTGCTCCACACTATCCACACTAGCAAGTACCTATTTGTTGAGTCAAGTTGATGTAAATAACGTAATAAGCATGCTAAATAGATGCAGATATAGGAATAAACATTAGGAATATATGAATCAAATCTTATTAAAACAAATGCTGGTATACTAAGTTTTATACGTGCCTTAAAAATGCATGTACCAACTTTCTCAACCCAGCCAATGACCTAATTTAAATTTATGTACTATTAACTATAGTTAGGTTCCAGTATAGTCAAAGGATTTTGATGTCTCTCAGACTGTCCCATAAAAGAATTGACTATTGATCACCTATCAAAGATGATGAATATGGTGGCAGTGGTTGTCATAGTTGGGAACTGGTAGACTGAACTTTTGTCCCCTTCTCTTCCAGGCCTGGAAATCTCCTGGGATGGAGACAGTTTTGTGGAAGTTATGGCTGCTCCACACCTGCAGGGCAAACTCTGCGGACTTTGTGGCAATTACAACGGACACAAACGGGATGATTTAATTGGGGGGGATGGCAACTTCAAGTTTGATGTGGATGATTTTGCTGAGTCCTGGCGAGTGGAGTCAAATGAGTTTTGCAACCGGCCCCAGAGAAAGCCAATGCCAGAGCTTTGCCAAGGGACGGTGAAAGTGAAGCTTCGAGCACACCGGGAATGCCAGAAACTCAAAGCCTGGGAGTTTCAACCCTGTCATTCTACTGTAGACTACACAACATTCTATCGGTGAGTATGGTCTCAGGAGGGCATATGAGGAGAAGACCAAGAAAGGAATTCATGGGGAAAAATGGATACAAACCTATATGCATGTAGAAGGAAGCTCAAATAGAATCAGTACCTCTTCATATCCCAGATGCTCCTCTGGGTTTGATCAAGCTTAGACTTGTGTCCAGATTGGGAAGTCCAAGAGAAATAACCCTCATGGACTTAAAGTGGTCTAAGGTTCTCTTCTGTCTACAACAGGATCCGTGTACCCTGAAAATGCATCTTTACTTCAGTATAATTGGTTTCATTTGCAATCCTCTGGATTTTATCTTATCCATTTAAAAATGTTTCTCTGAGAAGGAGTCTGTGGACTTCACCAGACTGCCAGAGGGGTCCATGACACAGAAGAGGTTAAGGATCCTTGATTTAGGATTTGTATTGTTTTTGATTTATCCAATAGAATTACGTTGCATTGTACCTTATATATTATTATACACACATTTAATGATTATATCATACTATGTCGTTTT
Organism: Pseudochirops cupreus; assembly: GCA_028627135.1. Taxonomy (NCBI): domain Eukaryota; kingdom Metazoa; phylum Chordata; class Mammalia; order Diprotodontia; family Pseudocheiridae; genus Pseudochirops; species Pseudochirops cupreus. The sequence goes on along the minus strand of CM053583.1, from coordinate 408,905,208 downwards.
CATATTATATTCAGCATGGAGATCGTAGGTCAAACCAGAAGGACCAATACTGTTTTACCAGAAAAAAGTTCTGTAACAACATGGTCCAGTGGGAAGAATTCTGAATTTAGAGTCGAAAGACCTGGTTTCAAATGTCACCTCTGACATTTATGATTCGTGTGACCTTGGACAAATCACTTTCCCTCCCTGGACCCAGGTTTCCTTAATTGTAAAAGTGTTGGGTTGGATGTTGGGCCTTTTGAGACCCTTTCAGCTCCAGATTGCTAATTTTGTTTGGGAGGAAGACTAGAAGAGGCCATGTGTACTCTGGTGGTAGCCACTTGCCTAAAGCTCGAAGAGATTCTTAGACACAGAAGTGAGAGAGAGCATTCCGGGGATGAGGAGCAGTGGCCTATGCACAGAAACAGGAGAGGTATGTTGTGTATAGAGCACAGCAGGTAGGTCAGTGTGGCTGAATTGGAGAGCAAATGAGAAGAATTCCACGAGAAATCATCTTAGAAAGAGGAAAGAAAAAAATCAAGTATGAGGACTCCTTGGGAATTTCAAATCTGTTTAACTTATCATCTGCAATAACTCATTCATAGGTGGGTGGGTATTACCTATCTTCAAGTATCACACACACAAAAGTCTAGGGTCTGCTTACCTTGCACAGATATTGAAGCTTAATTAATCTGATTAATTTGACTGAGTTGTGGCTCCCGCTGGCTGGAGAAATATGTTGGTTTTTAACCTCTGGCTGTCTGTGGCTCTCCCAACCATGGGGGAGACAGGCAGAATGCTTGAGGCGGGCCCCTTGAGCTATGCTCATGTCTCCTTCCTTAAAATTATAAACTGCCTGTGGTCTGAAGCCACAGTGAGGCTATTTTTACTCTTTAATTGCCCCAGTTTATTTCCCCTCGTTCTCATTAAATCTGATCCTTTTTAAACATTTTATTTGATCTCTTGACATAAAAGATAAAATTCGATGAAGGCAGCATGAGGAAGAGTGGAAAAAGCCTCCCCTTGTCAGCACAGAGCCCTGAACAAGGCTCCATCTGCCAAGCCATTTGGCTCTGGCTCCTGAGTTTCCTTCTTCAGAGTCATTTTCCCCTTATGATTTGAATTCTCTCCCTTCCTATTACTTCCTTCTCCCCAGCCCCACTAGTATGCTTGTCCTACTCCCTCTCTGTTGAAATCCAGGCCGTTTCATGCTCATGATCCTCTGGAATGAGTCACTTGGCTAGATGGAGCACACGTGTTGTCATGGGCAAACCAAGGTGGGAAATGAAATGCCCTTTGGTTTACTTCAAGGGCTGGGTTGAGAGCAAGTAAGTGTGGTGGCCCAGGTATGGGATCAAGATCACATTTTCTTCAATTAATCATTCAATGAATATTCATGAGGCACCTCCTCAGCATCCATCGCTGTTGTTTGGTGCTGGAGATACAGAGACAAAAACGAGCGTCCTTTCTTCTCCCTCTCCCCAGCAGCTTCTGTTTGTTTCCATATTAGATTGTGTTGGAAGGTAGATGCCATTAATACCTCCATTTCACAGATAGGGAAACTGAGGTCATGCAGGGTGCCCAGGTTCAGGCAAATACTGTTTCTGAGGTTTCTTTCCTCTTTCTAAGATGGGATTTGAACTCAGATCTACCTGACTCTCGGCCCAGAGTTCTATCCACTGAGCCACCTAGTGTAGATGATTCCATCCCTCAGAGGACTTAGGTATGAATAGAGGAGAGGGCACATTTAGGGGAGAGATGACCAAGAACGGATATTTTGTTTTGGAAAGTTACAGTGGCATTTGAAGATGATTCCAGAACTGGAAGGTGGATGGGGGATTTAGGGGCACTGGTTTGCACACAGAAGCAAAATGACCAGGAAATGAAATGAAGCAAAATCAATGTGGAATGACAAGAGGCACCAGCCATCTTTCAGCTCCAATAAGAAGAGCTTTGGATGGAGACGGGGATGGAAGCTGGGACCTTCAGTTGGAGTGTATCAATTATAGCAGTGAGATGGAGTAGGGTTTCCTTTTGGAATAAACTTGATGTTTCCATAGCTTGAAAGCTGCAAAGGACCTCAGAGGCTCCCTGGTTCAAGCCCTCCATTTTACAGATAGGGAAACTGAGAGCCAGAGGGGTTTCAATGACTTGTTCATCATGGTCACAGAATTAGTAAATGTTGGAGGTGGGATTTGAACCCAGGTCTCCTGACTCCAAATCTGTGGCTTTTTCAATTATTCCCCGCTAGTACCCAGGATAAAGAGACTTTTTTTTTTTTCCTGCTGAATCCTTAAGTCTGTACCATTATTCTCAGGGCAGGGAAGTAGATCTCTTGGCCCCATATTTCCATAAAGGGTGGCTATACAGAGCCCTTACAGCTGGGTGCCCCCTCAGCTGTGCACCCCAAGATGTGTAAGGCTGTGCTGGAAAGAATTAGAGCTCCCTGGTCCATCTCTGCTGTGGCGCAGCTGATCTCCACATGCTCCTTGAGAGGGACTTTCTCTTGGTTCACTTTGGAGTGTGGCTGTCCTCTTGAGCACATGTGGCTGGAGGGGGGTGTACTGCCATCTGTGGGGGGGTGTGGAGGGAGGCTGCTGCTGTCTTCTTTAGCTTCTCCAGGCAGATGCCTGGCAGGGGGCAGGATGAAAGAAGTCTTGGTGCTTGGAAACTTTTCTTTCAGACTGCAGCCAGGGGAAAGGGAAGATCTCATGTCATTGTTCCTATGGAGACTCTTGATTCATTTTTCCAAATTATTATCATTAATTATTATTGCTGGGCTCATCATATAAGTTTTCATCTTATTGTGCAATTTTCATGAAGGCTGTTCTTGGCATTCAGAGTTGATTAGAAATATTTGCTTTTGTTGTTGTTTTTAAATGCAATCAGGACATCAGAGAGAGCTTGGGTGCTGACTCAGGTCAGAGAACTCTGGTTCAGATTCTTCCTCTGATGCTCACTTCCTATAATACCCCGGGAAAGTCATTTAATATCCTTGGAGCTCAGTTTCCTCATCTGTAAAGTGAGAAGGTTGCCCTAGCTGGCCTCTGAGGTCCCTTCCAGCTCTAGACCTAAGATTATAAAGTCCCATCAGTATTAGGACCTGAATGACACATTTTTTACAGCTAGTTCTATGCATTTGTAGAGAATTAGCTAGCAAACACCAAGGAGTCAGGGACTGTCTCATTTCTTCCCTTTGTGTCTCTAGACTCTAGAACAGTGGCTGGCACAAAGTAGGTACTTTATAAATACTTATTGATTAAGGCTAACTGTAGAACTTATTCCTAATTAACCAGTAGAATATAATCTCCTGAGTACAAAGCCAGTTTCATTTTTATCTTGTGTCCCCAGCCTGGCACACGTATCAATCCTTCAGTGGCTTTGTATCTGAGATCCAATGAACCTTTACTAAGCACCTACTGTGTGCCAGACCCTGTGCTAGGGAAAATAAAGAAGTGTCCCAGCCTCCAAGGAACCTATATTGGGCAATAAAATATGTTTAAATATAAGTATTTTCAAGCTGTATGCAAAATTGACACAAGGTAATTTGATCAGGGAGAGGAAATGTCATTTTTAATTTTTACAATCATTTGTTAAGTGTCTACTAAAGATGGTGCAGTCAGTGAATCATCATTTATTAAGTGCCTACTATCTGTCAGGCACTGTGCTACGTGTGCTACAAATATTATTTCATTTAGTTCTTTTTAAAATTTTCTTCTTTTCATTAATTAACTTTGTTTTCAACATTCACCTTCACAAAGATTTTGAGTTCCAAGTTTTATCCCCATGTCTCCCCTTCCCCACCCTAAGACAGCATGCATTCTGATTACCCCCTCCCCCAATCTGCCCTCCCTTCTATCCCCCCTTCCCCCCCCAGCCCCTTCCCTTCTATTTTCCTGTAGGGCAAGGTAGATTTCTATACACCACTGCTTGTATATCTTATTTCTCAGTTGCATGTAAAAACAATTTTTAACATTTGTTTTTAAAACTTTGAGTTCCACATTCTCTTCCTCCCTCCCTCCCCACCCACCCTAATTGAGAAAGCAAGCAATTCAATATAGGTTATACAAGTCTAGTCATGCAAACACTTCCATAACAGTCATGTGAAAGGCTAACCATATTTCCCTCCATCCTATCCCACCCCACCCCCATTTATTCTATTCTCTCCTTTGACCCTGTCCCTTCTCAAAAGTATTTGCTTCTGATTATTCCCTCTTCCTATTTTCCCTCCCTTCTATCATCCCCCTCTCACTTATCCCCTCCCCCCCTACTTTCCTGTAGGGTAAGATAAATTTCCATAGCCAATTGAGTGTGCATCTCATTTACTTCTTATAACAACCCTGGGAGATAAGTGACATTATTATCTATCTTTTACAGAGAAGGAAACTGAGGCAGCCAGAGGTTGAGTGACTTGCCCATGGTCACACAACTAGTTTCTGAGTTCATATTGAAACTCAGGTCATCCTGGCTCAAAATTCAAGTTGCAGTTTAAATTCCACCTTCCACAGGAAACCTTTTCCAATACCTCTTCATTCTAGTAACTTCCCTCTCGATTATTTCCTATTTATCCTATGGTTTGTTTATAGGTAGATGTTTACATGTTGTCTCCCCCATTAGACTGTAAGTTCCCTGAGGGCAGGAACAGTCTTTTTTGCCTTTCTTTGTCTACTCAGAGATAAGCACATAGTTGTTGTTCAGTCATGTTCAGCTCTTCATGCCCCATTTGGGGGTCTTAGCAGAGAGACTGGAGTGGTTTGCCATTTCCTTCTCTAGCTCCTTTTACAGAAGAGGAAACTGAGGCAAGGAGAGTTAAGTGACTTGCTCAGAGTCACACAGCTGGTGAGTGTCTGAGGTCAGATTTGAGCTTGGGTCTTCATGGCTCCAGTCCTGGCATTTTATCCACCTAGTTTCTGGGAGGGGATCAGGAAGGGCTTTGTGTAGAAGATAGCATTTCAGCTAATGGAATCTTGAAGGAAATGAGATTATCACAGGCAGGAGTGAATAGGCATGGGGGAGAGACAGCCTGGGCAAAGCCACAGAGACAGGAGATAGAATGATGGGTTGGAGAAGCAGTAAGGGTAGTGTGTGTGTGTGTGTGTGTGTGTGTGTGTGTGTGTGTGTGTGTGTATGTGTAAATATATGTGAAAAAATGGCTGAATTGAATCAAATAATAAGTAGACCATTTGGGGTCCATCTAAAAGGATACCAAGAATGTGGGTGCTTCCAGTAAGCACTTCTCACTCTCCACCTCCTCCACTGTTTGTTCTGATCCTGTATAAATAAAGTCACCTGTGACCTAAATCTAGAACTACTTTGTTCCATCCAGCACTACAGGCTGGAGACAAGAGGTGATGGGGGTGGGGGTATCACTGTTTTAAAGTCAGGAGGACAAAGGGAACTGCAGAATTTTTCAGATGTGCTACCCCAGCTCGCCAGGATCATTTGAATGGACACCAGTCACCAGCAAGTTACATATGACTGCATGCAGGGTTTGGTAGAATTCGTTTGGTGTCAAGAGACAGGGGCTGCCCTCCCGAATCCATCAATCATCCCAGCTCTTTCTGTCTACCTGCCCTTCCCTCCCTGTGGGAGGTGGGCCACAGCTTGTCCAGACCACATCAGATTTCTGTGATGAAGCCTAATGCGTTTAGTTAAGACAGAAGCCATGCCTTACACATGGGTGGGCAGCTCCAAGAATAATAAAGTTTGCCCTTGATCTTCAAGTTGGGAGGCAAGCTACATTACTGGGGAGAGAATTTGATTTGTCTGATTTTTTGGGGAATTTTTTTAATCTTCAAAGAAATATTCGAATGTTTTCTTAAATGAAGAAGAGAACAAATTAGCATATTGAATACATGCAAATCTATAGAAATTCGTTTTGATCAAAGCAAAATGATCTAAGATGGCTTTCATTTTCTGTTATCCTATGAACCACTGTGTTTGCAATCCAGTGGGCAAAACAGGACATAGAGGAGGCATTGTGTTGCTTCTTTGATGAATTCATGGTCTCAATGATGTGGGTTTTATCAGCAGCAGCATAGCTAGCATTTATGTAGCACTTTCAGGTTTGCAGAGAACTTCACAAATGTTATCTCATTTGATCCTCTCAACATCCCTTGGGATGTAGGTGCTATTATTATCCCCATATTACTGGTGAGGAAACTGAAGCAGATAGACATTAAATGGATTGCCTAGGGTCACACTTCTAGTAAGTATCTGAATCTGGATTTGAACTCAGGTCTTCTTGACTCCAGATCTACATGTCTATCTACTGTGTCACCTGTGACATCAGGTAATCTATAGTATAGTAATAGGAATATATCCTCCAGTGGGACAGATCGTAGCCTACCGGTAACCTCTCACCCTCTGCAGCTCTTGCCCAAGTCTTCCTATAATTCTTTACAGAAAATACACTTAATATGATGGGAGACTTCTTCTGTTTCTCCTGGCATTGTATCGGTAGGAATAGAGCAAACAAATTTCTCCTCAGTGATCTGTCTTGTTGCCCACGTTTCTGGCCTACTTCCTTTTTCTGGTCATGCACCTCAGAGATGCTATCCTAAGTCCCTTCTCTTGCAAAATTCTCGGTTGGTTATATCTTGCTGCCTACTCACATCCTCCATGCACCAATCCATTGCTTTTTGGGTAAGCTTCAACATTGTTCTTCAGAGACTGTGGGATTCCATTGTTTGCAACCACAGGGCATCCCAAGGAGAATATTGTTCTTTAAAAGATGTTTTAACCCATGAAAGGAAAAGAGTCACACCATAAGAATATTTATGTCAGCGTAATCTTTTGTGTTTTAATTATTTTTTCAATGAAAAATGTTTTCTTTCCCTCGTAACTCTTTCCATCCCTATCGGAAACCAAAATAAAATAAAACCAAAAACCCTTGTAACAATACACGACAAGACAAAAAAATTCATATACATTGACTACGTTAAAGAAGTGTCTGCCTCTCTCAAGACACTAAATTCATCACCTCTTTACCAGGAGCTAGGTAGCAGCAATGTTTCATTATGGAGTCAGGAATTATGGTTGGTCATCATGTCTACAGAAGTGCTTAAGTCTTTTGAAGCTGTTTGTCTTTATAATGTTGTTATAGTATCATTACTGTATTGTAACGGTTCTCCTAGTTCTGCTCTTTTCACTTTGTATCAGCTCATATAAGTCTGCACGGGTTTTTCTGAAGCCATCCCTTTCATCCTTTCTTACAGTTTGATGACATTCCCTTCCATTCATGTACCTTCATTTGTTGAGCCATTCCCCATGTGATGGGTACTTCTTCAGTTTCCAGTAGTTTTTCACCACAAAAGAGCCATTATAAATTTTTTTGTATATATGGAGCTTTTTCCTCTTTCTTTGATCTTTTTGGAGGATAAAATCTCTTTTCTTAAGGTTCTGAAGTGTTCCATAGGGAACTTTTTTTTGGACAATGCAGAAGGGGGAGGGTATCTGAGCTGTAATCTTATTGGAGTAGGAAAAAACTCTAGCAATCAGAACTTCACCTGTTCTGCAAACTAGGGTTTCTAGAGTTGCTTGGGCCATTGAGAGATGAAGTGACTTGTCTCAGCCCCCACAGCGAGTATATGCCTGAGGTGCTCCTGATGCCAAGACCACTTCCCTATCCACTATACCACACTGCCTCTTATGGATAAAGACACCTTATAAATGTGATATGGACAACAGTGAGACTGATAGCACTAGATTAGAAGCTAACATAATTGGAGGGTGAGATTGTGATCTAAGATTTGTAAGTTAGCAATTAATCAGCAAGTATCTATCTGTCTATCCATCCATCTCTCTCTCTCTCTCTCTGTCTCTCTCTCTCTCTCTCTCTATCTCTATCTCTCCATCCAGGGGGGGAATGCAAGGCAATTGGGGTTAAGTGACTTGCCCAATGTCACACAGCTAGCTAAGTGTCAAGTGTCTGAGACTGGGCTTGAACTCAGGTCCTCCTGACTTCAGGGCTGGTGCTCTATTCACTGTGCCACCTAGCTGCCTCTCATCAAGTATTTATTAAGTGCCTGATGTGATCTTAATATTCTTCATTAGGTACTGGGAATACAAAGACGAAGTTTGAAACAGTCTCTACTCAAAAAGAACAGACATTCAGATGGAGGAGATAGTAAAGACATATAAAACTGTACATAGATAAATATAAAGTCTCCTTCCATTTGTGCCTTCATATAAGATTTTTCAGTTACTTCTTCATCCCCAAAAAACTCAAAAAGTGACTCTTTGAATGAATGAGAAAATATGAATTATGTGCTCTGTATTTTTTCCTTATATTTTAAGAAATTCTTTTAAGCTTCTAGCTTCATTTATAAAGAAGCTACAATATTTGATTAAAGATCCTGTAATAAATGTAATTTGGTTTAATTGCCTACTTGGTTCTCTTTGGGGGGAGTACACAATAATTTCATTATAAATGATGTTTTAAACAGTTTCGCTGCCTGTACTGATAAGACCTGACTAAGTCCTGGGTGTGTTAATTGATTTGGGCAAGAACGAGATAATTTTGCTTATTAAATGCTGGGGGTGGTATTCCTGGTTGCTTCATGTAGAGCTGGATTCCCTAGAGTTACAGAGATTGTGTGTCATTAAGGAATTAACCTCAACATAATTTTAATTTGATTAGGCTTCAGATGCACATAGGAGCAGCTTTCTGCTGTGTCCTTACTTGCTGCCTTCCAATGCATTCATGCTCTAAGTGAAAGCAGGAGGAAGAAGAAAGTTGCCTTAGAATCTCAGGATGCCTCAATGGTTCTTTTTAGAGGGAGGTAAATAAAGAAGTTAGAGGAATTGGCTTTATTATGTAATGAGCCTTTCTTAGTGCTCTGTGCCATCTCATTTTTCAGGGGCATGGTGAGCATTCAGTAAAGTGAAAGGTCGCCATGAAGGTGAATGCAAGTCATACCCATGTCTGCAGCAGATAATGAAAGGATAGAGAGTTCCCAGAAGGAACTCCAAACCAAGGCATGAGATCATTGATTTAGAGTTGGAAGTGTTCATCAAGTACAACCACTCCATTTATAGATGAAGAAACTAAGGCACAGAGGTTAGGTGACTTGGCCACAGTCATGCAGCTAGGAACTGTCCACATATATCTTGTAAAGGGGGTCGCAGAGGAGGAAGGTGAAATATTTTTGGGATTGAGATATGACAAATATAAAAAATTTCTATATTATTCACAAGCCTCATGCCTTTATATCATGGGTATTTACTTCTAAATGAGAATCAGATGGCACCAGATATGGTGAGCCCTGCACAATATCACAAAGAAAGGAAGTTGATTGTGTCTTAACAGACAGGAAATAACTGTGTCCTGAGCTGGGGATTATTGATAAATCAGTTTTCTCTGTATAGTTAGAGCACCAACTAGTTAGAGTAAAATCAAGACCAAGTTAAATGAAAAGTTAGCAGTGATTAGAAAGAAATGAAATTTAATTACCATAGCTTCTACCAGACATAATTAAATAAGCTGAAACCTGGGAAATCAATAAATGTGAAGTCATTGATTCTGATTAGGCTTCTTTCTTTCTTCTTTCTTTTTTTCCCTCTTTTTTGCTTTTTGGAGGGAGAAAGCAGGGCAATTGGGGTTTTTAAAGTTACATGGCTAGTAAGTGTTAAGTGTCTGAGGCTGGATTTGAACTCAGGTCTTCTTGACTCTAGGGCCAGTGCTCTGTTCACTGTGCCACCTAGACTTATTTCTTAAGAACAATATGAAATAATCACTATAATGGGAAGATCTAAGGAGCCTAGAAACCACACTAATCCACAGACCTTATTTTCCTTGCTAGCCAAGAATAGTCAAATGATAGTCAAGGGTAGTGATTTCAGAATTGCCTCACTCCTTAATCCCTGATGTCTGTTCCACTGTCATGTGATCTTACAGATATGGCTGTCCTCTGTTCCTTGGTGTTGATCCCAATACATTTGCACCCACTTATCCTATACTGCTCTTGTCCAAGTTGTTCATCCCCCAAGATCTCCTGCCACTTAGCTCAGTGCCTGCTGTACTATAGCATTTAACAAATATTTATTCATTGGCTGATTGATTAATATTGTGGGAAGACCAACGGATTACATGGACTGTCCATGTTTTATCCCTTAGGCTCATTATATGACAGGATCACTTCCTCTTATGATTCTACATCTCCCTGATGATCTCCTCAAGGTCACTTTTGATGCACAATTCTTCACTGGGCATGTGCTGTAGACTCTCCCCACTCTGCATTTCTACATTTCTCTTTTGGTGAACCAAAATCTTAAAATTTTGGAGACTCTAATATTTCGTTATTTAAAGCATCTTGTAGACTCTTGGTGTTACCAAGATGAACCTTGTTTCGGGGAGAAGCTTGAAGTCATTAAAAGCATTGTGAAATGACCCAGATGCAACCCAGAATGCTCTTCTCCTAATCAATTCTGGGCTTGTCCATTGGGCATGCGTAGTATCTGTCTGTGATATAGATATTGATAGTCCAGCTCTATGAACTTGTCATTTAACATTCTCCATCCACTTTCTTTTCCCCAACAATATGGTAAGACTGATTCCCTTAGGCTGATTATGAATCTCACTTGGGACATTCTGCGACTTGCCACAACCTACACATTCATTCATAAATGGAATTTTTGGAGGACCTCACCAACTCTAGAGAATCCTTCTTTCATTTGGACTCTGAGTTGGCAATCCTCCGGTATCATTGTGAATATGTTTGGTGAGCGCAGTGTCTTTGGACCATACCATTAGTTTGCGTTTTGGGGATTAAAGTAGAGGATTTGATTAAGCCCAGTGTTTAGGTTATACACATCATTACCAGGGACAAAGGGTCCTGAAGGTTCTCTTAAATGTTTTTTTTTTTTTAATAATAAACATCATATTTCTTTTCCTGTTTCCCCCATTCCCATAATTTCAGTCCTTCGAGGCAAGCACATTTTGTTGCTTCCAACACCATACAAAGGCTGCAGCCTAATGTGGAAACTCCAAGGCTAGAAGGATAAAATTAAGAAGATAGAACATCCACAGATGTGTGTAATTGTGGCCAGTGCTTGGGGACAGAAAGTGGAGCTTGTTAGCCAGTGGTTAATTACAAATTTTAAACCATGTTTTGGCAGCTTCCATCCCAGCACCTTGCAGCTTGGATATGGCTTGAAAGCAGTCATGTTCAGCATTGAATGTAATGCTATATGCCCAGAGGAATGGGAAGAACGTTTTTTCTCTTTTTTTAATGATAAAATATATCTTCTTGATGAGGTGATTCAACTAAGATTCCCAATGGAAGGCACTTTGTAAAATTCAAATCCCTCTATAAATGTTGAATATACTTATAAAGATGAGTACTATGGTGATGAAATAGAATTGGCTTTTTAAAAAATTCTCATATCATCCCCTTCTTTCCTCAAAATATGAAACCACAAGATGGAGGGAAGAAGAGAAACATGGCCCATTTTACAGGCATGTTTGTTTTTGCAAACATTTAACAATCTTCTCTAATGTTGTAAACGTATTAGTGCTCAAATGAAGCAAATGAGCTTTTCATACTTTTGGACAAAAATAATCACGTGATTGACATAGAAGACTGAATGGTGGGCTTGGAAGCAGCAATACCTGGGTTCAAAACCTCCTTCTGATACTAACTGTGGTCTAGAGCAAGAAGAGACCCCTTCCCCCCAGGCCATCTAGTCCAGCCCCTACATAATTCAGATGAAGAAACTGAGACCCAGAAAGATGAAGTATAAGGTAACACAGAGAATCAAAGGGCTAAACCTGGAAAGACCTTCAAAGGCTATCTAGTCCAATCTCTGAATTTTTCAGATAACAAAACCAAGGTCTATGGGTGCTAAGAGGCTTGGCCCAAGGTGAGACCAGAGCACGGAGGTGAGAATGGAATATAAGATCCATGTTTCCAGGGCTCTTTCCACTGACCCACACTACCTCCCAAGTCACTAAACCTCTGTGGGTCTCAGTTTCTCATCCGCAAATGGGATTAATATATCAATAATAATAGTAATATAGTAGCAGGACAATTTACTTCACTTCTCAATGCTCTTTAAGTCTATACAATCACAGAGAAGGAGCTAGCTTGCATGGTGAGAGGGATTTTCCTCCTCCTGATAGTTTCTCATACCAATTGGTTTTTTCTGAGTGATACCTAGCTGACTCAACCTTAGTTGATAGATTGCTGAAATTAATCAGATAAGATCTGAGCTCTAATCCTGCCTCAGAAACAGAACTGTGGGACACTAGGGAAATCACTTAACTCTCCTAGCTTCATCTGTCTCATCTGCAAAATAGATTTATTATTTGTACTTATGAGCATTTACATGTGTTTTGTAAACTTCAAAGGGCTAGATATTATTTATAAGTAGACTGATGACTTAATAATATACTTTTAAAAAAATTGATTTGTTTATTTAATTTTAGTTTATAAGATTCAGTTCCACAATCTCTTGAGTTTCAAATTTTCTCCCCTCCCTCTGCCCTCCCCCCACCCATGGTGGCGTGCAATGAAGTATAGGATTTGCAAATACTTTCACATTGGACGTTAGTCTGGTTATATAGAAGGGTTTTAACCAATGGAGTGAACAATGGGAAAAAAAGAAACAAAACCAAACATGGAAAAGAACGATAGCATGTATTGCTTCGGTCTCCATTTAAACTCTGTTCTTTCTAGATCTTTCTCTGAATCTAGACATCTCCTTCCATCCTGAGACTTGTAGAGTTATCTTGTAACTGTGCGTTGCTGAGAAGAGTCTTGATTACATGAAATTGAAAAGTTTCTGTACAAACAAAGCCAATGTAACCACGATTAAGAGGGAAGTGGGAAACTGGGGAAGAATTTTAACAACAAGTGTCTCTGATAAAGGCCTCATTTCTAAAATATACAGGGAATTAAGTAAAATCTATAAGAATACAAGTCATTCCCCAACTGACAAATAGTCAAAGGATTTGAACAGGCGATTTTTGGAGGTAGAAATTAAAGATATCTATAAGCATATGAAAAAATGCTCGAAATCACTATTGATTCGAGAAATGCAAATCAAAACAACTTTGAGGTACCACATCTCACCAATCAGATTGGCTAAGATGACAAAACAGGAAAATGAGAAATGCTGGAAAGGATGTTGAAAAATTGGGACACTAATGCATTGTTGGTGGAGCTGTGAACTGATACAACCATTCTGGAGAACAATCTGGAACTATGCCCAAAGGGCTACAAATAATTGCATACCCTTTGACCCAGTAATACCACTTCTGGGGTTGTATCCCAAAGAGATCATAGAAGTGGGAGGAAGACCCATATGTCCAAAAATATTTATTGCAGCTCTCTTTGTGGTGGCAAAAAACTGGAAATTAAGGGGTTGCCCATCAATTGGGGAATGGCTAAACAAGTTGTGGTTTATGAATGTAATGGAATACTATTGTGCTATAAGAAATGGGGAGGAGATGGACTTCATAATTACCTGGAGAGGCTCATACAAACTGATGCTAATTGAGAAGAGCAGAACCAGGAAAAATTTGTACACAATCACAGACACATCGTATGTGTGATGACCAACTTTGATAAACTGGACTCTTCTTAATAATATACTTTTCAGCAGATGAGTTGTCAGAATATACCCATCCTGTGAGCAGATTGTTAGAAGCAGAAGGTGTGCTTTGTTGAGAAAATGGGTATTCAAAGTTTATCAACCATTCCCATCATTGCACAAATTTGCTGTAGTTAAGAACTTGTATAAGTTCTTTCACATGATTTGTCCACAGATATCCATAAATGCGATTTTTTTGTATGTTGTCCAAAAATCCAATCCATATCATGTGACATCATTTAGCTCCTGCTCTAGGGTTTTCCAGCTACCAGTTTCTCAGATTCATTTAAAAATATATATATATGTTTTTCAATGTAATGGTCCCTTGTTAAAAATCATTTACAAGTCTCCATAATCCACTTCCCCTCATCAATGGAGTAATTTCCTAATTAAGAATGAGTACATTTCCTTTGTACCCCAAAGGACATTTAAAACATTTGGTAAAAATGGGTTTCAGCACTAGCCCACAGCTGTTAATTGCATGCTCCATTTGTGAACTCCATGTTACCTATTAACAATAAGAATTTATCAGAGTTTAGCAAAATACACAATGTAAAAGTACTTTGTTGTGGATTCTCCATTGAGACGATTCAAATTCTACACCCAGACTTGGTTGTGATTGTGATTAATACACAGCTCCTCCCGTTTAGAAATTATATCCAAGCTGCTGAGCCCATTGCCACTTGGGGATACAAGGCATCGCCACAAGGCACTGTAAGATTTATATTGTTTAGGATATTCAACTTTAATTTTCCTTAGTCAGTATACTGTGTCATTGAGTGCTTGTACCTGTTTTGGTAAGAAAGCCTGCACCTTCAGAGTTGTTTAGGAATGTCTTTCTTGACAATGCAATGAGCGTTCTTGATTGAATTCTTCCACAAAGTTGTGAAAATAGGCAAATAATTTCAGAAATGAAACCATTCACGGCAGTACCCCTAAATTCCTAAAGAGTAAAGTTGTCTTTTATTTTCATATCATCTATATCTCCCTCCCTCTCCTGAAGAACCATCACTTATCACAAAGAATAAAAACAGAGAGCAAAAAAGCTCAGTAAAACTATCAAACTTTCCTGTTTTATTTGTGGCTGTCCCCTGCCAAACCTTAGCCTCCCTCTTCAATCATAAATCTTAGATAGCTCATCAGTTATAGATTGAGAGCTAGAAGGGCCTTAAAGGTATCTACTCCAATAAGCACCTTCTTTTTCCACATGAGGAAGTTAAGACCTAGAGAAGTTGAGGGGATCGTTCCAGGGGTAGTAAATAGCAGAATCAATATTTGACCTCTGTTCCTGTCCCTCTACGGTCAGAACTCCTAATTCTCTCTCTTTCCACATCACCACAGTGTTACTCTCTCTCTTTGTTTCTCTATTGAGTTAAATATCTTATACCCAACTCTTTGGGTATGTGTATGTATGACTAAGGTATGGTGCACAGATAGCGTGGGGGCCTGCACAATGCCTGACGTATAGCAGATACTTAATAAATGCTTGGTAACTGATTCTCAGAAATAACAAAAGATAATGTTTTTATTTTAAAAAGAATGTCTACACGTGTGTTAGGGTATCCTTGATTAAAATAGCACAAAGGGAACAAATGGTAATGGTAAGAAGTTATAACATCTATCAAGTGTTTACTTTGTGCGGATGACATTTTTCAGAATCACACCACTGGCCTTAGAAGTATAAAGAGTGCAATTTCTTGTTATCCTTGTTGCTTGTGGATAAAAACAACAACCCACACAAACGCGCACAAAACCGAACAATTGAGTTAGTAGAACAGTTCCATCTTTTGGTTTTTCTCCAGTAAGAGATACCTCCTACAAATATTTCGAGATCATACAGGTTTCCTTGACAAATGCAGCCACAAAGATAATTTTGTTCAATGATCCTCTCTTCATTGAGAGCAAGCACAGCATTAAGAAAAAGGGAGAGAGAGGTTTGTCAAAGTTGTTCACCAGTGTCACAAAGGGCATCCAATCCAAAGTTCAATTGGAAGAAAAATTCCTTAGAGGTGCTGAAGTTCTTCAGAGGATCTTGTGTTGGCTACTTCCAGCTCTCAGAAGGGCCTCTTTAATAAGGGACCATTCAAAAGAGATTGACCTTAAAATGACTGACTGAAGGACAACCACATTTATTAAGGATTTACAATGTACTAGGTGCCATGGGGCATAGTCTCTAGGGAGGGACACAATGTAATAGGGAAAAAAAGGTCATGAAGAAATTATAATGTCCAAATTATGATATACAGTTGGATGGACAGTCTGTGTACTTAATCAGAATATGTACCTTTGGCAGTTAGTATATGTGAACCAGGGTCAACAAGTTTCTTTGATTAAAGACTTCATTTTCAAGATATATAAGGAATTATTTTAAAAGAAAAAGGATATGAAGGATATGAAGACAATTCTCAACAGAATAAATCTAGGTTGTTTATAACCATATTTTAAAAAAAATTCTCAAAATCACTGTTAATTAAAGAAATGCAAATTAAAGTGCTTCTGAGATTTTATTTCACATCCACCAGAATGGTAAAGATGATAAAAAAAAAGAAATGACAAATGTTGGAGGGGCTGTGGAAAAACAGGCACATTGATTCACTGTTGGTTGATCTGTGAATGATTACAATCCATTCTGGAAAGTAATTTGGAATTATACACAAAAAATTACTAACAGTACGTTCCACTAAACCCTGCTATATCATTGCTATGACTATGCCCAAAAGAGAGCAAAGAAAGAGGAAAAGGTCTTTTATACAATCTGAAAACTATTAAAAGACCCAGAAAGAGGTTTCCAGAGTGCTGGGTAGGTCCATTGTGGAGGGTTATTGGAAGAATATGAATGACCCATCAGGGAAATGTGCCTTGGGAAAGAAAGATAGACTGGTCATGTGACAAGGGATAACATTCACTGTATCTTTGAGATATCAAGAGAAGGTAATGAAGGACTCTGGTCATGCTTGGTGCACTTTCTGTGGCATTTGTCAGAGGTTCACATGGCTGGGCTTTGGACAGCTTTGTTGGAGGGACTATCCAGATAGGTAAGATCACTTGTCCATTGTAGTAGTCCATCACCTGAGTATTTAAAAACCACAGATAGTTTGCAGTCTGCATCACTGGAAGATCACACTCTTGAGATCATGGGTATATTCAAATATCGAAGCTAACAAACTGCTTTTCCCTGTTCCCTTTCCCAAACATCTACTCATCTGAAAGCAATGGGACTCTAGCTTTGGATATGCTCCCATAGGTTGCAGGTTGCTTCTAATTCCTAGGGAAGCTACATTCTCAAACTGATGATTTTTTCTCTTTTTTATTATCATCCATATTATTTCAGTTCTTCTCTTTCTGCTTTTTAAGGGTGTAGATTTATTCTTTTGTCTTAACTGACGAAGTTAAGAATGAATGGAAGAGCAGCTTTGTAATCAGAACACTTCTTAATTGTAGCAAGAAATATCAAATATCAAATCTACTTTCACCTAAAATATGACCAGAAGCCTGACTTAGTACTAGGTGATGGGAGAGGATGTTCTGTTCTCCCTGGTCCCACCTTTGAGTGTCGCCAAGGTTAGGATCCTAGAAGTGAGAAGAACAGGCATCTTCCATGGCTCTTGCTGAGGTCTCATGGAGGCAGAAAGTTATGGGTTGGAACTAGTAGCAGGGAGAGTTTTGGACCTACTAAAGCAGTTCCATTAAAAGAACAGAAATAAAGAGCAGATTTGTACAATGGAAGGGAAAACATTGAGATCAGAGTCCACAAAAGGCTATAACCAGAGGACATTTCCACACACATAGCAAGGTGGTCGACAATGGATTCAAGGGTGGAAATGGAACCAAAGCTATGCTTGGGTCACTAGAACTGGCCATAAATGGTAAGAACTTATTCTGAGGACTCTATCCTTGTTTGTTCAGTAATCTGACACACTTAGGGAACTGAAAACTCCCAAGGGCCTGGTCCCACTGACGTCATATCTCTGAAGGGGATATATCACTTTCCAAGGGGTTCTGCTTCTACTCTGAATACTCTTGAATGAGAGGCAGCTTTCTTAGGAATGTTTGTGAATACTGGGGAGAAAAAATAGAAACAATATTGAAATATTTTGTAATACCATGAGGGAAAGGAGTTTCTAGAAACTAATACCTCTGAAACCGAAGACGATTCTTCTAAATTGGGCTCAAATGGACCATAGTGTTAACTAATAGTTGGAAATAAATGAAGCCTGCTGAAAGATTTAGACATTTCCATTAAGACCAAATCCAGAAAGATGAATTTGAACTCCTGTCAAACCCAAATACTTACAGACCCTGATCATTTCATTCCCTTTCTCTGGTTTCTCCTTTCCTTGATGGGGTCTAATCCACCAGACTGAGAGGTCTGTTCACTTATTCCAATAGGAAGGGTATCTTGGGAATCCCAATCTCGGAAATGTTCTTCACTTTCCATCCATGGTTATTACAGCTGTAATATATTGAAGCATAGCCAGAGGATTCACAGATGTCTCCTCCTTTCCTACCGAGGTATCGGGAGGTGGGGAGCTAGAGGGGGCTCAGGGAGATCATTGGAATTCTGACAGGATGATGGTGTTGGATGGACACCAGTCACTGGGGACCACCAATGGCCTCCTTCCAGGCTCAGAAGCACATTCTTCATAGATGAA
The DNA here is from genome assembly GCA_028627135.1 of Pseudochirops cupreus. Classification (NCBI taxonomy): domain Eukaryota; kingdom Metazoa; phylum Chordata; class Mammalia; order Diprotodontia; family Pseudocheiridae; genus Pseudochirops; species Pseudochirops cupreus. Next base: position 408,886,984 of record CM053583.1, on the reverse strand, counting down.
CCACTTTTTAACTCCTCTATAATGGAAAGCTAAAGATTTATTATGAAACAAGAAAAGGGAGAATGAGAAAAGAACACTTAAAAATATGGGGCAATCACATAGAAAATGCTTATGTTATTAAAATCTAGATGAACTAATTTCCTTTGCTTCAAGGAACCACATGTTTGGAAAATCCTTCTGCATCTTCTAATTATGAGTCTAGATGCCACTGGAACTCCTAGTGCTAAATCAAAGACGTTGAAATCAAAAACGATGTTCTTTTTGGAGAATGTCTTGCAACAAACACTTTCTATGTATGGATTGGTAAATTTTGCCATTGAGAAGCTAATTCACCTTCTCTAAATTGATTCTGCCACTATGGAATGCTGCCACCAGATGGTGGTAGGTACCTTCATCCATTAGTCTAAATTTGAAAAATTCAAGCTGCAGGTGCAATTACTTGGAGACTAGCACACTTTCCCACTTATCCTTTAAAAATATGCTATTTTTAATCAAAATTCCTGTTGACCTTAATATTCAGTGCTATGTGAAAGTATACCAGTAGGTTTTCTGGATGGTCACAGGTCCAGTAAAGAAATAACAAAATGTGTGTGTGTGTATACACACATGTATATGTGTGTGTATATATATGTATGTATGTATGTATGTATGTATGTTTGGCAAGGCAGTAGTCAGGCAAGTCCTGCCTCTAACATACACTGACTGTTTGACCGTCAGTTACCATTCTCTAAAACTCTAAGTTTCCAAGCCCATGCCATGCATTGGCAGGGGAGTTTCCTTTACTAGTAAAATCACAGGTTCACTACTCTACACTCCCCAAAAATCTTTATATAAACTAATAAGTCTATATGCTTAAAGTTATAAACATATATCTAAACAAAGCACCACATTTAAATAAAATGTTTATATTAGAAACTTAAGTTAGAGTTTATACACACACACATATCTGTGCTTGTAAAGAAAACAAAATCTAAGGAAGGTTTAATTCTTTCCCTTTGCCATTTTAACATAGTTAAGCATTACCTAACCCTTAGCTGTTCTCAATCACTGGGTAATCAAAACCTGCTGTAAGAGTTACCCTTCTTTCCACCCTTTCACTCCTTCTAGCCCAGGGCACTCACTTACCTACCCCTGTCCCAAGATCCATGAATACCCCAGAAGGAAATGTATACAGATCTTCCTGGCTGACCTCTGTTCTTTTGGAAACCTTGGCATCTGCCACCTGGGCTGCTCACCTGGATCTGTCTGGATACCCCTTCCCTAACAGATTTCATCCTGCCAGGTCCTCCTGGGTTCCCCACCTCAGGCCCACATTTTTGGCTGGGCTAGGGGCTGGCAACCAGCAAACTCAGGAGGCCCATGCAGCTCTAAATGCATATGGAGGGGCATAGGAGCCAAAGAAAATGCTTGGGTCTGTCCCTGCGTGTTGTCTCAGCTCATTAATGCCTAACTGTGTGCATACTCTGAGCAATGACTCATGAGCCTTGGAGGTGAGCATTTCTTACTGTGTGTGTTTACTTAATTAAATGATGTTGTTGTTCTTGTGTAGGAAATTATGATTCTTTGGTCCTTCCCCTGTGCTGGAAATCATTTTCATAGAATAAGGATGGTAATAAAAATTTCTAAATGACTGTAGATGCTCCTCACAGATTCACAATGTTGCAGGGCTGGCAGGGCCCTCAGAGGCCCTCTGTGCCAACCCCCACCTGAAAGGTCCATTCCACACTGTACCCAACACATAGCAATCTCCCTTTTTTGCCTGGAGTCTTGCCTGCAGTTAGAGCCACCAGCTCCTCCCACATTTAATCACCTCTAACTGGAAGTTTTTCCTGATATGGAACCTAAAATTGTGGCTTTGCTCCACTCATTGTACCTAGTTCTGCCCTCTGTGCCCAAGTCAAATAAGTGTCTAATCCCTCTTCTGTCTGATCTGGCTTTTCAGATTCTTGAAGACGGCTAAGCTATGCCCCCAAAGTCTTCTCCAAGCCAAGTCCCAAGTTCAACTGATGCCCATAGCTTAATATACCTGCCATTTTATCTTTTTCTAGTTCACCAGACAGTTCAGACACTCTACCTCATTTGATCTTTACAGTAACCTTGGGAGAGACACACTAGTGTTATTACTATTTAGGGAAACTGAATCTCAGAAAGGATGAGGGATGAGCCCATGATCACACAGTTAATAGCCTTTGGAATCTGGACACAAACTAACTTTTTTCCAATTTCCAAGGGTGGTGTTCATCTTGGCACACAGCCCTTTAGGCAACATCTATCCAGCCTCTTTGCTGTAATACCCTCACTGTTCCTGTAGACTTGATTAACTTGAGTGGACTGAGTGAAATCTTCCTTTTCAGAGTCATCTGCTAAACACTGCTTAAGTATCTTCTAGTCTTATATCTAGGGCGACTTGGTGTTTAAGTAGAATGTTTGGCTAAAGGTCAGTTTGGTGATCAGAGGAGTCCTTCCTAATTAGCTGAGAAGGGAGCATAGGATGGGAAATGTGGCGGATGAGTTCTGCCTGAGCAGAGTCTGGACCAGCCCCAGATTGGCGGGGGGTTTTCTAGGAAGGAGGGGCCAGTCTGGTTCAGGAGAAAGATGGAAAAGAATGTTCCATGGTCTGGGGGAGCTTGAGGACTGAGGAGATGATGGGGGGGGGCTTTATATAAATGTAATTTCTGGCAAACTTGGACACCCCCCCCCAGAAAATATTGGGAGTTACTCTTGTCTATGTGCTTCTGTCAACAGTCAACTTTAGAGGCAGCAAAGTGTCACAGTGGTTAGAGCTCTGGGACCAAAGGCAGGATGGACTGAGTCCAAATCTGACCTCAGACACTTACTACCTGGGTGAATCTGAGCAAGTCATTTAATGTCTGTCTGCTCAGTTTCCTCAACTGGAAAATGGGATTCATAATAGTGCCCACCTCCTACAGTTGCTGAGAATCAAACAGCACACAGTAGGTGTTTCCTTCCTTCCTTGTGTATTACTTCAGGAACTTTATTCTCTTTTCCCTTGTATAGATCTTTGATAAAGGAGCATGAATTCCCTTCCCCCTTCTTCATGTCCCATTCTCTAAATATCGGTGTCTTCTAATGCTTAGGCCAGGCTCCACTACTTTCTTTTAGCAATCATATAGAAAGGGAAGAGGGAGTGGGTTCTGGAGCCTTTACTCTCTGGAACATAAGCAGTGGCAGAGGTTGTGTGTGTGCGTGTATGTGTGTGTGTGTGTGTGTGTGTGTGTGTGTGTGTGTGTATGCACACGTGTGGATATATAGACAGGTACCCAGTGGTCAAGATGCATAATTCTCTCTGACCCTAGGGAGGCAAGATGGTCCAGTGACCAAAAACATCAGGGACTTCACATGTTATGTCAGGACTAAGAGATCAGTGAAGTCTAGATTAGAGGCAGAGATGTCCTGGGCCTGGGGCAGGTTTCTCCACAATCAGGTCCATGAAGGGAGCAATGACATGGAAAGCTAAGGTCTTCATTAGGTCTAGAGCCCCAGATGGTAATTGCACACCGTCTCCCCTTTTCCAAGTTCTGACCTTCCCTCTCTGAGGGGTATTCACTGACTGCCCCACAGACCACTCCCTCCTTGGATCTCCTGTACAACCAACTGTCTATGAGACTAACTTAGCACTTAACATAGGCTGCCGTGCATTTTTAGTTGTCCTTCTGAATCTTGTGTCTCTAACCAGCCTGAAAGCCAAATGCTACTTTCCGTTCTATTGTTGTTGTTTGCCCTTCGTTCTCAAAGAGGAGCATGACATTAGGGAGATGGTGACATACATGACGTGCGAGTGAATTGGACTGAAGTGAGGCAGGACTGTGCAAAGTCACCAGTCTCACTTTCTCCTCAGGAGCCATCTGGGTCCAGTGGCCAGATGTAGATCAGGACGACTGGCAAGGCCCCTGCTTTCCACTGTATTACAAAGACATAATGGCAAGAATCGGGAAAAGGGCTGTCTGACTATCTCCTGCCTGGTCAGACTGCATGTGGAGGATTGAACTTGGCTGCTATGGCTGTTAGGAAGGTCCCACCCCCTAGAGGTTTGCAGGCAGGAGTTTCCTAATCAGTTGTAAGATATATTGATTGATAAGGGGATTCTGGTTTGGGTGTGTTTGATGAGATGTACCTTCTAACTACAGATGCTATCCTATGATTCTTCGTGTTGATTCTACTGACCTTTAAAAGCACACAAAGTCATAATTTGGTCTCTTCCATCTCCAGGCACTCATGTACCTACAAACCAAAAAGAACAAACACAAAAGAGACAAAAATGACTAGAGCCACCATCCGTTCACAGACACACGGCAGCCAGGCAGGAGATTGCTCTCCCCTATCCAAATGTGTGGTGGCCCTTAGCTGACATCTCCTCTCAGTGCCCCTGCTTTCCCTCTCATTCTGTCCATGGTTGATGACATCTGGAATGCAAATCACATTATACTTTTTGGAAAGCAAAGTGAATGAAGGATTTCCTTCTGCCTTCTCACACTGCGCTCACCTTAACCAAAGGTCAGCCTTGAATTGAAATCAGTTTCTTGGCTCATATCCTTGGGAGGTGAAGTGTTATGACTCCTTCTCTCGGATGGGAAGTCAATTTAGGACTAAGTAGTTTGTTTTCTGTTTTTTAAATGGCCCTAGATTCCTTTGCCTCCTGGGTCAGAGGAGACCACTTTCTAACTAATGTACAAAGAGTAGAGTGTGTTGAGTAAAAAGTCGCTCCACTTGGTACGTGTCAAACTGAGCTTTTCTGGTCAAAGTCCAGACTGACACTGGCTAAATGAATAAAGGCACATGTTCCAAGCCATTTGCTGACCCTAATAGAATCCAGCTAGACCCATCAGAGACCACAATAGTCCTAAGACACTCTGCTTTCCCTAAGGTTCTTTTTGATGGAACTTTGGTGGGATGCCCCAGAAATCCTGACTAATATTGGATCTCCTCTAGAAAGACCTGAATCCTTAACAGGATCAGAAATGACCTGGGCCTGGGCTGCTCCCCCAGGGCCAATCCTATGTGTGGATAGGGCCTGAAATTTGCTCCCATGTGGTTTGGTTATGAATGTTCTGAACTTTGAGTGGCTGCAAGTCTAGCAAACGCCTGATATCTTATGAAATCAGCTGATGAGTCTGCAGAGGACATAACATTTGGAGGAAAGCATTTTGATCTTGGGCTTATCTGAGAGCAGCATCCACTGCTAAGGTCTTCCTTCTATAATTCTGCAGCTTTGGCAGCTCTCTGCTCAGACTTCAATCAGCCCTTTAGAAATTAAAGCTCATGGGGGATTGTGCAGATGTGAAAACTAGGGGGTGTGTAAGGGTTTTACATTCCACTATCCTCCTAGCAGCCATCTTATATCATACTTCTGAAGACTAGAATCAAGGATTATATGTAAACTAAAATATTGTGAGTCATTTAATTCTGGCCTGGGAATTGAGGTGGGTTTTGGGGGGAGATGCCATTGGCTTAATGGGGTACAGAGTTTCTCTCAAAGAAGATAGGAAATTCTCTGGGGTTGTATCCCAAAGAGATCATAGAAGTGGGAGGAAGACCCATATGTACAAAAATTTTTATTGCAGCTCTCTCTGTGATAGCAAAAAACTAGAAATTAAGGGGATGCTCATTAATTGGGGAATGGCTAAACAAGTTGTAGTATATGACTGTAACGGAATACTATTGTGCTATGAGAAATGAGGAGGAGACAGTCTTCATATTTACCTGGAGAGGCTTATGTAAACTGATGCTAAGTAAGAGGAGTGGAATCAGGAAAAATTTGTACACAATCACAGACACATCGTA
>CM053583.1:408829885-408881082 GCA_028627135.1 Pseudochirops cupreus | reverse complement strand
AAACTCAAGAGATTCTGGGACTGAATCTTGTAAACTATAAGTAATTAAATCAATTAAGCAAAAAAAAAAAAGAAGATAGGAAATTCAAACAGGGAATATGTTCTCAAGGATGTATTTACCAATGAATCTACAGATGAAAAGATTCTAATACTTTATTATGTTTAGATTGGTAACTAGGGCAGAGTGACTGGGTCTTTGTTCCCAGCAGGCTGAATTTAGGAGGTTCCAAATTTAGAGGGCCCAAAGAGCATTTGCTCTTTAACAGCATAGAAACAACAGAGCTTAACACCTAGTTAACAAAAATAATTAGTTAAAATAGGAAGATTCCAGATGGTAGGACTGGGGTGCATTGGGTATAATCTATGACATTTTCTGTACCTTAGAATTGGGGTTAAAAGCAGGGTTAGGGAGAGATATAGAATTAAGTTCAGATATGGAGTAGGGAATTCTCTGATCATGGTAACAATAGTTCTTTCTAAAGAATTATAAAACTGTCATATCCATGGATCTCTATGAACAAATGGATCAGAACCCCTCTAGCTATACGCATGTATATGTGTCTGTGTCTATGTGTGTGTACATACATACATACACATATATATGAAAGGTAGGGTGGAGACAGATTTTGAAGAATTTATATATATATATACACATATATATACACACACACATTATATATGTATATATATACATACATATACATACACAACTATACATACATTTATTTATATATAGTATAATGTGTGTGTATCTGAAAGGTAGGATGGGGACAGATTTTGAAGATCTTTTATATATTTATATGTACATATTACACACACATACATGCACACATATATACTATATATACACACATGTGTATATATAGTATATATGTGTGCATGTATGTGTGTGTATATGAAAGGTAGAACGGGGATAGATTTTGAAGAACTTTTAAAGCCAAGTAGAGGATTTGTTTTTGATTCTGGAGGACATAGGGAGCCATTGGAATTTAAGGGGTGGGGGCGTGGGGTGCGGTAAGAGAATCAGACCTTCATTTTAGGAAGATCATTTTGAAGGCTGAGTGACATTAAGAGTTCATTAAAAGAACAGTTGGACCTTTAGTTCCTTAGAAATTTTGTGCCTTTGTTCAGTTCTCTGTATCACATGAGGGAGTTTCACTCCGACGCTTATGAAACTTTGTCTTTTATTAACTTTATTTTTTGTTTGTTTCCTTGCCTTTTTTTTTTCTTTTGATTGACTGGTGACGTTTTGTGCCTGGATGGAGAAAATAGAGAGGGAGTGGATAAAGAGTACAAGTCTTGTTTTCCTTTCTGTTAAGCGTATGCATTTGGGGGCCAAGAGGAATGACTAGAACCCAATAATATATATTTTTGTTCATACTGTGATTTTTCCACATAGTTTAAAGGTCTTCCCAGACCACTAAATCAGCCTTAAAACATCTGTTTGACTTGGGAAGGGGAGAGTAGCTCTGATCTCCTTGTTACTGATAAAGCAGGACCCAGAGGAGTGAAGCAATTTGCCTGAGGTTATACAGGGAGCCAGAGATAGAAGCCAGGTCTCAGGCCTCTGCAGTATAGAATAAAGCCCTGGAGCTACAGCCAGAAGACCAGCTTTGAGTTCTTTCTCTGCTGCTGATGACTTCAGCCTCTGTTTCCTCATTTGTAAATTGTGGATGGTCATTTCTGGGGTTGTTGTGAGATTCTGGAGAAATAAAGTATGCAGGGTAATTTGTAAATCTCTTAAGTGCCTCTTAAGTCCACCTCCCCCCCATTCCCCCAGCCAGCATATATTCCAAACTTCCTCTATCACTGTAATAATTTGAATGGGCAAGAGAGCTCATTGCTAATTGCCAAGGTAGCTTTTTAGATTTATCCATGTCTAAGATACTCAGGGACTAAGGCAAGGAACAGGGTGCTATTTTCAGAAATAAAATGTGAATCTTCAGTGCTTTTGGAAGTGGGTTGCACTCTTGAGAGGTGTTGCATTCACAAATCCAGTAGCAGAAACCTCTTGAAAAACCAGATTGAAAAACACATCTGGTCTGGAAGTCAGAGAGACCTGGGTTGGAATCCTGCTGAGTGACCCTGGGGTTCATTTTCATCGTCTGTAAAATGGGGAAGATAAATAGCACCTACCTCATAGTATTATGAGGCTCCAAGGACATGATTTTTATAAAATGATTTGCAAATCTTAAAACACCGTGTTAATGTGAGCTATTGTTATGATTATTGTCAGTAGTATTTTAAGTTCGAAGAAGTTCAGGTAGAAATACCGTTCCTTCATATTCAATTTTCTGTAGGCTGTTGCACGGGTGAATGAGATAACTGCTTTCTGTAAATGAATAAAAGTATTTGGATGTGAGTGCTCCTTCTGTAGACTCCCTAAAAGCACCTTTGGGATGGCTCCAATAAATGGAGGGGATAAGAGAGGTGACATTTATTTCATTCTGTCCCTGTGTGTTTTCATTTCTTTTGCTAGATCTTTATATTTTGGAAGTTTTTCATTTCATGTTATTTGGAAGATTGGATTATTGATTATGGTAACATCTATCAAAATAATTTTTGATGGGCATTTTACATGTGGGTGATTAGGCAACAGTTCAGTCTTTGTTAAAGCTCTGCTTATGTTATTTGTCAAATTCTCAAGAACAGTTTGGGTTCTGTGTTTGTATTATGGGTACTTATCATCTGTTAGTTTATAAAGGAAAGTGAATTTTTGTTGTACACATTCTGTTTTGTTTTGTTTTTGCTTTTTGGAGCGTGAAAAGTAGGGCAATTGGGGTTAAGTGACTTGCCCAAGGTCACATGGCTAGTCAGTGTTAAGTGTCTGAGGCTGGATTTGAACTCAGGTCCTGGATTTGAACTCAGGTCCTCCTGACTCCAGGGCTGGTGCTCTGTTCACTGTGCCTCCTAGTCACCCCCTAGTGTACACATTCTGCTAATTTTCTGCAAACTGCAATGATATAGGACACAGGTTCTACCATTTCCCTATACATTTTCATGGAATCATGAGTGTAGGCTTCTCAAAGACAACCATTTTTGTTATTTCTGATGGTGATGATCTGAACTTCAATTGTAATCATAAATCCTCTGTTTTGATAAACAAATCTGCCTGACTCATCCACTTATTTGACTCTACTTCATGAAGATATCTTTAGTTGAGCTCATGGGAACATCACCCATAAAGGGCCTTTTGATTCTACCCTGAGATCAGAGACATTTCTGACACTTTACCTTGTGGTGAATCTTTGACATGGCATTCACAAATCCAATAGCAGGAACATACTGTTTGCCTTTTCTGCTGCCTGGTGATGCTTGTTCCAAAATTTCTGCATCTTTTTAACCTGGCTATGGAGTGCTATGAAGACATCTGCCAATCTACTTATTCTTTTTAGATAAGGAAATGTTACTGTTTATTATTATTATTATTATTACTATCAGTGAAAGTAGTAGTAATAGTGATATGAATCTGTGATTTTAATGTTGTGGGGAACTCCCAGTGTGGAAACTCTCTCCAAGGGGATGTATAATGCAAAATCTTGGAGGCTTTCTTGTGGCACCCAGGGGTTAAGTCACTTGCCTGGGGTCATAGTTAGTATATGTCAGAAGTAGGAATTTGAACCCAGATCTTCTTGACTTTAAGTCCAACCCTCTCTCCACTGTATAATGCAACCTCTCCTATATATTTTACTACTGCTTTTAAGTCAAGTCAAATCAATGAACATTTATTAAGAATTTACTATGTTCCAGGCATCTTGCTATGAGCTGGGAATACAAATGCAAAGGAAAACAGTAGCCCTGGTCCACAAGGAGCTTACATTCTAATTAAGGAAGATAACACATAACAGAGAGATGGAATGAAGGGGGAAGGGGAGGAAAAGATGGGGGAGGTGCGTGATGGCCAAATACAAAGAGTTTGGGGCAGAGCCAGAGGAGGAGTGATGGAAAACTGACCTAGGAACTTGTTAAAATGCAGATTCTGGGAGGAACTCATAAGTGGTAAGAGGGGCTCCTGGGGTGGAAGAATCTTCCAGGATGAGAAAGCAATTAAGATGTGGAAGAGACTGAAGGAAGAGGAGAGCAGGGTCTATGACTGATCTCATAGGTTTATGGTGACAGAAGACTTTTGCCAGCCTTCAAGTGCCTTAGAAATGTAAAATTATTTTAATTATCTTCCCCTAATTTATCACATGTTGTACTCCACATGCAGAAGGGAGTTCAAGGTGAGCCGTGCATCTGCAGGTACTTCTGATGAGAATGTCTCAAAAAGACATCTTAGAGATGGCTCAAGAATTCCTTTCTAGTTAATGAATTCAGACTTTTGTTTTATTCTGTTTTCTTTTCTCTTCCTTTCCTTCCTTCCTTCCTTCCTTTCTTCCTTCCTTCCTTCTTTCCTTCCTTCCTTCCTTCCTTTCCTCTTTCCTTCCTTCCTTCCTTCCTTCCTTCCTTCCTTCCTTCCTTCCTTCCTTCTTTTCTTCCTTGCTTCCTTTCTTTTCCCTTTCTTTCTTTCTAGAGTATTTGGTCAGTGGAGGCCATGAACAGAAATACAAGCTTTGTAGGACAATAAAGAAATTGGCTAAGGAGGCCAGCAGTCATAATTCATTTCATGTAAGAGAGCAGTTTCGAGCAATCTTTATGGTCTCTGATTGTTGAGGTCAAAGCAAATGCTGTTTTCACCACCTTATTCCAAGAAGATGGCCTCCTGTAACCAATGAGTTAGGATTTGTCTGAATTCCGTAAGCCCTTGGAAACAGAAAGCAGGCTAGCTTCTCTGCAATGCTAAAAGCTTTTCCATATGAAAAGGAAACCAGGAAATGGGAGTCTTCATCTCTCATTTATGATCAAAGCCAGGAAAAGATATTAAGCAGATACTGACCCATATTTTTGTGGTCAGTATCAGGAGTTATTGGCCAGAATGGCAACTATGGACTTGGAGGAATGTGGGCAAGGTCAATATCTATCCCAGAGGCCAACAAATTCTGATGATGATTGAAAGCCTAGACCTTTTTTTTTCTTTTTAAGTGTTTAATACCGTTGAAAAATAGTTAAATTATTCTTCCTTAGCTTGCTGTGATTTTCCACCCCCTACCCAAAATTGAATCTTACCTTATAACAATGAAGTACAGTAAGGACTGTAGCCAAACTGTTGCTTTGACTGTATCTGACATCATACCCAATTCCACACACATAGTCCAGCACTGCTTTACCAAGGGGAAGATTTATTTCATAATCAACCCTCTGCAGTCATAGCATCATAGGACTGAGACTTGGATAGGACCTTAAAGGTCATGCAATTCAACTCTCTGATTTTATAGATAAGGAAACTGAAATCAGAAAGTTAAATGACTTAGCCAAGGTCACCCACCAAGATGAGTTAGTAGGTCAGACATGATGGCACATGCTTAGAATCTTTGTAATGGGGGAGGCTGAGGCTAAGTGGCTCATTCGAGTGTGGGAGTTAGGAACTGAAGCTGATCTAAAACTGAGCAAGTTTCTGCACTAAGTCTGGCACCAATATAGTGAATTGTCAGTGGGCAGTCACCAGGCTGCTTATGGAGAAGTGACTTGGTACACACCGAAGATGATGTATCAAAGCTACCTTGCACCAGAGCAGTGGGAAATGGCCCATGAGTGGCGTCTGCCATTCCATCCTGGGATAGATCAGAAGATCCAGTCTCCAACACCAAAAATGACTGGTTACTGCAATCAATAAACATTTATGAAGGGCCAGGAACTGGACTTATCACTGAGGATAGAAAGAAAAATAGGAAACATTTGCCAGGGAGCTTCTCTTCTGTCCGGCGTGGTTGCAAAGAGGGGAGGCACTATGTTCTCCCCTTTCTGAGTAGTGAGTAGTGTGTATATGTGAGTAGTGCCACTTTAAAACACATATTAATGCATGCAAAACGTATACTTTAAAGCACTACCTTTTATGTGAAGACTTATTTTCCCTAAATCTCTAGCATCCTCCTTCCCTCTCTATCTTGTATTTACGCAAGCTCTGAGAGCAGGGAGCTCTTTCGTCTGTGTCTCTTCTGTGATTAACACAGTGCCTGGCACACAGAAGGCACTTAATCGGATTGAATTAGTGCTTAACAATCAGTAAGAACTTAATGAAGGAGTTTTATTATTATTATTTATTATTATTATTATTTTATTGCTTGTATTTTCTTTTTTCATCAAAACCACAAATGTCTAATGTATTTTTTTGATGAATAAAGCAAATAGAAGCAATAAAAATCTGAGTTCTGATTTTTTTTAGTGGTGATACGTTTTACATTGTTGGGATTATTTTGTGTGTTGCTTCGTTGGTTCTGCTTTGATCTGCCTCAATTCAAATATTTCTTCCCATACTTCTCTAATTTCCTCATTGATCATTTCTCACGGTGCAGTCAGTATACAGCGTGGAACATGAATGGTGCATTACTTCCCATGCCACAGCCTGTTCAGTTATTCCCTCAATCAGCAGTCACCCGCTTTGTTTCCAGAGAGCGCTGCTGGAAGTCTTTGGTCATCTTTGTAACCTTTCCCTTTCCCTGATTAATTAAGGTAATATAAGTAAAACACTTTGCAAACTTAAAGTGTTATCTAAATGTGAGCTGTTACTATCATTATTTATTATTATTATTATTATTATTAGACCACATTGGAGTGTATGCCTACTGGATTTTATAAGTCCAAGAGTACCCCCTTTACTAGCATGGTTCCAAATTGTATTCCAGAAGAGTCCAGTGCCTTAAAAAATCCAGAATTTGATAGAAATTTTTCTCAGTTTCTACATTTCCCCATTGGTGTTAATATGTATATGCATACACACACATATATACATACATATATACACATATATGTATATGTATGTATATATCAATAGAGAAACTTTGACCTTAGAAAGTACAATACTTCCTGAAAGTCCCTACTTTACAAAAATGAGAGTTCAAACTGTGACGGTATTCTACCACTATTTATGTTGGTGGAACTTTATGATAAAATCATTCCAACCCCAAATAGAAAATATTCCCTCATGAATTAAGCTTTGAACTTGCCATGGTGAGGCAATGCACTGCTTTGGCAAACTGATGAAACTTAGGGAGCTCTCAGTGTTAGCTTCATTCCAGTGTGGCACATTTGCAGAAGACTTTCCTTACTCCTTTTTGTATGATGGTGACTCATTCATGCCTCTCCATTCCAGGTGTAAACAAAATGGGTATAGTAAACATAAACAAAAGGCTAACTGGCATTTTAGTCAATCTTAGCCCTTCTCCATTCCATTAGGCTAGCAGCCATTTCTCTGGTTGGGATTGGAGCTTGCAGAGTAAATGGCTTTGTGTGGGTGCTTCCTTTGTAGGAATCAGAAATCCATTAAAATTTTCCTTCTAGAATAATCACTTTCTTTTTTCTTTTCAAGCAAGCTAAGGTAACTTTTTTTAGTGTAAGATTACTTGGCTCTAAATATGTAACAGATGCAAGGGACGGAGGAAAGCCACTATCACACCTCGTCAGAAAGACATTTTCACCTGCTCACATGCTGCCCACCTGTTAATGGCTGTTACTGCCCTTTGTTGCTGTTATTATCAGGGCATTTTCGTTTGAGGAAAGCTGTTGGCAGCAGAGTCAAAAAGAAGTGGTTGATGTGGGCCTAGAGGGATCATTTTTAAAAGTGGCAAGTTCACTGGGCATCAGTTCATTGTGACTAGGATCGTTCCCCTGGTGCTGAGTTCTGATCTGCCCTTTCATCAGGCATCTGTGTCATTAGTGAAGTTACTCCCTCATCCACCCTCCTTTGATGCCTCACTGATGACTCTCAGAAGGCTTTGGCAGCAGCAAGAGCAAGGTCTGGCAGACCTTGCCAAGCTGGAAAAACTTGGAATTAAGAGCCTGGCCAATTTGGGAGAGGGCTGTATAGCCCTCATCAGGATGAGGTTGGCCACTAGGGGATGGTTTCTTCAGGGCCAAAATGTCAGAGCCATGCACTCTGTCCAAGGCAGGGAAAGGTCAGAACCTGCTTGGGTGGAGAAGGAGGCCCACAATGCAATGCCACTCAGCTCAGCTCAGTAAACATCTATCAAGCAGCCTCTGTGAACTTTTGTCTCTCTCTGTATTCCCAGGATTTAGCATGGCACCTAGCATACAGTAGCTGCTTAATGGATGCTTATTCAGTGACATGTAGTCATTATAGCAAAAGTACCTACTGAAGGCCAGGCATTGTGCTAAGCATCTTACAAACATTACCTCATTTGATCCTCACAACTCTGAGAGGTAGGTGCTATTAGTATCCCCATTCTACAGTTGAGCAAAGTGAGGCAGACAGAGGTTAAGTGACTTGAGCTTGGATTTGAACTCAGATGTTCTTGACTCCAGGCCTTGTACTCTATTCACTGTGCCACCTAGCTGGCACACTGGGAATATAAAGACAGAAAATTTAAAAAAAAACCCAAAAAACAACCAATATCAGTCCCTTTCTTTAAGACGCTTATATTATATTAGTTTCCAATGAGGCATAAATGAATATTACTTTTTAAATTTGCCTTTGCATCTCTTCTCATGACTTTCTTCCCCCACTCCCTCCACTCCAGCCTATCTAGCTCCATAGCATGATACTTTAACATCTCTCTTAATTAGGGAAGTATGAAAATTAGGTTCAAAATTATTGATATCTCTTGTTTTTACATTATATCTATCTATCTATCTGTCTATCTAATTTGTCTATGTATATATGTATGTATGTAAATATCTATCTGTCTGTCTCATCCAGAGAGTCAGACCTTGTAGCAAAAAATGAGAAAGAAAAAAAATTAATTCAGCAAAACTACCCAATGCATAGACTGTTTTTGATGGCATATTAAATGTTTCATACCCAAAATCCCCCATCTCTGGAAAAGGGGGGGAAGAGGTGTCAGTCGAGGGGGAGCTTCTTTCCATCTAATCATTTTTATACGTACACACATATATGTATACATACATACATACCATAAACATGCATGCATATATGGCATTTACCTTGCTTTGTATCAATTCATATAAATCTCCCCATGTTTCTTTAGAGCAGTCATAATAATTGCTTCTTGTAATAGTTCTGTAGTATCTCCTTATATTCGTGGATCACCATTTGTTTAACCATTTCCCAGTCAATGGACAAATGCTTTGCTTCTGTTTCACTGTTACATACCACCACAAAGAATGCCGCTGGAAATATTTTGTGTTACGTGGCCTTTTTTTTCCTTTTCCTTCTTTTCTTTTCTTTTATCTTTTTCTTTTTTTGGTTCTATGTTTAGCAGTAGGAATCTGTGGATCAAAGTGTATCGACATTTCAGGCACTTTCTTAGCCTAATTCCAAATTACTTTCCAAAACAGTTGGACCAGTTCACAACTCTGTTAACAACACATCACCATGCCTGCATATTTATGCAGCCCTTCTAGCATCAGCTATCCAGTCTTTCATATTTGCCAGTTATCTAGGCATGAGGTGAAATTTCAGATTTCCTTTGATTTAGCTTTCTCTTATTCTCAGTGATTTAAAATGACTTTGTTTAGGCTTGTTAGTATTTTTCACTTCTTTTTGGAAAACTCTTGTTCATATCTTCCAATCAATTGCATTTGGAGCAATTTCTCTTGGTTTTGCATGTTTACTTTAACTCCCTCCATACTTTGGATATCAGAACTTTATCAGACATATTTGAGGCAAAGATTTTTTTTTCATTTGAAAGCTTCCCTTCTTATCCTAGTTGAATTGATTTTATTTATGCAAAACCCTTTTTAATATCACCTTATCAGATATCTCTATTTAATCTTTTAAAATTAACCCTATCTCTTGCATGGTGAAGAATTTCCCCCCTAAGCATAGGGGTGGGGAGGGGAGGAAAAAACACCCAATAAACCACGGACAGTGGAGTAAACTGCATTTTTGCCATTCATCTAAATGCTATTTACTAAAATTTCATTATTGAACATCAGAGAGACATGCCATTTCCCCTTTCCATTCTAAGCATATATAGTACAGGCCTTTGAGATATTTCTGTCTTGGATGAAATGGAACATTGGGGAAGAAGGAAGAGTGATGTTCCATGTCTTTTTTTTGGCTAAGGAGATGTGTTCTCCCTTTGTTTCAGAGAGTGCCTCCTCAACCCCAGTCTGAGTTTTCTTCCAGTTCTGTCTAACATGAACATGTTTTCCTTACAATTTAAACTCTGAGGAATCCCCATGATATCTTGTAAATTTGAGTCCTGGCTCTTTTCCCTCCCTCTTCCTCTTCATTCTATCAAATGATGGTAGAATTGGGGCTGTATTGAATTTTCCAGTTTGGGGAGGGGGGGCAGAGCATGTAGTTTTGGAAGAACACTAGGATGTTTTTTGTCTGAGGCCTGTCTTGAAAGAAGAGAAAGAAATGGAGAAGCAAATCTGGTTCAGCTACAGGTGCAGTGGCCGGGGGACATATTTACGGGACTTCAGGGCTGAAGGAAGGAGTGCTCTCTGGGGGCCATTCACACACTGAATCATAGAACTGACCCTGACAAAAAATACTACCATCGAGAATGCACAAGGACGGAGCCAGAAGTCAGAATTACCCAGAAGGCTTTGCCTGCAAAAAGAGACTCACAGCTGTGGCGAGGATGGATGGAGCCTGGCGAGGAACAATCCTGAGTCTGGGGCTTACACCTTTGGGGGGAGGGGAAGCTTCAAGGCTGTTGCTTCTGGCTGTGGAGAAGGGACCCATAACCTTAGATTGGGAGAGACTTGGGCACCCACATGCAGTTCCCAGTCTCTGAGATGCTGGCATTTCTGTACCCACACATCTCCGCCCGGTCATTGCTCTTCTGGGCTTACGTCCTGTTTGTTATACCACTCCATTCTGAGCTCTCAAAATGACAAGTGACTCATCCAAACAAACCAGCCTTTTCTTGGATTATAATCAATTTTTTTTCACCTCCTTTGTTTATATTATCTTATTTTATTTATTTTGCAGGCACAGTCTGGAAATAAATTGAATGGAAGTACTCTTAGAGTTGTTTCCTCCCACTCTGAATCCTGCCCTCCCATGGTCAGCCTTTCTTACTGGGTGGCTGTGCTGTCATTCACTGCAGACCGATAGCCTGGGCAGGGGAGAAGAGGCCAGCCTGTCACTATTCTGCCCCACCTAGCACCGTGTAGACATGCAGAGAGTCTTTGAAAGTATATTTCATCTTAAAGAAGGAGTTGAAGGCCTTGATGCTTGGCCCTTTTTTTTCTGAACCGTGGAATGTCCATTTTTCTTGGCTCCAACTGCCTTCCCTTGGGGTCTGTTCCTGGTTCTAATTCCCTTTGTGAGAATGGTCAGTTGGGAAGGCCCCCAGAGGCTGTGTGTGAGAAGAACTGCTCCAAAGATGGGGCAAGGTTGTGGGGGCTGTCTGTTCTTGGCTCCTCTGGGGATCATTCCACTGAGTCATGTTTTACTTAGCTGCGTGTCCTGTTTGTGTCCCGGGTCGCAGATGAATTACAATTGGACATGTTGTACGTAACAGTAGCTGTCAGAGAGATCATGTTGTAGGAATCCTGAACAAATCCCCAGCTGTTTGCAAAGGCTGACAGAGGATTGTGAGCACGCGGTAGAATTTGGAGGAGATGCCCTGGTCCTGATCCAGCCTCTCTTAAGACAGGGCTACAGGCTCTATGCACTTCCCTAGTCCAGGGAGTCTTTGTAGGGTTGGTGACATGGCACAATGGGTAGAGTTCTGGGCTTGGAGTCAGGCAGACCTGAGTATAAATCCTACTTCAAGCATGTAGTAGCTGCATGACCCTGGGCAAATTACTTATCCTCTGTCTACCCCATACCCTCTTCCATAAAGTGAGAGAATTAGACTCTGGTTTTTCAGGCCCTTTTGTCTTAAATCTACAATCCTATATAGAAGCACTTGGAGAGGTATCAAGGCTTGGGGAGTAGAGAGTTGGCCTCAGAACTCTGATGATCCAGGTCCAAATCCTGTCTCAGACACATGCTGCCTGAGGAACCCCATCAAGTCACTTGATCTCAGCTAAGACTATAATGATAATAATTGTAAATCTAGAAACATTAATTAAGAGCCTGTGATTGTGCCAGACGCTGTGCTAAACCCTAGGGATGCAAAGAAAAGCAGAAGAAAGTCCCTTCCCTCAAGGAGCTCACAATCTCATAGGGGAGACAGGATGCGCATAAGTAGATACCAACAGGCCAAATTGAAAATAATCACAAAGGGAAGGCATTAGCTCACATTTAGGTTTAGGAAGTATGTCACCTCAATTGATCTTTGTAACAATCTTACGATGTAGGTGCTATTGTTTTATAGATGAGGAGTAATGTTAAGCAACTTGCCTAGGGCAACATTGCTAGATTTTGATTCATATTTTCCCAACTCCATTGGTGGAGGGAGTTTCTGTACTTGGAATCCTCTGCATTTATGAAATCACTAGTACAGAAACTTTCCACCTAAAAATAAGGGGTTTCTTCTTCATTCTTTATTGAGGATATCCCTTAAAAGTTAGCCTTTTTAGGTTTCAGCCAAAGTTAGTAAGTCCATTCATCCTTTTCAAATGAGCTCTTCCATCTCTGTAGACTCAGTTCATCTATTATCCCCTGGATTATTGGGGGGGCACTTTTAATTCTTCTGGTCTTTGATACCACCCTGAAACTTGTTGACAATCAATGGATTTGAAAAATTGATAATAGGCCTGGATTGTCTTCCTCTATCTATTCCTGGTCACCTCCTAGATCTGTACATTTGCCAGTTTGGATAAATGCAAGATAGATGGCTGGATAATAGCCAAATATTTCAAGTACCATTCGTCTTGTCTTTGGGTATAACTTTTGGGACATAAGTAATTAAGCATCTTGAGTAGAGTTTTATGTTTAGGGGCATTGCCCAATATATTGTACCTCTTTCCTTTTGAAGCCTCCTTTATGAGAAAGAAAAACACTTAAGCAAAGCTGAAAGACACAGCCAGACAACCACATCTGCAGGCATATTCATCATTCTGCTTCTTCCTGCTGAGAGGAGGCAAGTGTGTCTCATCATCTGTTCTCTGGAACCAAGATTAGCCATTGCTCTTAGTCAGTCAGCAAGTCTTTGTTAAGCCCTTAATAGGTGCTAAACAGTGTGCTAATCACTGGGGATACAATGTAAGACAGTTTATGTCCAGGAGATCAGATGCTAATGAGGAATATGAGAACTGCCCCAATTTAGTGCTGTTTTCCTTTACATCATTATGGGCATTGTATACATTGTTTTCATGGTTCAACTTTCTTCATCCTGTGTCAATTCATACACATCTTCCTGTGTTTCTCTGAATTCCTCATTCAGTGTTTCTCAAGGCACCATAATATTCCGTTATATTCTGCCATTGCAATGTGTTGAGCCACTCCCCAGTGAAAGGACACACATTTTGTTTCTGGGTTTGGGGTTTTTTTTGTTGTTGTTGTTTTGGTTTTACTATTTCCTTCCTCTCCCTATCCCGTATGCTACTGTGAATGTTTTGGTCTCCATGGAGCCTTTCTGTCTTTAATCTCTCTGAGGCACATGCCCAGTGGTGGGATTATTTCTATATATTCACTATCATTGGACTTAGAATGTAGACCACCTTGTGATTTTGAATGCTGTGTCTGATTTTGGTATATTACACTGGTACTTAGTTACTGGTCCATGTCTGGGAGACACAATCAGGTCACTGAAATGAAAAAAAAAATCATTCCAGGACCTCCCAAGTGAAATCCAATTTCAGAAGGGATTTTGAAATGGCGACCTGGATCTGAACCTTACATCATGGTTTCCACTGACTCTCTTGCTTGGCGTTGTTTGAAATTTCCTGGCGGCTTATTTCTTGGCTCAGCCATGGGGTTTGCATTTGATCTTTGGTTTTCAAGTGGGCAAAAGACACCTGGATTGCAAGCACAAAGGGCTCATTTCCCTAGAATTTCAATCTCAGGCCAGTCGCTTTCAGCAGCTTCACCATACTCTCACCATCTCCCCTATTTGCTGGTGTGGATTCCGGGTGTGGGTAGAAAGAGGAAAAGAAGGAAAGAGGATTCACAGGTTAGCTTTTGCATCCTGTTCAATTTGATGACTGTTGAATGGAGATCCAGTGCCAGATTGCAAAATCTCTGGAGGGTTGAGGAGAGGATGTAGTGATGAGAACAACAGCTGGGGTTCTAGTCTGGAAATCTTGAAAGTAATGTGTTTGTCACTTTTCTCATCACTGCTGCATGCATTCTAAGATTTTATGTACTGTTGTGATATTTGGGAAGAGGCTGAAAATCATTTAGAGTTTAACAATATCAGTAGCTATGCACAATGGGTATTCAGAATGGGAGGTCTGATCACCCAAACATATTTTGGGAGGAAGAGTTGGTAGAGGAGCCAAGCTGGAAAGAGATCTTAGGGGGTCACCTCGTCCAGCCTACTCTTTTAACAGATGAGGGAATTAGAGCCCAGAGAAGTAAAGTAACTTGCCCAACAGCACCCAGGTAGGGAATAGAAGAGGTGGGCTGTGACCCAATGTTCTCTGGTTTTAAAAGCAACCCTCTTCCCACTGCATCATGGTGGCATTGTCCTCAAACCCCAGAAACATTCCTCACAGCCTTGATCAGGTGTGTGTTTGTTTGTTTTTTTAAGCACTGGAAAATTGGGTAAAACAGAAGACTTAAATTCAATATTCCAGTGAGAGAATGGAAACAATAAAATGGAAAAAGGGATAATGGGATTGCTGTCAGCTTTTATTTGGCATGTATGTCAGTCACACTATATTAAGAGGTAGAGATTTGGGGTTGTTTTCTGGGTCAGGGCACAGAGAACAGGAGGAGCAACTGAAGGAGATTGCCTTTTCCCTGCAGATATTTCCAAGTGAAATGAATATTTCTGGCTTGGTGGCCTCACAGTGGTAATAGCTGAATCTTCGCTGGAAGCAGGGAAGTAAGCTTTGACATTCGATCAACCATCACAAAGGCTGCTGCTCAAATTTATGCTCTGAGGCATGGTCTAGTTATCAGTATTTTAGAAAAGTTGTGGGGAAGGCACAGTACAGTTAGTACCATTTCTCCCCCAACTATTTGTGAGATTCATTGCTATTCTTTGGTATTCCAAATATGAAATCCATCGACATGTTTCTGAGGCTTGTAGGCTTCATCTTCCAGCTCTCCGGTACCATCAAGAATTTTTCCACAGTCAAAGGTAATGGAAGATGTATCTATATGTAATCCCTGGACCAAACGTTTCTTGGCTGAACTCTGACCCCCTGCCCTAGATGACCCTTTCTTTTTCACTTTGTTGATATCTTTGATTTATACATATGTCATGTCCTGAGCTATCCCTCTGACCCCTCTGAGTTTTCCTTCACAACAAGGAGGAAGGGGGGCAGAGCAGGGCACAACAATCAAACAAAACCAGTCCGTAATACCCTTCCTACTCAAGGAAAGGAGGCAGGTACATTTCTTCATTTCTTCCCTGGGGTCAAAATTGCTCATTACAATTCTAGAGTTCATTTTAGTGTTCTTTTTATTTACATTGCCACAGTCACTATGAGTGTCGTTTTCTTGATTCTGCTTACCTTACTTTACATAAATTCATATAAGCCTTCCCAAGTTTCTCTGAAGTTGTCATTTATTGTCATGGATTCTAGCACAATAATATATCATTATACTCACAAAACTATTATTTATTTTTAATTCTATTGTGCTTAATTTTAAGTTCTGAATGACCTTCTTCTGAACTCCACCTCTCTCTCTTATTAAGAATTCAGGAAAAATAAACCCCACTACAATTATGAATATTTTAGTAAAATCAATTTCCACATTTGCCATGTCCAAAATGGTTCTTTCTCTGGAGTTGTATCATGTCACCTCTCTGTCTGGAGGTGTATAGTATTCTTAAGTTATCTGGAACTCTAGTAGGTTCTGTTGTATTAATTAGAGTTCCCAAGTCTCTCCAAGTTGATAAATTATGATTTGTTTACTCATTCCCTTATCTAGAAGCACCCACTTTTGTTTTCAGTTCTTTGCTGCCACAAAAAAAATGGTAGCTAGGTGGAGCAGTGTATAAAGTTCTAGACTTTGAGTCAGGAAGGTCTGAGTTTGAATCCTGCCTCAGATACTTACTAGCTGTATAACCCAGAACAAGCACCTTAACCTCTCTTCTTCATCATTAGAATGGGGGTAATAAAAGCACCCACTAGTAGAGAAATTGCAACCTAATATTATAGAGTTGTTGTGAAGGTTAAATGAGATAGTATATGTAAAGCTTTTTGTCAACCTTAAAATGCTTCATAAATTCTGGCATTGTATTTTTGTTTTTGTTGTTACTATGATACAAATATTTTGGTATATATGGAACGTTTCTGTCTTTGACTTTTTAAGGACATTTTATGCTCTGAGGCATGGTCTAGTTATCAGTATTTTAGCAAAGATGTGGGGAAGGTGGTGACATTTCTGTGTCAAAGGACATAAAGACTTTTCTCATATAATTATTAATTGTTTTCAAGTATGATTAGATTGCTTCACAGCTCCATCAATAAAGTGTCAGTGTCTTAGACTATATTCATATTGTATCCATTGGCTCAACATTTCTTGACTAAATTACTCCCTCCATTTCTCTACCCCACCCTCACTACCTCAATGAATCCTTTCTTTGTCATTGATCTGATTTGCCATGTTGTTCTGTCATTCTAATTTTGTCATTCTGATCCAATGTGTTGCATGGACCCAACCTGAGTGTCCCAGTCAACTGGTGGCACTCAGATGGTTTGTTGAATATGATCTGTCTGTCCATCTGTCCGTCCGTCTGTCTGTCTATCTATCTATCTATCTAAGAATAAAGAGGTAAAGTATCTCTAGTTTCAAGACAGATATGTGCATCTCAACTGGCACTGGGAATTGATAAATAGATTCTTTCATTTTATCTCTGCAGTCTGTAACAGGTGTATGTAAAGGAGTCTATGGGGTATTCAGGGGGGACTAGCATCTCTGGTGTGAGAGCTACTAAGCCTTTTTCAGGGCTGCTCATCCTCCTTTGGTGTCCACCTGCCACTCATCTCTCACCTGTGGCTCCAAGAAGCTGTAGAATGCACAGCAGTTAACCATTTCAACAGACTTGGTTGAGGGTGATTGATGGGCCACAAACCCATTGGTAAGTTGGGTTGTCTACCCCTAGTTTGTGAAGACTTGCCCCCAGAGGAATAGACAGATCAGAATATTTGTTTTGATGGTCGTAAAAGCAGCTGAAGCAGAAACTGTTGAGTGCTTAGAATTTGGTCAGACATCAATGGCACCATTGTCCTGACTTTTGTCTTGCTGTTAGACTTCAATGACTGGAAGAGAGTTAGATTGATGACTTTGTGGAGCTCTGCCTCACTTAAATCCAGTTCTCAGTGATGTCACTGGTCCTCTTTGAAGACAAAGGACAAACAACAACAGTCTGTAAAATAGACTGAAACATTTCATAGCCTTCCAGATACAAATAACTTAATGGAATACTTCAGGAGCATAGGGGCTGGTTTCTGTCAGAGCTGAAATGGACCTATAGCAGAACAGATATTGAATATCGAGGTGGAGAATAAGCAAAGGATGCATTTATCTGATAGGAAGCATGGGAGCAAGGGAGATTGATTTCTACCTCAGAGTTTGTGATAAAGGAAGAGAATAAACCTAGGCATGGTCTCACTGGCACCCTAGATTTGGAAGAGGCCATTTTGAAGGCTTTAGTGAGAAGGGCAGGGTGTACATGAGGTAATAGTCCAATATATCAGAGATGATATCAACCTGAGGAATGAATAAAGTTTTGAAGACACATACAGAAATGATTATGGAAGGGGAAAGGGACAGCAGAACAAGTCCAATCCTTCTTCCATATGAGAGTCTTTCAGATCCTTAAGTATAGCTATCAGATTTTCTCTACCTTCCCTACTGCCCAAAGTCTTTTCTTCCCTGGATTAAACCCTCCAAGTTCTTTCACTGAATTCTCATACAGCATGATCTCTTCTCTTCTGGGCTCACTTCAGCTCCTTAATGAACTTCCTGGTATATGCCAACCAGAAAAAGCCAATCAAGAAGAGTTTTTTAAACACACGCTATAGGCCAGGACTGTGCTAGGCTCTGGTGATAGAAATAAATACAAGTAATAAAACAGTCCTTACTTACAATAGTTTACCTTCTAATGGGAAACACAACAAGTATATATGAAAATATTCTGTATGATAAATATAAAGAGAATAATTACAAGTAATTTGTTGTTCGGTCGTGTCTGACTCTTCAGGACCCGATTTGTGGTTTTCTTGGCAAAGATACTGGAGAAGTTTGCCGTTTCCTTCTCCAGCTTCCTTTACAGATGAGGAAACTGAGGCAAACAGGGTGTAGTGACTTGCCCAGAGTCTGAGGCCAGATTTGAACTCAGGAAGTCTTCCTGACTGCAGGCTGGGCACTTTATCCACTGCATCATCACCTAGCTGCCCTACAGATGACTAAAGTACAAAGAAATCGATAGCCCTGGAAGGGGTCAGGAGAAGTTTCATGCAGAAGATGATACAGAAGCTGATATTGAAGGAAGAAAGGGAGTCTAAGAGGCAGAAGGAAGGAGGGAGCAAAGGCATCAACACGGAAATGAAGTGACGTGTGAGGAAATGCAAAGAGGCCAATTTGGCTTAATCCTCTCTGAGTCTGGAAAGCTAGGCTAGGGTCAGACTGTGAAGAACTTTACAAACCAAACAGAGAAGGTTACATGTTGTCCTAGAGGCAGTGGGGAGACACTAGAGATGATCAAGGACAAGAATGATGTGGTCTGCACTTGAGACTAACCACTTTGGCAGCAGAGTGTAGGGTGGACTGGACTGGGGGGACACCTCAAGCCTGGAGACCAATTAAGAGGCTGTTGCAATAATCTAGACCAGGACTAATGAGAGCCGGAAGCAAGGTCATCACTGTGTGAGTGTGGGTAGAGAGGAGTCCAATGGGAGAGATGCTGGGCGGGTAGAAATGCCAATATCTGGCAAGCGATTGGATCCATAGGATTAGGGAGAGTGGGTAGTCGAGGCTAATACTAAAAGCATGAGCAAGCATTTATTAAGCACCTGTTGTGTACAAGTCACCGTGCTAGACATGGATATGAAGACAAACATGCCACTTCCACCCACAAAGAGCTGGTCAGCCTGACCCAGGGCAGAGGCCAGAGGCGCTGTCCAGCATGCTCAGGATGACAGCTTCTGCTAATGCAGGCAAAGCCCCTTTAGTTTAGTTACCTTAAACAGAGTTTAGTTTGTGTTTGTTTGTCTGGCTTACATTATACTTTGGACTCAACTGAGTTTGCAGCTTAACATTTTTCAACAGAGAAACTGTCATATACCTACGCATTTCCTACCCTGCAGTTGTGAAATGCATTTTGTTGTAGTCCTTTCAATTGGATTTAAAAAGAGTTCACAAAATTTAAAGGAGTGAGGTGGCGTAATGAACAGAGGGATGGGCCTGGAGCCAGGAAGTGCTTGTTCAGTGGTTTAGTCATTTCTGACTCTTTGTGACCCCATGTGGGGAATTCTTGGCAAGGATATTGGAGTAGTTTGCCATTTCCTTCTCCAATGTAGAAAGGCAAACTGAGGTTAAGTGACTTATTTAGGGTCACACAGCCAGTGCAGGTCTGGGACTGGATTTAAACTAAGGTCCTCCTGATTCCAAGCCCAGTGCTCTATCTACCTTAGCGGCTTTCTAGCTGGGGCCAGGGAGGCATGAGTTCAAATATGGCCTCAGACATTAGCCAAGGTCGAGTCATTTTTACTTGTTTTCCTCAGTTTCTTCAACTATAAAATGTTAATAATAATAATCTCACAGTTGTTATGAGGATTCAGTGAGGTGAGATTTTAAAAGCACTTTGCACAGTGTCTAGAACACAGGAGGGATAAATGTTTGTTTTCCTTTCTGCAATATATATGTGTATGTGTGTACATATACTTATATGTATGTGTATATATACACGTACATATATACATAAATAGATACATATATACGCACACACAATATATGTATTATAAAATACATAAAATTGCCAAGAGAGTCTTTAGATTGCAGAATTATACATTTAGATACGGAAGCAACTTCTTTACCTAATACTGTGACTTTCTAGCAAATTGTCATACTTATATCTTCCTGCTTAGTAAAGAGCACCATGAGTAGATGAATGAAAAAGCTTTTATTAAATCCCTACCTTTTTCCAGGCACAGCCTTGGGTGATGGAAATACCAAAGAAAAAATCAGATAGAAGCTGCCCTCAAGAAGCTGGTGGTGGAATAGAAGGATAAAACACGTATGAGAGTGGTGGTTAAGGAAGGGAGTGTTGGTCCCAGAGACAAAGGGATTGGGAGCAGAGACATACAGGGCCAGTTGTCACATCTTTTCCAGTTGTACAGGCAGTCTGGAGGGAATTCCTAATCAATTAGTCAAGCTGTAGGGAGTTATTAAGTGCTTTATATGTGCCAGTCTATTCACTGGGATACAAAGACAGAAGCAATACAATCCATGCACTCAAACATCTTCCATTCTTACATCTAACTTTCAACATATATATAGGTGTATACAGGGGAAGAGAAGGAAGCATTAGCAGTGGGGAAGACCTGGAAAGGCCTCAGGCTGGAGATGGAGCTTGAACTGAATTTTGAAGGAAACTAGGCATTCCAAGAGCTCAAGGTTCAGAGAGAGAGCTCATACAGAGAGAGGCGGTAAGGTTTTGTGCCAAAGGGAGGACAAGAAGGCCATCTATCCAGTCTTCCCAACAAGCCCACTCCTCTAGATTCAGTCTCCTGATCTCTTGACTGGAGGGAAGAAAGCAGGTGATATCTATACTCACATGGGCTGTAGCAGGGTAGATGGCTAGATACTCAGTTAGGTCTTTGTTACCTGGTGGATGACTGGTTAGGATGTGAAGCACCATCTGGGGCCAGCCACATGTGGATAGCAAACAACTTCTTTTGTCTCTTTTAGGGTGCACTCTTGCCTTGCCTAACAGAAGAAGAAGAGTGGGATAGCCATTGTCAGAAGCCAGGCCACATCTCTTTTTCACCTGCATCATCCTTTGTGCTCCCTCCTCCCCCCAAGTTTTTCTCCTGCTATTTGAACAAGCCTATGCCTTACTCCAGCCCTAGCCTGCTTCCTATCTCTGGAGTTCCCAGAAGCAGATGGTCCTGGGAATGAATATTTGCACACACTTTGCTCTGACAGGCAGCTTTTATTGACACCCTCAGTGGGTTTTTACCATCCCTCTGCTTTTAATCTCCATGAGACTCTGCCTGCATTAGAGGTTTGGGGGTTTCCTTTTTTTAGCCTGGCTCTCTTCCTCTTTTAATCCCGACCACAGGCAGCAGCCTCTGCACATGCTTTCTTTCCATGGTTCAACCTCACTTAGCCTCATTTTTCCTATGGGGCCCAAAGCCCCAAGAGTTCTTGCAGCACTGCATTCCTGAGTTAGCCATGGGGCTGGATCCTGGAGCTCTGAGGAGGGATTCATCCTTTTAGCTCCAGGCTGATCTACTTCCCTACGTTCTGACTCGTTCTAATCTATAAAACACTGTAAATAAATGATCAGTCATGTTGCTTCCCATTAGCACTGGTAGCTTACACTCACCATGTAGTTCTCCATTACCTCCTGAGTCACTCTTGGAGCCATCCCATAATTCAATCAGAAGAGTATTGATATGAAAAAGATGGGCTTTTATATTGAGGAGAATATTGGGAGCACTGAATGTGCTGCTCTGTGAGTTCCCAAATGCAGCCCAAGACCTTCCTTCTACTCAGTCTTGGGCTCAGCTAAGTCCATCTGCGGTGTCTAAGGTTCTAGCCCAGTTCCTAGTACATAGTAGGTGGTTAGTAAAATTCATTCATTCAATCAGTCATGTCCAACTCTTGTGGTCCCATGTACCATAGCACACTTCTATTCTCTACTCTCCCCTGAAGCTTAGTAAATATTTACTCGTTAATTGACTGGTTCTGTTTGACCTCAAAGGACAAAATTAGGAGCAATGGATAGAAATTGTAAAAAGTCTAGCTTTAGCTTGATATCAGTCATATCAAGAAGCATTTAGTGAGCCAGATGCTGCTGTCCAGAAGTAGTAGGAAGTTACCTTGAGAGGATCTCTAAGCCAAGTCTGGATAGCCAATTGTGTGTGTGGTAGGGAGGATTCTTGTTCAGGTATGGCTCGGATTAGATGACCTGTGTGGTCTTTTCTAACCCTGAGGTTTTGTGATTTTGTGATGCTATGGTACCTTGCCCAGTCTGCTACTTCTCATTTCATGGGGTATGTGATTCTGAATTCTCTGGATGGGATTTCAGAGTTCTTCCCAATCTGGACAGGTATTATGTGAAGAAGGGAAAAGTCATCGAATTCAAAACTTTAAAGTTCAAAGAGACCAGGGACTGTATTTTGAAGAGTAAGCTGTCACATTGGTAGTCACCCTTCACATTTAACTTTGTAGAGTAGATAGGCTGAGGAATTCATTAGAATTGGGGGCGTGCATTTTTTCAGCAAACGTCCTCTATGGTGACTGGGAAAGAGGCAGAAGCTCTCTGCATTGGCTTGTTTGGGATTGCTTTTATAACTTTTCTATTCACTGTCTTGAGATATGGGGAAGCTACGGGTCTCTGCAAAGGCTTTGCTAGCATGGGCCAAACTTGCTTCTAAAAATCTCTTTTTCACCCAGCAACAGACGGTTGGGATCAAGGAAGCTGTGCCAATTTGGCCCAGGAGGGGATCTTGTCAGGCTTTCAGAAAGGACACTCTGCTCACTCAGTGAGTGCAAACTGTCCAGAGGGGACAAAGGCAGTCTCTTCCCAGAACTTATATTTCTTATGGTTAAGGCTTAGGGGCAGGCATTTGAGGAACACGTAGACTTCAGTTTTTGTCTTTATTGGCTATATGCCCCTATAGGGGGTTGTTTGTTTAATTCTTTAAAAAGTTTTTGTAAGGTTATTCACATGGAAAAAAGCAGTTTTCTCTGCTCAATCCTCTCCTGATTTTTGACCTTCATTTTTATTCTTCCTTCTTCCCCATTTAGTTTTGGTAATTAATGTTATAACAGAAAAATGGCTTATAGCAATAACTATGTATATGTACATGTATGTATGTGTGTGTAATACATGCATGCACATGTGTATATATGGGTTTAATGAATGCATTTATGTACATTTGGTCTGGGTCTGTGATCAATGGTGTCTGGAGTTTCTGGTGAAGAAACCTCTTTTTACCAACACAACAGTTTCCAGTCTTAAGTGGGGGATGTTAACTTGGGGTTTTGAAATTTAAGAAAACCTATTGGCCTCCTTGCTGGTTCCCTTACGGGATGCACCTCCTTCTGCCTCCATGCCTTTCCCCGTCTGCTTGCCCCCTGGACCTGGCATGCTCTCCCTTCTCACCTTCCCCCCTTCACTGCCTTCAAGACTTGGACCAAATCTCACTTTCCAAAGGAGGTCTTTCCTAGACCCACGAGCTATTAGAGCACCCCCTCTGAGCTTATGTCCCATGTACGCTGTGTGTTTGTACACAAGTTGTCTCCTTCATTAGTAGATGTAAAGGGCAGATGGTTGATTTTTTTTCCCTTTTTTTCCCTTTTCTTTCTTTCCCCAACACTTAGCAGAGTGCCTATAAACAGCAAGCACTTAATAAATGCTTGCTAGCTGAATGGCATGATTGGCTTCAGGGTAGCTCTCGGGATGGCTATGGGTGAATTTACTCTGGGTCCTTTGGGATACCACTTCTTTACCTCCACAAACTCCCCAGTATCCTCGGCGTTTTCAGCCAATGTTTTTTCCACATCCTAGATTTAAATAAAACTTGGCCTCACCTTCGAGGAGGTGAAGGGAGAGAGGAGATGGAGAAGGAAGGAGTGAGAGGGGAAGAGCTGGAAAGAGGAAATGAGAAGAGGAGAGGGAGGAGAAGAGAGAAGAGAAGGAGACAGAAGGGAGAGACAGAAGAGAGGAACGTGGGAGGGAGAAGGGAGAAGGAGGAAAGGGGGAAGGAGGAAGAGAGAGAGAGAGAGGGAGGGAAAGGAAGAGGACAAAGGGGAGGGAAGAGAGATAGCTAGCATGGCTAACATTCTGTTTTGATTTAAATCTTCTCCTGCATTAGCCCCACTTGATGGCAGTTCTCGAAGGCCAGGCTGGCCCTTCAGCC
The DNA here is from genome assembly GCA_028627135.1 of Pseudochirops cupreus. NCBI lineage: Eukaryota > Metazoa > Chordata > Mammalia > Diprotodontia > Pseudocheiridae > Pseudochirops > Pseudochirops cupreus. Next base: position 408,856,948 of record CM053583.1, on the reverse strand, counting down.
ATCCCCTGGAGTGGAGTCTGATGTTCTTCAAATAGTAGAAGCTGAGGACCGTGGCTGCCTTGACTCACCATGGCTATTTAACAAACAATTACAAAAAGTAGCCTCCAAGTCTGGAGTGTTTGGGAACTGCTAAACAATGATGTCGAAAGGGCTTTAGAGCCGGGTTCCCTGGGTCACAGCAGAGGTTTTCCAGGCCCTGGGACAGGTCTGTGTCCTTCTGTGTAAAAGGCTCTGCAGCCACCTATAGGAGGAAGGAAAGAATCCCCCAGCTCCTCCCTGAAGAAGGCCCCAAGGAGTTCTGCAGCAAAGTGAGGCCTGGGAGATTTCAAAACCGTCCAGGGTGTTTAGCGTTTGACCACAAAGCTTCTGAGGAGAGATGCTCCATGAATCATCTCCCAGGCTAATGATAACTAGAGGCCTTTGTGACTGTGGGAATGGATCCTTCATTCCATTCTCCCACCCTTGGGGCTGGGCTCTTATATTTGGGAGGAATTCTAGAAAAATCTCTTGACCATTTGAAAAATACCTTCTTTTCTGCTCCTCTCTTTCTCTCTCCAAGGGAATTTAGTAGAGTCTGGAGCACTCCTGGATCTTGAATGAAGTTATTCTACTTGCCTTTAAGCTGTGTAGTCATGTATGAACCTGTGAACCCCTCTGTGGTATAGAAATGACCCCGGACCCTCAAAGGGTGGGCCATAAGTTGTGCAAGGTCCCATGGGGCATGGCATCATGGATAATGGGCTGCTGTGTTAGAAGTCAGGAAGACTTGTCATACCTCCAATACTAGCTTTGTGAAGATGGATAAATCGTTTCACCTCTCTGAGTCTCTCCCAGACCCACTCTGTAAAGGGAGGATGCCAACACCTATCTCAGAAAGTTGTTGTAAGGCTCAAAAAGGATAATGCACACAAAACCCTCAGTGACCTGTAAGGCGCCATGTTTGTGTGTGTTATTGTCATCAGGACTGTTGTTATTCAGGGAGCTGTCCTGTTGGCTGGTTCAGCCCAGCTCCTTTTACAGAAAGTTGCCCAGCCCATAACGAGCATCCCCAGTGGGATCATATCATGGTTGTCTATTGTGCAGTGGAGGGAACTGCATCTGCATGGGTGTGTTGTGGTCCCCAGCTGGGGAGGCAGGGATGTTTCTTTGTTAGCAAAGCCTTCCCCCCCATTAGACTATGACCCCCTTTAAGACAGGGGTTATTGTTGATGGTGGTTTTCCCCCTTTCTTTGTATTTTCAGCACTTGGCATAGTGCCTGGCACTTATAGATGCTTTGATTTTGACTAATAATAATAATAGTTAATGAGGGATTTTTTTGTTCTTTTTTGTTTTCTGCTTTTTGGAGGGCATTTGGGGTTAAGTGATTTGCCCAAGGTCACATGGCTAGTAAATGTTAAGTGTCTGAGGCCAGATTTCAACTCAGGAGCTCCTGACTCCAGGGCTGGTGCTCTAGTCACTGCATCACCTAGCTGCCCCAGTTAATATGTTTTTAAAGCTTGAGAAACACTTTACCTATTTTCATTTCATTTGATCCTCACAATAAACTTGGGAGGTTGATGCTGTTATCATCCCCATTTTACAGATGAGGGAACTGAAGCAGACAGAGATTAAGTGACTTGCTCAGGATCACACTGCCAGTAAGTATATGAAACGAGGTTTTAACTCAGGTCTGATTTTAGGTCCAGAACTCTACTCATGACACCACCTAGTGGTGGCCACTCATACCTTAGCAGATTTGATGGCAAGAGACTGCAGAAGCAGTTCTTCATCTCTCTATCTTTAACTTGGGGGCCAAAAAAGGTCCCTGAAAGGAGCCTCAGCCCTGCACTCTAGGGGTTCTAAACCTGAGAAACAGGAGGCCAGATAGATGATAAGATAATGGAGGAAGCATCATTACTGCAGCGAGCTGGGAAAGTGATCACGGGATTATTCCTAACCCCACATAAATCTCTATGTGTGCCTCTGTGAAGCACTCTCTTTCTATATTGTTTCCTAAGGATATGGCTATAGCATATGGCAGCCAAGAAAGCTGATGCCCTTTCTAGTGGCAGCTATGAGTCCTCTTGTGGTTCTGGAGAAGTAGTAATGAGAGGACAGGCACAGGTTACTGGAGCTGGAAGGTATGGATCTTCCTGGCTTGTGAAAGCTGGGGATTCCTTCCTTCCTTCCTTCATCACACCCTCTCTCTCTCCCTTCTTTTCTCCCTTCCTTCTCTCCCTCTTTCTCTCCCTCCCCCCCCCTTCCCTTTCTTCCTTATCAGTTCTACAGGGCTCTTGATTCTTATCCTATCTCAATTCTCAACTCTTATGAGCCAAAGCAACACTTACCCTTTCTTAGCAGCTACTCTGCTAAAAGAAGTGAGGATATCTGCATTGTGTTCCTATAGCAGAAGGCTGGATGCAGATGGTCCTTTGTAAAGTCACAGAGGTACTGAATTTAGAACAAGAAAGGGCCTTATATACAGGACTTTAGGATCAAAGGTGTAGAGGTCATCCACCCACATTTTGCAGATGAGGGAACTGAGGCATGGGGAGATTAATCAGCTTACTTAAAGGTACACATAGGATCATAATTCTAGAACTGGAAGGCACCTCAGAGCCCTTCACTCACACATGAGGAAACTGAGGTACAGGGAATTTATGTGACTTACCCAAGGTCACATACAGAGTCATAAATCTACAGGATTCAGAGGCAAATCTGTCCAGCCCTCTCATTTTACAGATAAGAAAAGTCCTTTCTGTAGAGGGCCAGGCAGTGTGACAGAGGGGCTACCTACAGCACCAGGCTTGGAGCTAGGAACACTTAGATGCAAATCTCACCTCACATGTTTCCTAGGTAAGTGACCATTGGAAAATGGCTTACATCTGAGCCTCAGTTTCCTCACCTGTGAAATCAGAATAGTTAAAATGATGGCATTGCCCTCCCACAATGGCAGTAGTTCTCAAATTGCAAAGTGCATCATTTAAGGGTTCTGCAAACCTCCTAGGGCTGGTGAGCCATCAGTTTCTCTTTCCACCTCTCCCACTACCCTGTTCCTATTGAACTTGGCACCTTTTACAATTTACTCTCATTCCTTGTTGTTTAATTTTCTCATTGAGTGGCCTCTTCCTGACAGAGATCTTTGGAAGCTTATGGGAAATAGAAGAGAGGCTTCATATAGCACAGGAGAAGGGTAAATATTGTCTGGATTTCCCCCAAAAAAGGACAGAAAATGATAAGCTGTGGTCTTGATTATGACTGAGAGAAGAGTGTGGTCTTTACTGTATTCCCAATAATGGGGATGGGGCCAAAAAAAAGCTAGAGATATTTTTTGGAGAGAGAGAGGCACACACACAGAGACACACACACACAGACAGAGAGAGAGAGAGACAGAGAGAGAGAGAGACTGAGACAGAGACAGAGAGACAGAGACAGAGAGACAGAGACAGAGAGAGACAGAGAGACAGAGAGAGACAGAGACAGAGACAGAGACAGAGAGAGACAGAGACAGAGAGAGAGAGACAAAGAGAGACAGAGAGAGAGACACAGAGAGAGAGAGACAGAGAGAGAGAGACAGAGAGAGACAGAGAGAGAGAAAGAGAGAGAGAGAGAGAGAGAGAGAGAGAGAGAGAGAGAGAGAGAGAGAGAGAAAAGCACCAATATTAATCTGGTGATGGGTTTAATGAAAGTATTCTCACCAACCTAGAGGAAGGAGCAACATCAGTATAGCTTGTGCTAGGCAGAGCTGGATGGAGTCTGGGGATGCACTGAACAACATCTTCATGAGTAATTTGGAAAGAGCAGACAGCCCGGAGGGGCTTTTAGCATTGCCAGTGAGCCAGCAGAGCCTTTCAATTGATTTAGTTATCATTTTACTGTAGGAAAAAAACAATCACCAGTTTTGAGGGAAGAACCTTCACTTAGAGCATCTCAAAAAACAAACAAGCATAAATTCATTGGGTTTTGCCTCTATTTGCTTTTGTGTTTTCTTTAACTAAAATATGGACCCAGCAGTGGGACTTAATTGGTTTGTTTTAGTTTTCATGTTGCACTATTGACTTATGTTAAGTCTACTGTCTACTCAAACTCTCAGTTTTTCATATCCCCACCTTATATTTGTAAAATGAATGTATGATGTCACAGCTCTCTCCAGGAGATTTAATGTCCTTAGGTTTGGTGCCTCTTTTTAGCCTTCAAGATCTATTTGGATCCTGATTCTGTTATGTAATAACAGTAATAATAACTAAAATCTTTATGGAGTTTTAAAGTTTGCAAAGCACATTACATATATTCATCATAACAACCCTGGAAGCTGGATGCTATTATCACTCTCATTTCGAAGAGGAGGAAAATGAGCCAGACATAGGACTGGGTGACTTTTCCAGGGTCACACAGCTAGTAAGTGTCTGAGGCAGGATTTGAACTCAGTCCTTTCTGACTCCAAGTCGTGCGCTCTATCTACTGCACTAACCAGCTGCCAATCTAATGCTCTATGATCCCTCCCAATTTTGTGTCATATACAGATCTGAGAAGTGCTTGTCTTTATTCACAACATAGGTCTTATCTAACTCAGAATCTATGATCCCAGGATTTAAAGATTGTCATCATCACCATCATCATCACCATCATCATATCCCAGAACCAAGGACAGATCCTTGGAGCCTTTCACTACAAACATTCCCAATTTGATAGCAAATTGTAAATAACTCTTTGTGTCCAGTCCTTTAACCAGTTCTGAATTCACGTGACTGAGCAGCGCTGAGCCTTTGTCTCTCCACTTTGTCCATAAAATGACATAAATGATTATGTCATGTGCTTTGCTGAAACCACGTCAAAAAAGAATGACACCCACTGTTCTTGATGAAGGCTCTTACTGATTGCTATCTCCCTTTCTAAATCATCATGAGGAGAACCTTTCACAACAAATTCTATAATTTTGTCCAGAATTAACAGTTTTCAGACTCCCCTTTATTTCTTTTTTTTGGATAGTTGGGACATATGCCCTCCTTCAGTCCTGCAATACCCTTCCCATTCTCCATGATCTTGCAAAGATCAAGCGATGACCATGGCTCTCATGCACTGATTCTTTCTATACTCTGGGATGTGGTTATTCTGGGCATAGTAGTTTGCACTCATTAGAGAAGCTAGGTACTCTCTTACTATCCTCTTACTTATTTTGGAAACCATTCACTAATGGTTTCCCATCCTTTCTAAGGATCATTCTTAACAGCAAAGAGAATCAAAGTAACCGTTCAGCCATTCTACTTTCTCACTGTAGTATCATCATTCCATTCTACTTGAACAGTGGTCCCATGCCTTCTTTGATACTCTGTTTCATAATAGCTAACTGAATCCCCCTCCCAAATCCCAACACTTTAACACTACTGACATTCTTATGGATATAGGATATATCCATAGGATATGGATATGTATAATCTGTAGGATTTCATAATCTAGACTAGAAGCAGCTGGTGATACAGTGGCTAGAGCATTGGGCTTGGAGTCTGGAAGACCAGAGTTATAGCTAGCCTCAGACACTTCCTAGCTATGTGATCCTGCTCCCTCAAGTATCTTATATTCAACAGAGCAAACAGACACAAGATAATTTGTGAGGAGGGGAGACACTAGCAGCCTCACTGGTGGTGGTGATGGGCTTCCCTTTGGTTCGTTGTCTAAAGATTCCTCCCCCATCCCCAGCCTCTCATAGCAGTGTTTCCTGGCTTCCTATGGGCATCATCATTTCTTTCTTTGTGAACCAGCAGGCTGGGCCAGGCTCCAGAGGCTCCCTGTCAAGTTCAGGGTACAAGCCCCTGGAAGAGAGCAGATCTTATTCTTGGTAGTGTCACCTTGACAAATAGCTATCTCAGCACCCCACAGCAGGGAGTTACGAGCCACCACTACTTTCTCTTTTCTCTGACCCTTCATGGATGACCTCTTCCCTTATTCTGCCCATCAACATTCCTTTGAGTACAAGAAGCTATTTCTCTAAGAAGATGCAGCCCCCACTTCCACGCTAGGAGGCTCATCCCTATTATTTATTTCCAAGCTTTCACTGGACCCTTCTCCTTTCTTCTTGGTGTCTCAGACTCCTGACATAGGTCAGGATTCCCCACTGCCTGCCTTCAGATCTTTTTTCTTCCTTGTTTTTGCCTTGATTCCCTTCTTACATCCTTTCAAAGATACCTTTATCCTCCCTGATGGAGTGTCCAGAAGCATTTCTCCAGCCCTTTCACTGTCTCCTGTAGGTAGGAGACCAATCTGTTAGAATGATAATAATAATGATAATAACAACAATTTTTTGTTGTCATTCCATCATTTCAGTTGGGTGTAACTCTTAGTTACTCCTTCTAGGATTTTTTTTTGTGGGATGGGGGGATTTTCTTGGCAAAGATACTGGAGTGGTTTTCCATTGCCTCTCCAGCTCATTTGATAGATGAGGAAACCGAGGCAAACAGGGTGAAGTGACTTGCTCAGGATCACACAGCTAGTAAGTGTCTGAGGCCAGATTTGAACTCAGAAAGATGATGTCCAGCATTGTATCCCCTGCACCACTTAGCTTTCCCTAATAATAATTATAGTACTTTGTAATAGTATGTTGCCTCTAATAAATGATATATATTATAAATGATGCTATATAATAATATATAGTATCTTCAGGTTTGCAGAGAACTTTATATATGTTAGCTCATTTGATCCTCACAATAACCTGTGAGGTTGGTACTATTATTATCTCTATTTTACAGATGAGGAAACTGAGATATAGAGAAATTGTGATTTGCTCATCTTAAGTGTCTTAGGGAGGGCTAGTGCTCCATCCATTATGCCACCTAGCTGCCTCATGTGTAAGCACAGGAGTTGCCTTTCACTGGATGAAAGATAAACATAAGAGAGAGACCCTGGGTGTATCTATGTAATATTCCTCTCCCCTCCATACCTGCTTGCAGCCAAATCCCTGGTCCTTTGTCTTCTTTCTTCACAGTCTCCCTTCTTAAATCTCATATTGAGCCATTGCTGTAAATCAGCTTGGCCTTCCTCTTCTACTAGCATAAATTTTTATTTTCAATATTCACATTTTTATTTAAAGTTTTGAGTTCCAAATTCTTTGCCTCCCTCTCTCCCTCTTTTCCTTCCCCCCTCCCTGAGATGGCAAGCAATCATATACAGGTTATACATGTGCAATTATGTAAAACATTTCCATATTAGTCATTTTGTAGAAGACTCAAAAGAAAAAAATGAAAGAAAGCAAAATAATGGCATGCTTCAGTTTCTCTTCAATCAATATCAGTTCTTTCTCTGGAGGTGGAATAGCATGCATCATTATTAGTTCTCTGAGATTATCTTGGATCATTGTATTGCTCAGAACAGCTAAGTCATTCACAATTCTTCATCTGATGATATCACTGTTACTATGTACAATGTTCTCCTGGTTCAGTCCCCTTCGTTTTGCATCAATTCACATAAGTCTTTTCAAGTTTTTCTGAAATAATCCTGCTTGTCATTTCTTATAGCATAATAATATTCCATTACAATCATATAGCACAGCTTGTTCAACTGTTCCCTGATTGATGGGCATCCCTTTAATTTCTAATTCTTTGCCACCACAAAGGAGCTGCTGTAAATATTTCTGTACAAATAGGTCCTTTTCCCTTTTTGGAGGTCCTTGGGATATATAGCAGCAGTATCCAGCATAGATTTAAAAACAATATAACATTTGTTCTTGTCTCTAGAAGTGACTGTTACTCTCAGCTCTTTGCAGAGAGGCTGTTTGCATACAGGAGATCAATGCATTGTAAAGAGTTTGAGGCTTTGAATCTGAAGCCCTGGACTCAAATATTGACCAACACTTACCAGCAAAGCACCCATGGGCAGGTCACTTTATCTCTCTGTGTCAATTTATTCCTCTATGGGATGAAAATCAGTCAAAAGTCAGGAATCCTGCCTGCCTCCCAGGGTTGGTGTTAAGTGCTTTGTCTGAGCTACTACCAATGATGTTGTAATTATTGTTATTCTAGCTAATTGCTGTCATGCTTTTGTGTTCATCCCTACTTACCTGATTTATCAATAAATCAATCCAGCATTCATTAAGTACCTATTTATGGACTAGGCACTGGGGATATGAAGAAAAAAAAGATCATCTCTTCACATTGGGAGCATAATTTCTACAGGATTTCACCTCCATCTTGAGTTTCTCTCTCTCTCTCTCTCTCTCTCTCTCTCTCTCTCTCTCTCTCTCTCTCTCTCTCTCTTTCTCTCTCTCTTTCTCTCTCTCTTTCTCTCTCTCTCTCTTTCTCTCTTACTACCACCAAATTCACCAAAGAGCTCCCTTTGCAGCCATATCTTTGGATAACTCATCCTTTTCTTCTTCATCAGAATCAATTGGGCAAGAATCAACAGAACATCATTCTTGGGAACCTCCTATTCTTTTAAAAATTATTCTCCTTTTTGAGTAGCAAGGCATGGGATACTCCCAATCTCATCTCTACACTCTGTACTCCTAACATATGGAGGCACAAGCCAAATTATGATTATCATTCACTTTATTTATTATAAACGTGAGACATTGCTTCCTAAAGTTCATGTGTTTTCCAATTTTCATTCAGTCCTTTTCTCTTCTCACCCAGAACTTTAATTTTCTGGGTATATTTTCTCTCTGTATAGAACTGGAGTTGGGGAGATAGTAAGAGTTAACATTTCCCCCCAAATGTATTTCATTCAAAGATTTTCTACCCTCATCCTCTTTTTCATGGTCTGCTCTTTCTTCAGGTGAACCTGGAAAAGTGATGAATTTATTTGGTGGTCACACTTGGTGGTCACATTGATGAGTGGCTGAGGGTCATAGTGGGGTGGCACTATCCAGGTCAGAAAGTTCCTTCCATCTTTAATCACCTCCCTGTGCTTCTTCACACAAGAAGCTGGAGGAAGGGGAGGAGGGTTCTTACATTCTCCCTCACTGCACAGAAGACAGAACTTTTGTATCATTAAAGAATTTCTCCCATCTCTCTCTCTTTGTCTCTGTGTCTCTCTCTCACTCTCCCTCTCCCTCTCTGTCTCTCTCTCTCCCTCTCTGTCTCCCTCTCTCTCTTTCTCTCTCTCTCTCTCAGCTTTTTGAAGAAGGGAAGGCAGGGCAATTGGGGTTAAGTGACTTGCCCAAGGTCACACGGCTAGTCAATGTTAGTGTCTGAGGCCTGATTTGAACTCAGGTCCTCCTGACTCCAGGGCTGGTGCTCTATTCACTGCGCCACCTAGCCACCCCCATCTCTCTCTTCTAGAGTACAAACCTGGCATCAGGAAGAGCTGGGCAAGGAGGTAGCAGTGCACTAGACTGAGTACTGGAACTAGAATGACAGGAGACCTGAGTTTGAATTCTGCCCCAGACACAAATGGTCAATCCTGACTGGGCCCGTCACTTAATTTCCCCCAGTCTCAGTTTCCTCTGTAAAAAGGGTACAATAATAGTGCCTTCCTCACAGGATCATGGAGAGGAGATAATGGATCTCTGCAAACCTTAAGGCATTATACAAATGTTAGCATATTATTATTTTTAGCCTCTGTTTCCCCATCTGCATAATGAAGACAGTACTATCCCAAGCACCTACCTCAAAGGGCTGTCTAAGGCTCAAATGAGATAATATTATATGGCGTGCTTTGCAAACTTTAAAGTGCTCCATAAACAGTGTCAGTGGCTATTAACTACTTTAACGAGGTCAGTCTGCTGTTGCTAGAGAATCGTCTCCAGCCTCTGAATGACTCTTTCCCATCACTTGCTTATAGAAAACAGATCTCACACTCTGTCACTATGCAGCTCCCACCACTGCCCTCTCTGCTGGCACAGGGGAAGGAAGCAGGCACAGAGGGAGGGGCATGTGAAGTTCATTATTTGGGCTGAGTGTCTTCCCAGAACATCCCGGATTCCTGTCTTTGCCTCTGATTGAAACCGTGGCCAAATGTCATTTCCCAATTGATTTGGGGCCTGGGGGAGTGACAGAGCATCAATCCTTGTAGGAGAGGATGTCTTGCTAGTGCCAGGCAACAGGCGCCATGTCTCTAATGGAAGAGGCTCCCTGACATGTGGTGACTGACTCTGGATGTTTGTTTACTGGGGAGTGAGAGGAGCCGCGGCAGCTACAAAGCCTGACACCATTCCACATCCTTAGAGGGCAGCCCCCACTGCCACGCTGTGATTAACGCATGTAGCCCAGGATTTGTTCCCTCACTCTCCTTCGGGTCTTGGCTATGGGCCGTGTCCTAGTGTGAAAAGGCCTGCTGCACAGCCAGGCCCCTTTGAATCCGTGGGAGTGATGTGGGTTGCTGCACATTGCTGGGATGCATCTTCCAGATGCCGAAGGCCTCCTTCACAACCTCGTGTGATCCTTCACACCAAATGGGCACCTTCTCCCTTGATGTTATCGCTCAGAGGAATGAGGGATTTTCCATGAAACACATGGACTGTGTGTTTTATGCCTGGGGTTCCCCTGGCATCAGGAGCACTAAGGAAGGACACTCTCATACTCAACTGCGAAAGAGAGGAGCTGAAAATTTCCTCCTTACATACTTCTCCTAACTCCTCACAGAGAAAGAAGAGTCCTGGATTTGGAGGCAGAGGTCCTAGGTTAAAATCCTGTTTCTTCAGATCTGTGTAATCTAGGACAAGAAACTTAACCTTTCTGGGCTTCACTCGACAATTATAGAATGAAGAGTTGGACTAACGGCCTCTAAGAATTCTTTCCTCCCTAAATCAATGATCATACAAACAGGAATACAACTTCTCTATCCATGTAGATGCATGGATCTATCCATGAGTGCAAGCTTTGTTTTCACTGCCAGGCCCTTGCGCTCACCAGGTTCACTTCTTCATCAGGCACGAAGCCATCTCATGTGGGATACACATTCCTTCTTCCATCTTGTCAATTCAATCCTCTTTCGTTGCTTCCTTCTGGGTTCCTTGGAAGGCATGCTTTCATCCCTCATCTCCTTCTTTCAGAATTCTTATATTCCTTCAAGTTCACCTTAGTCTCCCTCATTAGAATGTAAACTCCCTGAGAGCAGGACTATCTTTCCCTTTCCTTATATCCCCAATACTTAGCACAGTAACTGGTATATTGGAAGTCCTTAATAAATGTTATTGACTAGCAACAAATAAGTGGCATGGTGGATAAAGTACCACCCCTGGAGTCAGGAGGACCTGAATTTAAATCTGGCCTCAGACTCAATTAGCTGCATCACCCTGGGCAAGTCACTTAAACCCAATTGCCTCCCCAAAACACCACCACCACCAACAGTTATAATAAGTGTTATAGACCGATTGTTTGGAGAAAGTTCCTGAAATAGATGAAGCTGGAGGCAAGGCACATTTTTACTGACACTCAAAACTGACGAGAAAAATGAAAGCCTCTCCTCCCTGAAGCTCAGTCTTTAGCCCTTGTCCCAGAGAAACCCACTTTAGATACTTTCCATGTGCATGACAGAAGCTGGACAACAGGGGAATGATTGTTTTCTAGTAGGCATAAGCTGAGCTACCATATAATAATGCAAAGAGGTAATAGTGGGTGTCTTCATGGACATCAGGAGCAATCTTTCCCATGTTCCTCTTTATCAACAATACTGCAGAAAAGTGAGATGTGCTCTGAGTGCTGGAAGACCAAGTCCAGTGCATTCCCTGGTTCTCTGTTTGTCACTAGAGGGAGCTAGGTCCTCATTTTTATTTTGTCCCAGCTCGCCACTCGGCTCTTCGAGAAAGAAGGTGCCTCTCAAGCCAGAGCTGCTTTGGTCCCAAATACAATTTCCAAATGGAAATTATATGAGTTGTCCCACAAAAAAGAAGTATGTTGTTGGCATCCCTTGTGACGAGACCTGAGAAGCTCAGATACACCTTAGATTTTTCTTTCCCTTGAAAATACTTTCACCATCTAGCAATGCTTGCTTGCTTCCTTCCTTCCTCCCTCTCTCTTCCTTCCTTCCTTTCTTTCTCTTTCTTTCTTTCTTTCTCTTCTCTCCTTCCTTCCTTCCTTCTCTCATTTTTATTGTTATCTTCAGTTTTTATTATCATCTTCATTTCCAGCCAATCCTTCATCCCCTTTCCTACACAGCCAGCCAGTCCCTCATTAGAGGGACAGTCAACAAGCTTTTCTGAAGCATTTGTTGAGTGCTTACTATACATGCTGGGGGCAGGTAGGTGGTATAGTAGGTAGAGCTATGGGCTTAGAGTCAGGAAGACCTGAGTTCAAATTTGGCCTCAAACACTTGCTAGCTGTGTGATCCTGGGCAAGTCACTTTACCATGTTTGCCTCAATTTCCTCATCTGTAAAATGAACTGGGAAGGAAATGGCAAACCACTCCAGTATCTTTGCGAAGAAAACCCCAAATGGGGTCGCAGGGAGTCGGACAGAACTGAAACAACTGAACAAGATTAAATGCCAGACCCTGAGCTCTGAGATAAAAAAAGGATAAAAGCCTATCCCTGCCCTCAAGGAGCTCACAGTCTAATCGATGGGAGAGACCACGTGCAAACATCTATGTACAAACAAAATATAGACATTGCAAGTAAAATGTAATCTCAGAGGGGAGAGGGTGGAGGTGCCTGACAAAGGCCTTCTCCCTTAGAAGGTGAGATTTGAACTGAGTCCTGAAGGGAGCCAGGGAAGGCAGAGATGATGAGGGAGGATATTCCAGCCTCTCTTTTAACAAAGAATGGAGGGGAAGAAAAGTTGAGCAGAAGCAACCGACACATCCATTGGGTCTGATAACATATGTACCCATGGCCCCCCACCTCTGTGAAGAAGAGACAGAAATCTAGTGAGGTTTTTCTGATCTTTCTCAAGCTGATAATTGTTAAGGCAGATAAATCGTTTCACTTTTAAGACCAATGGTGGCTCTTACCTTGGGGTTTAGGGCTAAAGAAGCCCCCATAGTGGGAGGAAAAGGGCCCAGCCCTTTGCTGCCTGAGGGTCCCAGGGCTTTCCCATGGGGGGAGGTGGGGGAGGATGTAAGAGAAAGTTACCGGAGCAAAAATCATACTGCTCTGAAAAATGTGAACGGCTCATTGTGACTTGGCCTGCTTTGTGGCAGCTCAGTTAATGAGTCCTTCAGTGCTGGGCAGGTCGGTGCAGAGGGAACATCAAAGGGAAATCACTAAAAATGGTTTCATTATTGCTGTTTGTTTTCACCCCCACCCCAGTCATTTCTCTCAAAATGCCATTTCCCCCACTGAGCTTGTCCTTATATTGAAAAAACAAAACAAAACGTGTTTTAACAAAATCAGCATTTAAGACCCTGCAACCCTGACTGGGAGACCCCTCATAATACTAGACAGTGATTCAAGAAGTCCTGAGTTCAAGACATACCTCTGACACATCCTGGCTGTATGACCTTGGACAAATCTTTGACCTTGGTGTCCCCAGATAACTCTCTAAAACAGGGATCTGTTCATTTGCCTTAAAAATTTGATGACTATATGTCAACATTAGGGGTTTTCTTTATAATCCAATGTATTTATTTCCTGTTGAGTTTTTTACAGGGTCTTTATCCGTTTCTATTGGGAAGGGAATGAGAAGCCTGGACTTGTCTACCTCGGCGAGGCAAGTTCCTTAAGGACAGGGATTAATGACTGTTGTCTTATATAATCAGAGCCTGCCATCTTTGGGGAATCTTGGTAATTTACTTTTTTTGTAGTCATTATGTAGGGAGTGGCAAAATGTCATAGTGGATATTCATCTTCCTGACCTCAAATTTGGTCTCAGCTTGCTAGCTGTGTGATCCTGGGCAAGTCACTTCACCCTGTTTGCCTCAGTTTCCTCATCTGTAAAATGAGCTGGAGAAGGAGATAACAGACCACTCTAGTATCTTTGCCAAGAAAACCCCAAATGGGGTCACAAAGAGTCAGCCATGACTCAGAAATGACTGAACACCGACAACAGTCATCCACACACACTTGTATGTATGTGTATATATATATGTATATATGTACCTATATACATATACATACACACGTATATCTTTCCTCTTGGGTCTACTTGATTCACAAGCCTTTAATACATGCTTGCTGAATTATTGATAGTGCTGAAGGTATATCATTGCTATCAGTGTTTAAAAACCCCAGCATCCTACCCTACTATCAAGACAAGTTAGCATCTTCAATAAAAAATGTGAAAAGAGATTTAGCAAAAGAGGCTTACTGGCTGATGGAACCCTTTTTCTCAGTCACTGAAAATAACCAGAAGACTCTATGGGCTTCAGGTTAAGCATACAGAATTAAGTAGACAGGGCCTAAAGGCTAATATGGAAGCCAATGTCTTTGAGATCCCTGGGCCGATTTACTTTAAATGATTTGTATGCTCGTTGGATCAGGAAGGTCCAGGACCAAGGTCTTGAGTGGAACTGGGACACCTTGCATAGAATGGTGGATTTGGAGTTAGAGTCCAGGGTTCTAGTCCTGGCTCTGGCATTCACTCCCTGTGTGACTTGGAGAAAGTCTCTTAAAGCACTTTGTGCCTCAGTCTCTCCATCTGTATAATGAGGAGACTGGACTCAATGACCTCTAAGGTTCTCTCCAAATCCAAATCTTGGATCCTTTGAATATTCCCATTTTTCAAGAACCCATCAGAGCTTGTTAGCAGAAAGAGTTGGGTAGTAACTCATGCTAGAACATCCCTTGGATTTCCTTTGATGAAGTAAAGTGAATTGAATTGAAGTAAAGTGAATTGAATTGAAAAAAACAAACCAGAAAGTAGGGACAGAATCTTTTGGTAAGGGGGGCCATGGTGTTTCCAGAAACTTTTGTAGAGCTATTGGGGACTGACTAGAGCAAAGGGGTCACCTCAGGAAGTAAAGGGTAACATTTCACAATTGCAAACAAAGTGGATTTCTTTTTTTCTCAATTAATATTTTTTTTTAATTTTTTTATTTTCAACATTCATTTCACAAGATTTTGAGTTACAAATTTCCTCCCCATCTCTCCCCTCCCCCCACTCCAAGATGGCAAGCATTCTGAATAGCCCTTCCCCCAATCTGCCCTCTCTTATGCCCCCCCCCTATCTCCCCTTACTTTCTTGTAGGGCCAAATGGATTTCTATACCCTATGTGGATTTTCATTAGGAACATTTTTAGAGAGTGACAGTCTATCTGCTCTTTGGGCCTCCAGGACCCATGTAAATCACCTTTCACATATACCAGGAGTCCTTAACTGGTTCCTTTTTTCAATCTGCTAGCTGCATCCCAGACTGCTGGTTTCCTTTGCAATCCTATGTATTCTGTGTTGTGCACTAGGAAAGTCCCAACCTTTGCTTCTGTTTCTTCATTTGTGAAGTGAGAAAAAGAATAGCTTCTACATGATGGGGTTGTTATGAGGGTCAAATTAGATAATTAATCCAAAGCAATTTCAAAAAAGACTTCATGGATGCAGAGCCAAGAAAGTGCCCGGGCAAACCTTCTGTGTTAGGAGAACAAAGACAGAGCAGAGCCAGCTGACATTCTCCAAGAGTCTGAGGAAGTCCCTGCTTCGCCCGCCTTTCCCCATGTATTATTCATCTGTCCTTATAAAGAAAAATATGAATATTGGATCTAAAACCAAGCAGTCCTAGCTCCAGAACAGAATTCCAAAATATTCCATGCTTCCTCTGGCCGTGTTGTCAATTAAAATTCATGCAGTTCAGATTACCCAACAGACTTCACTGTGCTTTGAAGGAAGGCTCAGGAACAGGGCCCCAGGGGATCAGAGCAGCAGCCTATCGGGGGCCTCCTCACTCATTCAGCATTGTGATATCTCCCCTCACTCATCCTTTGCAGTGATGCTTCAGGTTGAGTCTCCCAAACATGGATTTCATCAAGGTTAAAGAAGGTTAGAACTGGGATGGAGGGAAAGGAAGCCCAGAGAGGCTGAGGGATCTGTCTGAGGGCACATGGCTAGCCAGTGTCAGAGCCATGACTAGAACCCAGCTGGACTGAGGTGGGCTGGACTGAGCTGGGCTGCTTGTCAGACCAGTGCCCTACACCATGGTGATGTTATTCCTGTAACTTCTTGCTATAATAAGAATAATGCCGCTTTCCTGGCCCCAGGGATGTTATCAGTATTGACATGCCAGTTTTTCTTAGTCCCTAGAAAGCCTCAGTTGAAACCTGTTAAAACATTATTGTTGTTGGGACTGGCAGGAGGTGATACTCATTGAATTGAGAGATTGTGGGTAGGAACATGTGCACGGATTACCCCATCTCACCTGGATAGTTGTCCTTTTTGACTGTGGATTATGAATCCACCTTTTAGGAACTCCATTGTAGGGAATGGTTTGATGAACTAGAGAGTGTGCAGAGGAGGGCAGTTATGCTGATGAAAGGCCTGGAGGCCATGTCCTATGAAGATAGGTCAAAGGAATCAAGGATGCCGGGCTTGGAGGAAAGAAGGCTTAGGGCTGCAGGGTGTGATAGTTGGCTTCAAGTTTTTGAAGGGTTGACATGTGGAAGAGGGATTGTCTTTGATCTTCTTGGCCCAGAGGGTAGAATTTGGAGCAGGTTTGCAGAGATGGACTTTGGAACAGTGTAGGTAAACCCTTCTAACAGTTAGGGCCATCTTAATTAGCCCAATAGAGACAACTGGTGGCAGACTTTTACTTGAGCTCCCCTTCATGACTCCTTGTTATATTGTACATTCCAGCTTTTTCCTCTCCATCATGTTCCTCTTCCTTGCCGAAGGAGCAAAACTAATTTTTAATTCTTTGTTGTGTTTCATGACTCACAGCTATACAATGGAAGCACTAGAATATTGGTCTTAAAAGCATGGACCTTTGTTACGGAGCAACAAAGAGAAAGTTCATGTGGTGTGGGAGACTGGACATTGGAAATGTAATTAAGAATCCCTGAATTCAAATCCTGCGTTAGATATTCTCTAACTGTGCAATTATTATTATTTCCTCATCTGTAAAATGGGCCTATTAATTACTGCCTCTTCAGACAGTTGTAAGGATCAAATCTACAAGATGATAAATAGAAAATATGTTTATATATGTTAACTATTATTATTTTTCTAATGTCTCAGAGACATAGATTTGGGTTGGCTCCTGCTTCCTATCACTTATCTGTCATTCCTCTTGGGTTGGGACAATGACCCTTTGAAGGATTTAGATATATAAGTACTGATTAGCAGTCTGGCTCTTAACCAACTTGACTAGCCTCATTTCTGTCCACTCAACAGAATCCATGTTACTTTGGATTGCTTCATCCCCCATACCTATAGACTTCAAGCCACCAAACAGTTGGATTCCTGCTCTTGTTCCTTCTTTCCAGGATGAGTGGAGACCCATAACCTCAGCAAAGTAGTATGGCATCTTAGAACTAAAGGGACAACAGAAACCATTTGGGCCAGAGATTCTTTCCCTTTTTTGTATTGGGGACACCTTTGGCTGTCTGGTGATGCCCATGGACAGACTCCTTCTCAGAATAAAATATTTAACTGCATAATAGAAGGCACATGGGATGACCAAGGAAACCAGTGATGCTGAAGTGCAATTTTCAAAGTATTAGGCCAGAACAACCACAACAATGAACTCCTAGATGCCAGGTTAAGAACCTCAGATTCTAGCCCAAGTCGTCATTTGGTTGAATTTCCCCGTATTCTTGCCCCTCTTGCTGCTGAAGTGAAGTCAGTTCCAGCTGAGCCTTCGCTTTAAGGCAGGCTGGCTTCCAGATCACAAAGTTCCATTTAAAGCAAGAGATATTTCCCAGTGGGGGTTGGGGTTTGTGGAGAGCCCTCCTTCTAGGTGTCTGGCCTCCATATGTCTGCCCCTCTTCTAGGCCAGACTTGCTCTGTGTGAGGATGGCTTTTAGGCTTAGTGTTCACACCTAAGCTCTTGGGGCACTTTGTCAATCATCCATACATAACTCTATCTGAACCTGGGTAAAAAAGACAGGCACATTTGGCTTGCTTTGCTTTCCCCCAAAGGGACGTCTGTGCTCCCAGAGAGGGCAGGAATCTCGGAGATGTGCTGTTGTTAGGGAGCAGGGAAATGTTCAGTGCTGTGACTACAGCTTTGTATGTTGGAAATATGCCTTCTTTACTAAGGGAAAGAGTTACAAGACCATCTTACTATACAGAATGCAGACATGTGCCTCTATATTACTTGGCAAACTTCATTTCAGAATAATGTCATTTATACTTCATAACTATAGCATGGCACTAACCATGTCACTCCCCATCTCCAAAAACATTAATGGCTCCCTGCTGTTGGCACTTAAAATCTTCTATGCTCTAGTCCCAACCTCTCTTTTCAGACAGATCTCACCTGATTATTCCCCTTCATGAGCTACATGTTCTAGTTACACTGACCTACTTCCCAACATTCAGTGACTTTGCCTAGGCTGTCCCTCATGCTCTCCTTCCTCATTTCTGCCTCTTGGGATACTTTGTTCCCTTTAAAGATCCACTGAAATACCACTTCCTACATGGGCACTTTACAATCCCCTTGATTGTTAGTGTCTCCCCTGTCCAAGTCATTTTCAATTTAATCTGTATATATTTTTCATTTGTGTGTATATATAATTTCTCCCCAGTAGAGTGTAACCTCCTTGTATCCCCAGTATGTATAGAGGGAATCATGGTGCAGCAAAGGGAGAGTCAACCCCAAAACCAGGAAGACCTGGGTTCAAGTCCTGTCTTTGACAGTGTGATCTTCGTCAAGTCACTTAACTAAGAAGTGCTCTAGGTTACTAAGATAGTACATTACAGAAGAAGATGCCAACATTGGTAGAGGGAGTTCCCTATGCCTAAAATATCACAGATCCCATCCTTATCATTATCCATAATGCTTAGTTAGCAAAGTGCCTGGTCCATAGTAGGGGCTTAATGAAAGAGTATTGACTTGGATTGAATGGACTCCATTGCCCTAAAACTTTTCAGTGCATCTGATCTATCCAGAGGTATAGATTGCAAACCATCGTTGTTCTTCTGTCATGTGCAGCTATTATCCATTTTCTGCTAAATCCTTGGAGAGCAAGGACTGTGGGAGAAGAAGGTTCTACTTACAGTAACATGTTTGGGGATGGGAACCTCCCTCTGACTCTCATTACCAGGATACCAGCACAGCCTGTGCATGGGCTGTCCCCAAGTTATCCTTCACTCTGATCCACTCTCAATCTGTATCTTACATAATATCCCTTAGGCCTCTTGTGACGCATAATTCTTGGCTGGTGGCAAGTTGGAGCCCGCTCATACCTGCCTCATTCCACTCAGGATGCATATGAGTACCAACGGCCCAGGCTTGCCCCATTCCCCTTGAACATCAGCTTGCTCCCAGTTCCATTTGCTACTGTCCTGTTATAGGACCAACTGCCCCTGCAAATTATTTCACCTAAAACCTTCTTGTGGAATTAATGTGGAATTGACATTAGTTGTTAACAAATTTCTATAGATAAATTTCTGAGGAGTTGGAAGGAAGGTGACATTATGTGAAAAAGTCCTGCTTTTCTTATGAAATAGAAGCTATGTTCCCTGGAAAGCAAAGCTAGGAGAAAGAGAAAGAAGCCACAAAAGAGGAGGGTTACTTCTGATATGGTTGGGTGTAAAGCTGGCTGTGGTTGTAGTCACAGCAATAGGATTGAGCTCATGCTAAGCTAACTATCTGAGTCCATGGTGATTAGTTATCCTGAAGTGGGATTAATTGCTGGATCAGCAGAATGAAAGAAGTCCTTTGAATGAGAAGGGACCTGGGAAAAATCCCTTATGCCAACTTTCTGGGTTGGTCACTTAGCCTCTTCTGGCTCAAATCTAGGGAGCTGCTTTTCCATTTTTGGCTTCTCTGACTATTAGAGAGCCCATCCTCGTTTAAACACCTGTCTTTATTTTCAATTATGAAAAATACTTATGCCATGTGCCAGGCAAGGAAACAAGACAGTCCCTACCCTCAGAGAACTTACTTTCTGATGATGGGAGGTGCTGAGGAGACGTAGGTTTAAATGTTACAAAACCAGTAGTCCTGGAAGGTAAGGATTGATTTGGTTCTGGGCAAGGTGAACTCACCCAATTAGAGTTCCTGAGTAGGACCTAAATTTCATGTGGGGATGAAGGGCAGAGTGGTAGTGAAATAGTTCAAAACACATGGCCAGGACTTGAGAGTCCTTCAGCTACTTGAAGAGAATTATCATGTCCCTTCTAAGCATACTCACAACTTGTATCAACATGAGGCCTTCTCTCTCTTTTAGGGAGAGGAGTCTGGGATATGAGGACAAGCAGATGAGCAGAGTTAAGTTGGAGAGCTGAAATATTTGTAAACATTATGCATGGAGTGCAAATACTGGAACTCTTTATGAATAACATGAGAAAATAGTCCCAGAATTCTTGTGTGATGCATAAATAGCACTCTTTTCTGCCTGAGGCAAGCCATGGGGAGAAGGAAGCCAATCTTAACTGTGGAGCAGTGGGTCCATGTGCTGTAGGTGTACCGACCTACTTGATCTCTGTTTATTACATCTTTTGAATGCTATTCCCATCATGCCCCTTGTATTCTGATACCATTTCAGTTCGCCAGTTTCCCTTTTCAAATGTGGCATGTAGAATCGAACACAATCAATCACTGCATGTGATCAGTTGTAGAGGTGAAGCTATGTCTTTTATTTTGAAGCCTGTCCTTCTCTTAATGTTTCTTCCATAACTGGAGCAGGGAAGGTGGACCTTTGCCCTGAATGTTAACACCCAGAGGATGGTGTCAGTTTGTTCTCTTTCCAAACACTAAGGATCACAGACTGCAGTGGGCTGAAAGTGTGCATATATTTGTTGATTAATATGTTTGTCATACAACTCAATTAGATTTAGTATGCATTAAGCATTCTTGTCAACGAATATTTTGTCATAACTCAATTAGATACAATATACATTAATTAGGCACTCATTATATGCCAGGTGCTGAGGATTCAAGGGCAAAAGTTAAATAATCCCTGCCCTCCCAGAGTTTCCATGTACAAAACAAGCTTTTTGCTCTCCATTATCCCATTCATTTCTTAGATGGTGGGATCCACGTAGCATATATTACAAGGATAGAACTACACATTAATTTTGCAAAAACATGTCTGGGTCCCTTTGAAAGTGTGCCTATTTAAGTAATCTAGAAAGGCATTTTACATACAATATGGTTTATATTTAATGCAAATTCACTTGTGATAAATTATCTGGAGGATAAAGGTAAGATTATTTCTTTACAACTTAATTTTGGATTGAGAGCCATAACAAGAGTATGATCACTGTGTCTTTGTCTTAGAGTAGAAAATTTAGTAGGTATAAACAACCCTGACCAGAAGAATGTTTCCTTTTTTCTTTCTCTCAATCCTTTCCTTGCTTGACCCTTAGCCCCAATGGCAGGCTAAACCTGATGTACATATTTACTCCCCTGCCCCCACTTTGAAATTTGAGAAATTTTAAGGCTACAGATATATAATATACTTACTTGAATCTAAGCTCTTTTTACTTTTTAAACTTTAATAGCATTTTGTTTTTCCCCCAATTACATGTCAAGACAATTTTTACTGTTTATTTTTACAAGATTTTGAATTCCAAAATTTCTCCCTTCCCTCTTCTTAAAATTATAGGCAATTTTATGTAGTTATATATGTGCCATCATGTAGAACATTTCTGTATTAGTCACAGTTATGAAAGAAGAAACAGATCAAGAGAGAAAAAAAAACCACACACAACAAAGCATAGAGTAACTGAAAACAGTATGCTTTGATCTGCATTCAGAGTCCATCAGTTCTTTTTATGGATGTGGATAGTATTTTCCTTTGTGAGTTCTTTGTACATAAATCATTGTGTTGCTGAGAAGAGCTGAGTCATTCATAGTGATCGTCACACAATGGTACTGATACTGTGTACAATGTTTTTCTGGTTCTGCTCATTTCATTTTGCATCAGTTTGTACAAGTCTTTCCAGGTTTTTTTCTGAAATCTGCCTATTCATCATTTCTTATTGCACAATAGTATTCCATTACATTCATATGCCACAGCTTGTTCAGCCCTTCCCCAATTAACAGGCATCCACTCAATTTCCAATATTTTGCCACTTAAGTGATTTAGAGAACTTCTTCATAAGCCTATAGTTAGCTTCGATGTTTTCATCTGAAAATTGCCTGTTCATGTCTTTTGACCATTTATCAATTGGGGAATGGATTATATTCTTAAAAATTTGACTCAGTTCACTATATATTAGAGAAATGAAACCTTTATCAGACACACTTGCTGTAAAGATTGTTTCCCCACTGTCTACTTTCCTTCCAATCTTGGTTGCATTGATTTTGTTTGTGAAAAGGTCTGCCATAAATATGTTTGTACATGTAAGTCCTTTCCTCTTTTTAATGATCTCTTTGGGATATAGACCTAGTAGCTGGATCAAAGGGTATGCACAGTTTGTTTGCCCTTTAGGGCAAATTGTCCTCCAGAATGGTTGGATCAGTTCACAACATCACCAGCAGTGTCCCAATTTTCCCACGTCCTCTCCAACATTTATCTTTTTATCCTTTTTTTTGTCATACTAGCCAATCTGATAGGTGTGAGGTAATACCTCAGAGTTGTTTTGATTTGCATTTCTCTATTCAAAAATGATTTAGAGCACTTCTATAGCTTTGATTTTTTCATCTGAAAACTGCTTGTTCATGTCATCTGACCATTTATCAGTTGGGGAATGGATTATATGCTTAAAAATTTGTCTCAGTTCACTATATATTTGAGAAATGAGGCCTTTATCAGACACACTTGCTAAAAAGATTGTTTCCCAGCTTTCTATTTTTCTTCTAATCTTGGTTGCATTTGTTTTGTTTTTGAAAAAGCACTTTAATTTAATGTAATCAGAATTAACTATTTTACATTTTGTAATGCTCTCTATTTCTTGTCTGGTTATAAATTCTTCCCTTCTCCATAGATCTGAGAGGGAGACTATTCCTTGCCTATGGCATCACCCTTTTTGTCTAAATCATGTACCCATTTTTACCTTTTATTGGTATATGGTGTGAGACACTCATATATAACTAGTTTGTGTCCTAATGTGTTCCAGTTTTAGCAGCAGTTTTTATTAAAAGGTGGGTTCTTATCCCATAGGCTGAGACCTTTGGGTTTGTCAAACACTAGGCTACTATAGTCATTTACTATTGTGTCTTGTGTACCTAATCTATTTCAATGATCTCTATTTTTTAGCCATTACCAGAGAGTTTAGATGATTACTGCTTTATAATGTGGGTTAAGATCTGGTATTGCTAGGCTACCTTGCTTTGTATTTTTTGCTATCTGCTTCCATTTTATGGGAGAGTTCACCCCATTCACATTCACAGTTATGATTACTAACTGTGTTTTTCCTTACGTCTTATTTTTTACTTCTGTTTATCCTCTCTTTCCTTTCACCCTTTCTCTCCTCAATTATGTTTTGCTTCTGTCTACCACTTTCCCTGGTCTGCTCTTCTGTTACTCCTTTACTTAATCCTCCTTTACTTAATCCCTCCTCCCCTCCTTTACTTAATCTCCTCCCCTGCTAGTTCCCTAGAGGGTAAGATATATTTCTATATTCAACTGGTTGTGCATATTGTTCTGTCTTTGAGCCGATACTAATGAGAGTAAGATTCAAGTGATGCCCTTCACCCACCATCCCATTTTTCTCTCCACTGTGATAAGTTTTTCATGCCTCTTCATGTGAAATAATTTGCCTCATTTTACCTCTCCCTTCTATACCTAGTGTACCCCTCTTTCTCATCCCTTAATTTTTTCTGCCATTCCCTCAAATTCATCTTATACCTGTACCCTCTGTCTATGCAAATTCCTTTTAGCTGGTGGTATAATTTTTAAGACCTACAAGTCTCTATGTGTATATCCCAAAGAGATCATAAAAAAGAGAAAAGGACCCACATGTACAAAAATATTTATAGCAGCTCTTTATGTAGTGGCAAAGAATTGGAAGTTGAGGGGATGTCCTTCAATTGGGAAATGGCTGAAAAAGTTGTGGTATATGAATGTAATGGAATACTACTGTTCCCTAAGAAATGATGAGCAGGCAGATTTCAGAAATGCCTGGAAAGACTTACATGAACTGATGCTGAGTGAATTGAGCAGAATCAGGATAACATTGTACACAGTAACAGCAACATTATGTGATGACCAACTCTGATAGACTTAGCTCTTCTCAGCAATGCAATGATCCAAGACAATTTCAAAAGATTCACAATGGAAAATACTATCCCTGTCTAGAGAAAGAACTATGGAGTCTGAATGCAGATTGAAGCATACTATTTTCTCTCTGTGTGTTTTCTCTTCCTCATGGTTTTCTCCTTTTGCTCTGATTCTTCTTTCATGACATGACTAATGTGGAAATATATTTAATATGATTGCACATGTATAGCCTATATCAGATTGCATGTCATCTTGGAAAAAGGTGAGGGAATGGGGAAAATTAGAACTCAAAATCTTATAAAAGTAAATGTTGAAAACTAAAATAAAATTAAAAAAATAATTAAAAAAAGAATTACAAATAGCATCTTCCCATGTAAGGATGTAAACAGTTCAACTCCATGGAATCCCTTATGTTTTCTTTTCCTTTTTTTTACCTGGTTATGCTTCTCTTGGTAGTAGAGATCAATTTTTTTCTTCAATTCTGGTGTTCTGTTTATGAAAGTTTGAAATCCTTCTATTTCATTGAATGACCATTTTTTTCCTTTGAATTAGTGTACTTAATTTCACCAGGTAGGTGATTCTTGATTGCCATCTTAGCTCCTTTGCCTCCGAAAATATCATGTTTCATGACTTTTGACCCTTAATGTTATACTACTAAATTCTATGTAATCCTGGTCATGGCTCCCTGATATTCTAATTGTTTCTTTTTATCCACTTGCAACATTTCCCCCCCCTGACCTGATAGTTGTGAAATTTGAATACAGTGTTCCTTGGAGTTTTTATTTTAGTACATCTTTCCTGAAGTGATGGGTGGATCCTTTCAATGTCTATTTTGCTCTCAGGTTCCAGGATATGAGGGCAGTTTTTCTTGATAATTTCTTAAAAGATGCTGTCAGGTCCTCCTTTTGATTATGGCTTTCAGGTAGTTCAGATACTTCTGATATTGTCTGTCCTGGATTTATTTTCCAGACAAGTTGTTTTTCCAATGAGATATTTTACATTTTCTTCTATTTTTTCATTCTTTTCAATTTGTTTGATTGATTCTTGATGTCTCATAGAATCATTAGCTTTCACTTGCTCAATTCTAACTTTTAAGGAGTTGTTTTCCTTGGTTAGCTTTTGCACTTCCTTTTCCATTTGGCCAATTCTACTTTATAAGCAGTTGTTTTCTTTTTCCAAGCTGTTGACTCTTTTTTCATAATTTTCATGCATAACTCATTTCTTTTCCCAGTTTTTCTTCTACCTATCTTATATGATTTTTAAGGTCCTTTTTGAGTTCTTCTATGAGTTATTTCTGACACTGAGGCCACTTCCCATTTTTGTTTGGGGCTTTGCCCATAAGTATTTTGACATAGTCATCCTTTTCTGAGTTTGCATCTTGTTCTTCCTGTCACCATGATAGCTTTCTATGGTCACATTCTTTTTGTTGTTGTTGTTTTCTGCTCATCTCTTTTAGGCCTTTTCCCTTTCTTTTAAATTTCAGCTCTGCTTCTGGGGTGGAAGAACACTGTTTCAGGCTTCTTGTGCCAGTGGTGGCAGGTGTTGGCCTGAGTGCTGCACTGATGTTGCCCTGAGCCCCACAGGGAACCTTATGTCTGGTACTGCACTGAGGGGGTGGGGTGGGGGTTGGCTGGTGGTGCTAGAGATCACAGGGGTCCAGCAGCTTGCTGGTGCTGAGTCAATGCTCTAGTGCTGGTGTGTGGTAAATGCTGAGGTTGATGGGGTGTCTCTGCATTTCACTGGGGCTATACCTAAGCACGTGATGGTCTGGCACTGGAGGCTGCCTGTTTGCTCAGGGCTATACTGTAGCAAGGGGCAGGAGCTGGTGATGGCCCCTGTTTACTTGTTTGCTTAGACAATAGTAGGGTTGGCATCTACCTGTTTGCCCTGGACTGTGCTGAAGCCTGTGGTGGTTCTTGGAGCTGGAGTCTGCCCATTCCCCTGGCTATACTGAGGCATGTGGGGGGGTCCTGGTGTTGTTGTTTGCCAGCTCCACCACACTGGGGCTCAGGAATTCCAACTGGTTTGCTGAGATAGGGCTTGCTGTTGGCTTGCTGGGATGTTTCCTATCCTGAACTGCACTCCCTCTTTACCCACATGAGACAGACCTTTCCTGCTGATCTTCCAAGTTTTTTGGGCTAAAAGGTTGCTTCACCCTGTCTTAATGCTGGTTTTGCTGTTCAAGAATTTACTTTGGAGAGCTATTTTATGATTGTTTGGGTGTGGATATGGGAGAGCTATGGCAATTTACTGCTTACTCTGTCATCTTGACTTTCAATCAGCTCTTTTTTTGTTACAGGCCATCACTACCTTCCAAAGAGGAGTGTTATTCTTGGCCTAGGTTATGATTCCTCTCTCCTGTGATCACATTTGCCCCAGGAACAACCTGCTATTTATAACTCTCCTTAAAACTCAAGGACTATTTTGCCATGTTGTTAATGAATAGATCCAGCATTTGTAGAACAGCCATACTTTTTATGAACGATTTTACTCTCCAACTTGCCTTAACTCAATAGATTATTTATATCACAGACCTCAAGGATGCTAGACCAAGAGAAATAGCTGTGGTGTTGTGGAAAGTGCGAATTTGTAGTCAGAGGACTTGGGCCCAAATTCCAAATCTTCTGTTGATTAGCTATTTTGACCTTAGGCAGGTAAGGTCATTTAATGTCTCCGTCTCAGTTTCTTAATAAATGTAAATAATGACAGAAGTAGGAATAGTAGTAGTAGTAGTGGTAGTAGTAGTGGTAGTAGTAGTAGTAGTAGTAGTAGTGGTGGTAGTAGTAGTAGTAGTCGTAGTAGCAGTAGTAGTCGAGGTAGTAGTAGTAGTAGTAGTAGCAGTAGTAGTAGTAGTAGTAGTAGTGGTAGTAGTAGTAGTAGTAGTCGTAGTAGCAGTAGTAGTCATAGTAGTAGTAGTAGTAGTAGTAGCAGTAGTAGTAGTAGTAGTAGTGGTAGTAGTAGTA
>CM053583.1:408807335-408829385 GCA_028627135.1 Pseudochirops cupreus | reverse complement strand
AGTAGTAGTAGTAGTAGTAGTAGTAGCAGCAGCAGTAGTAGTAGTAGTAGCAGTAGTAGTAGCAGTAGTAGTGGTAGTAGTAGTGGTAGTAGTAGCAGCAGCAGCAGCAGCAGTAGTAGTAGTAGTAGCAGTAGTAGTAGTAGTAGTAGTAGTGGTAGTAGTAGTAGCAGCAGCAGCAGTAGTAGTAGCAATAGTAGTAGCAGCAGTAGTAGTAGTAGCAATAGTAGTAGTAGCAGCAGTAGCAGTAGTAGTAGTGGTAGTAGTGGTAGTAGTAGTAGCAGCAGCAGCAGTAGTAGTGGCAGCAGTAGTAGTAGTAGCAGTAGTAGTAGTAGTGGCAGCAGTAGTAATAGTAGCAGTTGTAGTAGTAGTAGTAGTAGTAGTAGCAGTAGTAGTAGTAGTAGTAGCAGCAGTAATAGTAGCAGTTGTAGTAGTAGTAGTAGTAGTAGTAGTAGTAGCAGCAACAGCAGTAGTAGTGGTAGCAGTAGTAGTAGCAGCAGCAGTAGTAGCAGCAGTAGTAGTAATATACATAACCTCTCTGCAGGTGACTATTCTTGAATAATGTTATCTATTATTCAGTCATTCAACAAGCCTTTACTAAGTGCCCACTATATGCCAGGCACTGCGATAAGTTCTAGAGAGGTACAAACACATACACACAAATGCAACAATCTTTGTCCTTAAGCATTTACATTCTGTTGGAGAAGTCCATATTTAGATATAAAATTATTAACATTTAGGGAGGGTCAGGAAAAGGTTTCACATATAAAGTCCTCCTTAAATTGAGTCTAGAAGGAAGAGAGAGATTTTAGAAGGCAGGATTGAGGAGAGAATGCATTCCAGGCATGGATGAGGGCAGATAAATGTGCCATGTGCTATGCAATGATTTGAGGGAATTCCAATGTTCATTTTTCTCCATTGTCTCCCCAACAGGTCCTGCGTGACAGACATGTGTGAGTGCCCAGTCCACAAAAACTGCTATTGTGAATCCTTCTTGGCATATGCCCGGGCTTGCCAACGAGAAGGGGCCAAAGTTCACTGGAAGCCAGAGCAGAACTGTGCAGGTAGGGGAGCCTTCATGGCTTTCACTGTGGGTGGAAGCCTAAACCCATGGGCAATAATTCAGCCCACCACAACTATCACAGCACAGCCTTGGCAGAAGAAAGGGAGAAGTGGTTGAGATCAATAAGTCAAACAACGGTCCACTTGTTCTGCAATTTGAGAAAACAGGAAGCTGTCACTGAGCAAGGCATCAACCACTTAGGAAGAGGTGTTTGTTGACAATCCGATTTTAACAGATTTTCAGGGTTATCATTAAGGATTTCTTCCAACACAGAGAAACAGAATAATGATATAGAAAGATGGCTGTATTTGGAGTCAAACAGTCTGGGTTTGATTCCTTGTTCTTCCACTTACTGTCTGTGTGACCTTGGGCAAGTTATTTAACCTCTATAGGGCTGAGTTTCCTCATGAGATTGTTCTCTTCTCAGGTCGGGAAATGAGCTACAAATCCAAAGCCTCAGCTATATACAGAGCAAGGGAGAGATGTACTAAGCACTCACATCGTGGGTTATAATAATAAGGCATTTACATAGTGCTTTAATATTGGCAAAGCCCTTTTTAACACCTCCCTTTGAGCCTTATAACAGCCCTCTGAGGCAGGTACTACAAGTATTATGTTCATTCTACATGTCAGGAAGTTGAGCCTGAGAAAGAGCACATGACTTCTCCAGTGTTACACAGTCAATAAATGTCAGAGGCAGAATTTGACCCTACGTCTCCCTGAATCCATGTCCAGCACTCTCTGCTATGCCTTGCTCCTGCCACATTACTGGGATGACTCCCCTCTCTCTTTGTCTTTCCCCAAGTAGTCACTTATTGACTGGAATATCAGGATTTGTCAGACCATGCATGCCTCCTCCAGTGAGTGATTTTGTATCTCTAAGGACAGACTGATCTTTATGTAACCTACGAGCAGTAAGTGTCACTGGAATTTTCTCTGGATAACAGCCTCTATGACCACAAGGGGTAACTTCTGACTGATCCTCTGCTTGTGCTCCTCACTCTTCCAGTACACATGTTCAACCTGAGTCTCCTTGACTTGCCTCCAAATCCTTACTTCATGAGGCTGGCTCCAAAATTCTCAAAAGATGTTGCTAATGGAAAAAGCAATATGGTTTTTGCTGGGACATTTTATCAACCATTTCCAAAGTATAGATGAAACTGAGAGACTCAGGACCCAGCAAATGAGGTCAGGGGGATTTAAGAAAGCTAACATGATGAATTATAGAAGAGTGGCAGATGAATAAATAGTCAAATGCATTGCCAGATGTGTAGGTTATTCCTGGGCACTCATTTGAGGCTCACCTAGGATACTGGTAACTTTAAGGACTACCCATTGCTTGTTTTCTGTTACTGGAAGCCTTTGGTTTGGGACACCACTTAGGACCACTTAAGGCAGTGGATGACAATTCACTGGGGCCCAAGACCTTGGAAGGCTCTTGGTGAGAAGCCCGGTAAGAAATGCAAAGTGAACAAGGGGTTATCCAAGAGTCTAGTCTGGTTTACACCACTGGCATGGTCTCTGTCACTTTTGGAAGTTCTCTGGAGAACTAATATTCAGTAATCAGTAGGATATTGTTAGACTTTCTCATTCATCATTTTAACAGATGAAACAATTGAGGCCTGTATTTGCCCAAAGTCATGTAGGTCATGAGTTGTTTAGGCAGTATTTGATCCCCTAAAATTAGGGCTTTATCCTCTACAACATGTGTGTGAGTAATTATAAGACACATTATGTACCTCCATACATTTATAAGCCCATATGCCATGAACTCAAACTTGGCCCTCATTTATTCATTCATTCGACAAGCATTTAATAAATACCTATGTATCAGGCACTATGCTAGGTGCCAGGAATATAGAGATAAAATGGTTGCTGTCCTCAGGAAACTGACATTCTATCAGGGGAAACAACCCATCCCCCTTTTCTACTATGCCATGCTGCTGCCTCCAATATTTCTACTAGCATTTCTTACAGAAATATCCTGTTATAATAATTAGCACATTTTAAGCCTTTTTTTGTTGGGTAGTCATTTTCAGTTGTCACTGAAACTTTGCGATTCCTTTTTGTGGGTTTACTTGGCAACAATAATGGATGATTTGCCATTTCTTTCTCCAGCTCATTTTATAGATATGAAACTGAGGCAAAAAGTGTTAAGTAACTTGTCCAGGGTAACATAGCTAGTATGTGTCTGAGTCTGGATTTGAACTCAGTTCTTTCCGACTCCAGGGTTGACACTCTATCCACTGCACCATCTAGCTGCCCTTCATTTTAAACCTTGGAGAAAATATAATGACCCACTTGCTTCCTTCATCTTTGGCTTTAGGGAGTTCGTTGTAGATGCAAAATTCTGTGTTCAGCCACCATTGCTCTGAGTCTCCAGTTAGAGAAATTGCTAGCACCTAGGCAGAAATTGAATTTGCTATGTAACTATTTATAGCAGTTTCTAATTAATTCCTGGTCTCTTTGTGTTTGGAGCAAAATTTAGATTACTGGAAATGTTTGATAGTAAACAAGGCATTGGGAGAGGAAGTTCAGGAAAGAGATGACCTTTTGTTGGGAACTGCCTCTGCTTGTGTCTTCTGCTCTGAGATACCTGCAGAGTCAATTGATTCTTCTTGATATGAAAGGTAATAGAAAGGTTAGCTCTGATTAGAATGCCCCAAACTGCTACTATTTTCAGACCATGGACAGCTCTCTCCTTTGCATTAAGGAGCTTAGTTCTGGAACTACACGTGTAGCACCTCTATTGGCTTCTGGTCAGAGCACTCAGGGGCCACAAAGGAGGCACATTCTTATCCAACTCATCCAGCCTCTGCACCAATTCCCTCCTTCTGCTGCTCTACAATTGCTGGGATCAAGAATTTAATCCCTGAGCAACTTCCAGACCCTTTGCTCCAGTGATTTTTTCCATTATTAACCAAGCCCAGTTTCCCCTTGCCAAGCTTAGTGCCTGTGTTAAAGTTTAGCAGGCTGTAACTTTCATTTCCTATTCTCCATTGCTTAGCCAAGGAGAAGTAGAGACAGGCTACATTACAGCAGGAATGGTGTGTTCTGATGAGTGAGAGCTGTGTAGAATTACTCTTGGAGCTGCTGCTTACTCTTTGGCCCATGGGGCTGCTCATAGGCTAGGTTCAGAAAAAAATAATAATCCTTGTCTTTCTCATATCCTCCTGCCTTTCCTTCCTTACCTTTTAACTCAATTCAATTAAAGAAGCATTAAGTGCCTACTATGTGCCAGGTGCTTCCCCGGGCACTGGGTATTCAAAGACAAAAGTGAAATAGTCCCTGCCTTCAAGGAGTTTGCTTTCTATTGGGTTGACATCTCATTCATGAAGCATTTACTAGTCACCTACTATGAGCTTGGTTGGTATTGTGCTGGCTGCTGGAGTTGCAAAGACCAAAACTAAACAGTATCTGTCTTCAAAAAGCTTATATTTACTGTGAGAATTCGACAGGTTTTTTTTACTCATCTACCTGACATGTACTACTTTATTCAGAGAAAAAGACCTGGGAGTCATACAGCTATTCTCTCTGTCTCTCCCTGTCTCTGTCTCTCCAGCATTCCCTCCCTCCTCTCTTTTTATCAATGAGGTAATTTTGAATATTTTAAAGATCAGGAGAGGATAACTGGTCATCACTGCAAAGAAAGCTATGAAAGTTGTAAAAGTGGAAGAAGTCAATTGTCCGGTGTCACAAACAGCTGTAATAATATCAGCCTGGTTAGTGAAGGCTGCTTTAATATAGAGATTTCATTCTATTGGCATTAAAATGCAGAATATTTTTTCCAGCTAATTCTATGTGCATGGAAATGACAAGGACTGTGTGACCTTGTTTACCCAAACCCCACCTCTTCAGACTCTTGTTTTCTCTACTGTTCCAGCTCATTTCAACATATTTGTACACAGAACAATATATATAAATACAGGGTAGATGGAGTTGGTAAGGTATAAACCACATCAAAGGCTAATGGTTGTTGTGCATCTAAGTTTATAAAGTCCCATCTCTGCTACTTCCTGTGACCTTTGGCAAGTCACTGAAGTCCTCAGTTTCCACATCTGTAAAATGAGGGGGTTGGATTTGATGGCCTCTGTGGTGTGAACCTCCTCTAAATCTATAATCTTTTACATTAATTCTGAGCCTGTTTCCTCATATGCAAAAGGAGGAGGCTGAATTTTGACATTCACTAAGATTTCTTTCAAAATTTCTCAGCATCCGAGTACAGCCTAACTATGTCTACAGAGGCTCATCCCAAGACATGGCTAACCAAGGTTGGATTTTGGTGATAGATTTACAGAAAATGGTCTACTGAATTATGAAGGGGTTGAGAACCTCTGAGAACCCAAGGTCACCTTGACATTCCAAGGAGAAATTGGAGTAGGGATTAGTGGAGGACATACAATGGCGCTCAAAACAGAAATTAGAATTCTATCTAGACAAAAGAGGTCATGTTGCTAAGTAACCCTTATGAACATGATTTTACTCAGATGTTTTTGCAAATACTTTCCCAACATCCTATGAGTCAAGCAGACAATTCCCTTATAAGAAATGAGAATTTGTGTCAGAGGATAATTGAGGACTCTTTGGATAACGAAACCACTTTTCTCGTCTGATTTCTTTATAGAGTGACAGTTACTTGAGTAGCCTTCACAGAACCTCATTTTACGGTTCTGATCATCTTCCTGTTAATTGACTTAAGTCAGAAAGGGCATGTTCTGTAACTGCTACGAATTTATAATTTGGAAGATGAAAACCAAAGCCTGCTAGTTTGAACACCAGCCATTGTCTCCCAGTTCTCCAATTACACAGTATTTAGCCATGTATGCTGTTGTCACCAGCTGAATCGTAAATGAGAAGGGTTGAACTGAGGTTTCTGCTCCATTACTGGGAGTTCCAAGCTTTGAAAGTTCTGGTATTTTGTGGGCCTTGGTCCCCTCTCTGTTGATATACCTCTGGACACCTGTCACACAATTTAGTCAATAGTTTCCATAAAGAGGTGGGACCAATAAATTCATCATCTAACATCCACCTATCTGGAGATAAGCTTCACTCTTACAGTGTAGCCCCAAAGTCAGCTTCTTGACCTTTCCTGTGAAGTAAGATCTGCTAGAACTTGTGTTCTTTCATCAGCCATTCACGAAGAATTTATTAAGCACTTACTGTGTGTGTGAGGCATGGTGTTGAGCATTGGAGATACAAGGAAAGTAAAAAACTTGGCTCCTGCCCTCAAAGCGCTCCCATACTAATGGGAGAGACACTCTGCAAATAAATAAAGAAATATGCATAAATAATGAGACACATCCTGAAGTCAGGAAGACCTGAGATTACATCTAACCTCAGTACCTACTAGCTATGTGACCTTGGGCAAGTCACTTAGCTGTTTACCTCAGTTTCCTCATCTGTAAAATGGAAATAATAGTGCTTGATTATGAGAATCAAATGAGATAATAATTGTAAAGTGCTTATCACAGTGTTTGGCCCAGTGTAAATGTTAGCTAGAATTAGGTATTGCACACAGACACACACATACAAACACATACATCTATAGTATAAATGGGAAGTAGTCTCAGAAGGAAGTCACTGGCGCTTGGGGGGCTAGGAAAGAAAGGTCTCCTCTATAAGATGGGATTTGGGCTGATTCTTGAAGGAAGCCAAAGAACTGAGGAGGTAGAGGTGAGGGATGAGAGGCCACTCTAAGAAGAGGAGAGAGCCAGTGCAAGATAGGGATGGAGATGGAGATGGAGTGTTGCTGCCTCATTGGATCACAGAGTTCTGTAATGGAGGAGAACGAAGTGTCAGAAAGTCAGGAAGAGACCAGGATGGGGAGGGCTGAAATACCAGATTAGTCCATATTTGATCCTGGAGGCAGAGGATCCTGAGGTCTCCTATAACATCACTGCTTTTATTTGAGGTGACCTGGAAGGAAGTGCTTTCCTAATATGTGGGCCAATACGAAAATGAATGGTTTTCCACCTCCATCACTATCCACCTGAGCACTTCACCATGTGGTGGAGGAGACCCTGGACTCTTGAAGGCAACACTAGTGGAAACCAAGCTTTGTCAGATCCCGCTGAGCTGGAAGGGCATAGGGGCAGGGCCCAATGGCAGACTGTGCCACTGCCATATAAATAGCAGGCTGATTATCTTCCAGAAATGTCTCGCTGAATTGGCCTCAGTGTGAATTTTTCACGTACAAAAAATCTTCAAAACCCTCTGCTAAGTCACGGAGAAGGAGAGATCCCCATCAGTGAGACAAGCTCCTACACTGATAGAATCCCACATCATTGGCCTGAAAAGAGTCTGTATCAAATACTGCTTAAAGGGAGAAGAGGCAGTGCTTTTGACACTCATTGGAATACTAACCCCTTCTTCATCTTGTCTATATTTTGTATCTACTTAATACTTGGAATCTGAGGGGCCTTTAAGTTTTGCCTAGGAGCTTGTATTAGCTTATATGATGCTTCCAACAAGCTCTGTGAACTAAGTACTGTCATTATACCCGTTTTATAGATGAGAAAACTGAGGACAAAAGCATAAGTGACTTGTTCATTATCACACAGCTAGTAACATTTGAACTCAGATCTTCCCGACTCCAAGTCCAGCACTCTTTATCTATCCTTTCTCTCTATCATCAAGCCGCCTCTACTTATGAGAGCATTTGTATTCCCAGTGCCTTGCATGATGCTCAGTGCATGGTAGACACTTAATCAATATGTTTGTTCATTGATTGGTTACATAGATCTTTCTAGGTGCCCAGCACATGGCTTAGAGCAGTCAGGGACCTGACAAAGTTTTTGTTTTTGTTCAATTATTTCAGTCATGTCTGACTCTTTGTGACCATGTTTTGGAGTTTTCTTGGCAAAGATACTGGAGTGGTTTGCCATTTTCTTATCCAACTCATTTTGTAGGTGAGGAAACTGAGATAAACAGGGTTAAGTGACTTGCCCAGGGTCACATAGCTAGTAAGTGTTTGAGGTCAGATTTGAACTCAGGTCTTCCCAACCTCAGGCCTGGCACTCTAGCTGCTGTGCCACCTAGCTTGTGAAGATCTACCATGCTAAAAAATCATATTGGAATTTTTGATGCCCAACCAATACTCATTAAGACATATGAAAGAGATTTTACTTTCACAAACGTTGTTGAAGGGGAGGACTATCCTGTTCCCCTAACTCCATGAAATTATTTTCTATTTACTTTACATACTTTAAAAAATCTCTTCATACAGAGACAGGGGATGGCATAGTGTATAGAGAACTGGGCTTGGAGTGAGGAAGACCTGAGTTCAAATTTGACTGCAGACACTTCCTAACTGTATGACGCTGGTCGAGTCAGTTAACTGCTAGAAATCTCAGTTTTCTCATTTGTGAAATAGGAATGATAACTCTCATGTCCTTATTTGCTTGCTTTTTGTCCTGTACTCACTCATCCATACAAATGTCCAAACCCCCCCCCAGGAGAAGGAGATTTTGTTGTTTGTTTCATCTTGACATTTCCCCGTGAATTACACAGGCAGTATAGGAATGTCTTTCCACTGTCTTCAAATCCTGCCATTGCTTCTTACTGTCTGTATGACCTTGGGGAAGTCCCTTTACCTTCTTGAGTTTCAGTTTCCTCATGTATAAAATGAAGGATGTGGACTGGATGGTTCTGAGGTCCCCTTCCCACTGTAGATCTAGGATCCTCACATCAACATGTAAAAGGCACTTGATGGGTTGAATTGATTTGTATTCCCTGATTCCCTTGTAAGAGAACATGCCCACATGTATGAGCATCGAAAGGGTGTGCTCTTTATTGTGGGGGGTATGTTCATGTCAGTGAAATTATTCTGTGAGCCCAGTCGAAAACTGGAGTATGTAAGTGGTTGTTGAGACAAGAAGCAGTTTGCCAACCCTATCAATGTGGGTCATGATTATGGTTCTGCAATATGGCAGGTGGGCAAGCTTGAGGATTGCCTTATTATGTAAAATATACAAATCAGAAGTCATGACAAGTAAGAATATTTGTAAGTGAAATGAATTTCAGGGGATACCTTGAGCCCGAAATAATGAGTGTCTCATTTCTAATAGTTGGACTCTCCAAAGCCCATGCTATCCACCTTTCCTGTCTTTCAGCCACCCAGTGCAAACATGGTGCCGTGTATGATACCTGTGGGCCCGGATGCATCAAGACTTGCGAGAATTGGAACGAGATTGGCCCCTGCAACAAGCCGTGCGTTGCAGGCTGTCACTGTCCCGCCAACTTGGTTCATCACAAAGGAAGATGCATCAAGCCAGTCCTCTGTCCCCAGCGGTGACCTTTGTTCAGGGCCAAAGACTTGGAAAGCTGGTGTCCTCAACACCTGCATTGAACAGCCAATGAAGGACTATGGGTTTTATATGCAGATTCTGCAGAAAACATACCCAGAGTACATATGTGTAAATATACATATATGTACACATCTATACCTGCCCACATGTATGTGGGCATATATAGATGTGTGTATATATAGAGAGACTCAAAAACATACAACATTTATATAAACCATAGAAGGAAGAATTATTATATGTATATTTTTTGCTATAAGACATGTATTATTCCTAGGATTCTAATCTGTAAGCCATGGCAGTTATTGTATAAATAAACCCAATGTTTCTAATTTAATCAGGTGGCATGGCAGCCTTCTGGATGGCTTTCCCATTGCATAAACTTCAAGGAAGTTTTTAAAGAACCCTAGTGTTCCAATGTCATTCATTTTGATCCTGAACCAGGATTTGTAGTTGGATGGAAAATGTGTCTCCCTAGGAAGAGGGTTTATCTGTGGGCAAGAAAGGAATGTGTACTTGTGAAAGCTGGCCAGGGGATTGGTGACTGGAGTGAAAATGGATGGACAGCTGGGTCTTTGGAGACAGATAGTTGATAGTATTTTCAGGATTGACTGGCTAGATGCCAGGTTGGCAAGATTAGTCATTGGAACCAAATCAAAGAGCCCAATAGTTTCTTGATTTAAAGCACTCCTTTTCATTGTTTTTCTATTTAAATCTACCCCTCTTATACATGTGTGCATGTGCGTGAGTGCGTGCAAACACACACACACACACACACACACACACACACACACACACAGCATCCCAACAGTCTTAGTTTAGCTTTAATAGCCTGTTACCATCCTAAGACTTTTGTCTATTCTATAGAGGCAATAGGGAGAAGTCGATAGAGACATGGTATGAAATCCCAGAAGGCAGTTTAAAATCCTGTTTCTGACACATGTGGGCTATGACCCTGGACAAGTCATGTAACATCTCAGTGCCCCTGACTGCCCTGCTTTGGTCAATGAGCTAATCACCAAGCATGTATTAAGGACCTCCTGTGTGTCAGGCATTGTGCTAAATGCTGAGGCACGAAGGAAGAGCAAAAACGGTCCCTGCCTTCCAGGTGCTTGTACTCTAATGAGGAGACATCATAAAAAGATCAGAAAATGCAAGATAAATACACACTATCTAGATGGAAAGTAACTTGAGATAGGCTGGCACTAGCATGGGGGGGGCGGCGCCCAGGAAAGGTTTCCGGGGGTGATAGCCCTTGAGATGAATCTTAAAGGCATCTAGGGATTCTAAGAATCAGAATTGGGGGAGAGAGCATTCCAGGCATGGAGAATGGCAGGTGCAATTGTATGTAAGAAATAGCCAGTAGGCCAGTTTGACTGGATTGTAGAGTGTGTGGGATGTAAGAAAATTGGAAAAGGTAGGAAAGGGCTAGTCTGCGAAGAGCCTAAGTGGCAAATAAAGGACTTTATATAGGTTACATTATAGATGTGGAATCTATTGGAAAGAAATCCAGAGTCCGTTTATTCCAACCCAAACTTGAAAAGAATC
The DNA here is from genome assembly GCA_028627135.1 of Pseudochirops cupreus. Classification (NCBI taxonomy): domain Eukaryota; kingdom Metazoa; phylum Chordata; class Mammalia; order Diprotodontia; family Pseudocheiridae; genus Pseudochirops; species Pseudochirops cupreus. The sequence goes on along the minus strand of CM053583.1, from coordinate 408,818,474 downwards.
TCCTCTTCCACTTCTTAAATCAGGGGTTATGTGCCCTCCATTTGAATTGAGGGGGATCCATTACCTCCTGAGGAAGCCCTGTCTGCCTCTGGATGGTTCTAATGATAAATCAGTTTCCTCCTGCACTTACTTCTTCCTTGTCCTGTTTCTGGAGCCAAACACAGTAAATTTAATCCTTGAATCCTCAGTTCCTTCAATGATCTTTGGAATGGTAGAATTTCCAGTTCTTTCTCCATTCTGGTCACCGGCTTCTCTGTTAATCGCTGTAGTCCATGTATAGTATTGATTAAAGCTTGACTCTCTGCTAAAGTCCTCCTCTGATGTTTTGCTGTGGTTTGGTGTTGAATTTGGGTTCCCAAAGCCTAGGCCAGCAGAACATAACCTCTGACCCCTCCCAGCCCCATTAGAATGTGAGCTCCCAGAGGAGAGGGGCTGACCAAGGCAGGATTTGATTCCATGTGGTAGGATCATAGAGATAGACCTCAGAAACCCTTTAGAAAGGATCTAATTTAATAGATGAGGAAGCTAAGGCTGGAGAAAAGGCAGGATTATCTATCATCACACAAGTAGTAAACACCAAGGGAGAGATTTGGTTCACAGAGATGGCCCTGGAAAGGACCAGAGAGCTCACTTACTCCAGTTGTGCCCTGCCCCCACTTAACATTTGAGCAAATGAAATTCAGAAATTTAAATGGCTTGCCCAAGGTCCCAAAGGTCACAAAGCACTGGCAGTGGGATTTAAATCCCAGTCCTCTGAATCTGGGGCCAGTGTATTTTCTACTGCCCCTTGGACCCCACTGTCCTTGGCATCCTGTACGCATAGGCCTGTTGTCCCAAGACCAGTCTAGTTAATTTTGGACTCACCATCAACATGGCCAGAGGGTGGCACCTCTTTCTGCCCCCAGGAACCCTCAGAGTCTCATCTTCCAAGTCATGGAAGGCTTGTAACCTATTTCAGTGGTACCCACGCCAGTGAGATCACAGACTCTCCAAATGCTGGAATAATAACAGTTGATTGGTTTTCTGGCTGACATTCACTTTTATTGAGTGCCTGAGAATAGACAAATAAGAGGCTATAATCTTAGGGGAGACAGCAGGGTGCAAGAACATACCTTTCATGAATTTTACACATTCCATAAATAATACTGTTGCATCTCAGTCAAAGACAAGTATAGAAATTCAAGAGAACCATGGCTTCATATAAACTGTGGCTTTATTTAGGTCCTGAAAGTAAATTGTTTAATGTGTTCCCAACAGACTCAAAGATAATAGATCTATGTGGTATCTCTCAATATGTCATAGTAATTAGAAAGGAAGAAAGCTTATAATGACCAGGCAATTCTCCCTTTTCAAACAGGGAATAGTCTAAGGATACACACATTTCTAAGGCATTTCTAGCTGCAAGGCAATTTTCCTTACTCTTTGTTTTTCAAATAACATATCGAATATGATTTCTGAAAATGTCAACAAGTCGAAACTCACTGATGTAGAAAAATTCAATGTCCTGTATCATTGTGAATGAAAGGGCTTGTTATTTAAAACAATGTGTTTTTCTTTGACATTGGTGCTGGGCTGTACTTTATAACAGGCTAGCCTTGATTCTGGTGTTCTGAGTAACCCAACACAGAGTTTTGCAAAGGGCCTCATGTCACTTCATTGGTCCAAATAAACTAAGCTTTTTTTTTTTTAATATTCCCAGCACTGAGCACAGTGCTTGGCACTCAGCAAGCATCTAACAAATGTTTTTTGATTGACTGACTGATTTAGTGAGTGATGATAACAAAAGGTACCATTGTGGTCCAGGCCAGTTCATGTCTGGATTATCTGTGACCTTGGAACAAGGATTGCCTTGGTTTTTTCTGTTGGTATAGCAGTATAAAAGGATGACACACTTTCTCCAAGCTGCACTAGATGATGGTGGAAGTCTTCTAAATTTTGATGCCATTTTATGGGCATGGCAGCCATCTCTTACAGTCCTCTACTGGGTACAGGGGCTTCAAATACTAGAAGAAGCTTTTATTATTACTACAAGAGAGGAGACCCAAAATTCACACACATGAATAAATACAAGATAATTTTTGAAGGAGAATGCACTACCAGTGGGGTCCCAGAAAGATAATCCTTGGAAAATTTCCCCTGAATGAGGCCTGGTAGGAAGCTAAGGATTCTCAGAGGCAAAGAGGAAGGAGGGTAGCTGAGCCTTTGGTTACCCAGATTAATTTCCTTTCACATGAATGTCCTGAAATTGGATCCTTCTTTCTCCCAGGTCCATTCCAATGTTCTATGGTTCTCTTGTAGGTGATGACCAGGACTGCCATTATGGTAAACCAGATTTCTCTTCATGAAAGAGGTAACTTTGTGATGGCTCTAAAGGGATGTCCTCACCTACAAATACTGTAGTTTATTCTAACTATAGTATTACACAGGGAAAAGGTGCTGGAGTTAAATTCAGAGCATCTGGAGAGGAATTCCTGCTCTGCCAAATGTTACCTATGTGACCCTGGGCAAGTCTCTAATTCTCTGGGTCTCAGTTCCCTCCTCTGTAAAATCAGGAGGGTTGGAATAGATAACCTTTGAGATCCTTTCCAGCTTTGTCTGTGATTCTATGATTCAGTATCTGGTCATTCAATCAACAGGCATTGATTAAGCATTGACTTCATCTGAGGCAACATACTGTGAGTTAAGACAAATATCCCATTTGCCTATATGACCATGGACAAGTCAACCTTTCTGGGCCTCAGTTTCCTCTGATGTGAAGAGAGAAAAATGGAATGAGCAGATGACCTCTGAAGTTCCTTTCAGGTCTAAATCTGAACCTGGGGTGAAAGGAATAATGGGTGCTGCCCTTGAGGAGCCCGTGTTATTACATTGTGGAAAATTTCAAGCCACAGTTGAGAGCAAGGTGTGCAGTATAGTCAGGAGATCTGATTTCCAAGTCACACCTAACTGTGACACCCTCAGTAAGCCACCGTTTTTCTCTGGCCTTTGGCTTATAAACCTATAAAATAAAGGGGGGGCTAGTATGTACATAGTATATTAGGACTTCACCAATCTTACCTCATCTGACTCTTAGGAAGTAGATAGATGTGTTATCTCCCCATTTTACAGACAAGGAAACCAAGACAGAGAGAGCTGAAGACCTAGTAAATATCTGAGGCGGATGTTTACTTGTCCATGCCCTGGCTTGCTAGTGTCGACACTTGTAAGTCCCCCATCCATGGTATGGAGAACCATCTGTAGGAAAATAATTCATCAGCAGTGGCATTTTAGAGATACTTAAATAGGAATTGTGACCAAAGCAGAATTGGTTTCAGCACCTTTCAAAAGCCCTTCCCTGAAGGCAATTGAAAAGAAGGAAGAAAATCATATTCTCCTGACTCTCTTGCCTTTAAAACACCTGAAGCTATTTCTGTTGGTTGAATGGACCTTTGTAGGGCCTCGTGGCACACTTTGGGATTCACCAGTTGGATGCATTTCATAGGACTGGAGAGAAATTGGATCATTCATTTAGAGATGTGGGAACCTCAAAGGTGATTTGGTCCAACTCCCTCATCTCACAGAAACTAAATTGCAGCAAGAAGTGATGTATTCATATAATCTGAACTTTAAGGCCAGATCTCAGAGACAAACTAAGACAGCCTCTGCGTTTTACACATGAGGAGACCAACACCCAGAAAAGTAAGTGATTTTGGATCATAGGACCAGACCAGAATGGCGTGGAGCCTTAGGGGCATTCTCGTCCAACCCTGACATTTTATAGTTGAGGCCATTACATCAAATCAAATGAAAAACATTTAAACACATCGCACTGAGGACTAGATAATAAGTTCCCTGAGGACAGGGACTGCATCATTTTTTATATGATAATTTTAAATTCAATTCAGCAAACAGATAGTAATAACAACAAACACATGTAATGCCTCAAAACTTGTTTTGAATGCTTTATATTATTTGAGCTTCATAACAACCCTATGAGCTTGGCTTAGTGCCATGTCATCATTATCCTCACTTCATAGAAAGAGAAATTGAGGTCACATGGATAGCAAGTGACAGGTGAGCTTTGAATCTCAAATCCTCTTGACCCAAGCCCACCTTACCTACCACTACCTCAAGCAGCCTCTGTGAAGTGCCTATGATGGGAAAAACAGCAAACAGTGTCAGATGAATATGAAAAACACGTCCTGCCCTCGGGCTTCTTACAGGCTAGTGAATTCCCTGCAGTGTCTTGTACCAAGCAGTGACTTAATAAATATTTATTGAATTGATCTGGCCTATAAAGTAGCTTGTGTCCCAATGAGGGGGGAACACGGGCTCAGATTCCTTCACTGATTTTCCTGCCTTTGTCACATCCATGAACTATTTGGATTGGAAACTTTTCCTTACTGTAATCAACCAACTAACCAAAGAGCTTTGCCAGAGGATTCCATATGTGAAACCAATTCCATTCCTCTGCCTTTCCCAGGAATGAGCTTTTCCATTCACAGAGGCCCCAAATTTGATTCATCTCCAAATGATTTTAACAGAGTAAAGTGTAGTCAGAGAGGGGGGCTGGGTTCAGATCTTACCACTGGTGTCAATTACATGTATAACACTAGACAAATCACTTAGTCTCCAGGGCCCTGAGTTTTCTCCTCTGTAAAAATGAGAGGATTCAATTCAATGGGCACTGAGGTCTCTTACAGCTCTAGACCTAATGAGCCTATACTTGCTCTCAATCTCAATGGTCTTATCCACAAAATGGGGATATTGGACCAGATGGCTCATCTGAGGGTCTTTTCAGCTGCAGTGCTATGATCTCCTCTGATTGCTTAGGGTGTTTCCAGAAAAAGACACCACTCCATCAAAGCCCTTGACCTTTCTTTTCCTTCTTTGGTGGAAATTGTAGAGTGTGCATTGAAAAGGGGAAGTGCTGGGCTTATCTAGATGAGAGCCAAACAATAATCTCAGTCCTGTTCTCTTCTCCACTCAAGATCTCCAAGACCCAACTGAATAAAAGTAACGTTGCAGACCCTCAGCTTTTCTGAATCAATGACTTTGGAGAAAGGTCCAGGAAATGGAATGGGACATGCATCCCCCCACTGCTCCAAGTAGCATGACTTCTGAGGCAACATTTGCCTCCCCTAGGGTGATGCTCTCTTGACCATGGGTTCAAACCTTGGACCAGATCCTCAGGTACTATATCTAAGGCAAGGTTAGAAATGTTTTTCTGCATTTAATTTATTTAACAACGGGACCTTCAAGTCTGAGGCACAGAACTATTCACAAGTTGAAGTGTATCTGGGTTTGAATTTTGGTTTTTTTCACTCACTCACTTCATACTCTTCAGCAAGTGACTTTCTCCCTCTGGGCCTCATCTATAAAATGTGGAATCAGATTAGGTGATCTCTAAAGATCTTTCCAGTTCTAAATTATACTATTTTGTTAAAGGGTTGAATTTACATGGTGCTTTCAGGTTTCTGAAGAATTTCACATCTGTTATGTACATACATACATACATACATACATATATACATGCGTGTGTGTGTGTGTGTGTGTATATATATATATATATATATATATATATATATATATATTTCAATATCTCTGGAAAGGAGGTGCTACTATTATTGCCATTTGACAGATGAGGAAGCTGAAGGTCAGAGGAGTGCAGGGAGGGGAGTCCAGAGAACCTCAGGACCAATTTCTCTCTCTCTTACTATCTGCATGACCTTGCCCAAATCACTAACTTTCTGAGCCTCAGTTTCCTCATCTGTGAAATGAGGGATTTGGACTACATGGCTTCTCAGGTCTACATCTATCATCTTATGGTTCCACACTTTGATGAGGATTGCGCAGCTTTTAAGTAGGATTTAAATCTAGGTCTTCCAGATTCTAAGTTCAACTCTGTCCCCTTCCCCACCCTGCCTCGTAACTGCCAAGGAGGGATCACTTTTTCTTGCTTGAGTAGTCCCTGTTGATTTCTAAGATTCGATAAGAGAGGCAGAGAATTCAGAAGTGAGATTTTGTTTCTGAACAAAAAAGTCGGGTGGGAAATGACACCTGTCTCCAAACATATGAAGGACTGGACTCTGGAAGAGGAGTTAGGCTTGGTGTTTGGTTTCTTGGTTCTTGTGTTTGTTCCAGGAGACATAGCTGGGCGTGATGGGTGGAAACTGGAAGGAGGTCTATTTATGCACAGAATCAGGAAAACCTTGCTAACTATGAGAGATGTGCAACTTTGAACTGCACTGCCTCAGGCTGTGGTGGCTGTTCACCTCATCAGAGATCATCAAGGAAAGGCTTGATGACCACTTGTCAAGACCATTGTCAAGGCGACTCTTTCATGACCTTAGAAGTTGTGTTTTTTTTTATTTTAAGCTCTGAGATTTTATGAAAATACAGTGATAAAATGTTTTGACCTTTGGTCCCAAACTACAAATATCATTTACTATATTTACATTCCTTCAACCTAAAGAACCAAATCCAGAGCTCTTCTTGATCATCCTGGTTCAGTGGAAAAAGAAAGGAGTAGCATTTCCTTCTAGTATTAAGGACTGAGTTCTCTGTGGGATTCTGTTCAGCCCAAGTATTAAGAGAGAAGACCTATCAGCTCTGCCCTTTATAAAAGAATCAGTTGTATTGTTAAATTTGAACCTTGGTTCATCCATAGCAAAGAGCCTCAAAGTTCATCTGGTTCTCACCTCCTCATTTATAGATGAGGAAACTGAGGTCCAGAGAGATTAATTCAGTTCCTTTTTTGCTGGATACTACCTTAGTGACTTCATTAGCTTTCCCGTATTCAATCATCAAGGTGTATAGATCTAGCTTTACTGAACTATAGTTATACATCACCAAAAGCCTTTTGCACATCTCAAACTAAATGTCCCACAAGCATCTCATACTCAGAGTGCCTAAAACAGAACGGATTATATTTTCTTCTTTTAATAGTATTTTATTTTTTCCAATTACATGTAAAGACAATTTTTAACATTTCTTTTGGAGGCAATGAGGATTAAGTGACTTGCCCAGGGTCACACAGCTAGTCTGAGGCTGGCTTTAAATTCAGGTCCTCCTGACTTCAAAGCTGGTGCTCTTAACATCCATTTTTTTAAAATTAAGTTTCAAATTTTTCTCCCCTCTCCTTACCCCATCCCCCCCCATTCTTAAAATGGTAAGCAATTTGATATAGGTTATACAGTTATCCCTTCCACATCGCGACTTTCTCCATCATGGTTTCAATATATGATGGGTTGGCATAAGAAATTAAATGGATATTTGGGGGAATTTTGTGGAAGCCACAGATTGTGGAGATGAGCAGATTATACAGAAAAAGTTTAGAAACTCAGAAATGCATAAAATATATGTATAGTATTATATAATAGAAACATATTTTATCTTTTAATACCATAAACACCCCACAAAAGAAAAAGAAAAATCACACTTCTTCTCTGCTACAAAGGGAAGGCCAAAAAATTTTATGTGGATTTTCCAGATTGTGGAGGGCTCCATGCCCCTAACCCTCACAATGTGGAAGGGATGACTGTAAATAGGCAATCATGTAAAACATATTTCCATATTAGTCATGTGAAAGAAGAAACAGACCAAAAGGAAAAGACCATGAAAAAAAATAAAGTGGAAATAGTATGCTTTGATCTGCATTCAGACTCCATAGTCCTTTCTCTGGATCTGGATAGCATTTTCCATCATGAGTCCTTTGGAACTATCTTGGATCATTGTATTTCTGAGAAGAGCTAAGACTTCATAATTGATCATCACACAATGTTGCTATTACAGTGTACAACATTTTCCTCATTCTGCTCATTTCACTTTGTGTCAGTTCATGTAAGTCTTTCCAAGTTGTTCTGAAATCCACCTGTGCATCATTTCTTATAGCACAATAGTATTCCATTACATTCATATGCCACAACTTATTCAGCCATTCCTCAATTGATGGGCATCCCCTAAATTTCCAATAGAGAACTGATTGTCTTCTACAGCAAATTTCCACTCTTCTAAAATTCTCTATGACTATCCCATTCACCCAGGCTCACAATATCGACTCCTCACTCATGCTCATCTCCTCTGTATTCAGTTCATTAACAAATCTTACTATGTCTACTTTCCCAACATCCCTTTCAGTCTCTCTACTCACATAGCTACCATGCTAGAGAAGGTCCTCATCATCTTTCATTTGGACTATTTGCAATAGCCATTAATTAGCCTCCTAATTCTTATTTCTCCCCATTCCAATCCATTCTTCATTTAGGTCATTTTTCTAAACATCTGACCATGCCATCCTTCTCTCCCCACTCTCAATCAACTTCTATAACTCCCTATTGCCTCTAGAACCTGAAGGATCAAATGTGCATTTCAGTTTAGCATTTAAATCTCTTCCTAGTCTGGCCCCTTCCTACATTTTGATTTTTTTAATACTGTATTACTATTATCTGACTCTATGATATAGCTATGTTTTCCCTTCCTGACCTTTTCTTGACTTCCTAACTTCAAAACCACGCTGTCTCACCCTGGAACTTCTCTTAGCTCCTGAAGCTTTCTAGACCTGAAACGTCCAACCACCTCTGGAGCTTTCTCAACATGGATTATCCCTCTGTAAGACCCATCCTTTTCTCCCATTCATGAGGTTCTCCTGGAGTCTCCATTTCGTGGAAGGCAGATCTTCATTCATCTCCTGGCCAAGTTCTTGACTTCTGAATTTCAAAGCTGTGTCTCTCTGCTGAGCAACTTCCCCAAACTCCACCCTTCCCTTTCCTACCTAGTTTTTCTCCACTAGAATGTAAACTTTTTGAGGGCAGGGATTGCTTTCTTTCTTTTTAGTTTTATTTGTATCCCTAGTGCTTAGCACAATGTCTGGCACGTAATAAAAACTTAATAGGCTCTGTTTTCTTTATTCTTTCTTTTCCCGTGTGCAGTTCCCCAAACTTGACACTTACCTCCTACCTCCATTCTTTTGCTCTGATTATCCCCTATGCCTGGAACACTCTCTCTCATTTGTGAATTAGAACTTCCCTAGCTTTCTTCAACATTCAGGTCAAATTCCAGCTATCCAGGAGGTCTTTCCTGGTTAACTATCTTAGCATCAAGGCTAGACACCAGACCACACCATTCTTTCAGGTTGACATTGATCCTCCTAGTCTTTGGTTCATGCTGTTCCTCCATTCCCTCAATCTCCCCAGCTGTGCTTTTACCTAACCACGAGAATAGCGTGAGAGATTTTGTCAAATGCTTTGATACAATTTAGGTAAATTACAGCTGCCACAGTACCCTCATCTGTCACGCTATCGAAAAAAGAAATGAGGTCAATCTGGCATGACATCCATTTCTTCTTCAAATGTTATTGTTATAGCTACGTGTTGCTTTTGTCACATTCATTTATGACTATATCGCTCTCTTTCCCCCTACCTAGTGAGCCATTCCTTGTGACAACACTTCAAAAGAGAGGTAAAAAGCAGATGAGCACAACTCGGCCAAGCAAATCAGCCATGTCTGAAACTGTTGTGTGAGATGTTCTTGTCAAAGCTGTGCCAACTTTTAATGATTGCTGCTTCCTCTTCGGGATATTCCCGTAACAATACATTCTCAAATTTCCCTAGGAATCTGAGCCAACTTCATTGGCTTATCACTGGCTTAATTTGAAGGCTCTACTCTCCCCACCTCCTTTTTAAATTGGGACAACATTGGTTCATAATAAATGATGACTGAATTGAATGATTGGAAATGCAGAGAGGCGCCTTCAGCTCCCAGTTAAGGAAGATTCCATAATAATAAGAGCTGGCCTAACATGCAATTATTGGCCTCTGGTGGCCTATACCTATCCCTTGGTATATTCAATCCAAGGCTGAATGATTGCTTACTTGTCAGGAAAGGGACAAGAAATTAGCTTGAATCGGTTGATGCAATTGGTGATGTCTTGGGAATGCTTGTCTCTAACTGAACTTGTTGTGAGTCAACAAACATTTGTTAATCACTTACTGTGTGCTAGGAACTGTGTTAGGGAGATAGGAGGAAGATAGGACAATTCCTAAGAAAAGTAAGGAAGATCCATTAGGTCCTTCTTGCCAGTGTAGACTTCATCTACAAAAGCCTTGTCTTTTCGGCTTTTCCTCTGGTTTATAGAAGCAGGTTTGAACATATTACTTTCACACCTAATGGAGCAAGGTAAGAATTTTTATGTTCCTACTGTGTGCAGTGCATTGTCTTAAATATTGAGGATATGAAGTACCTGTTCTCAGGGAACTTCCATTCTACAGGTGAACATGGGGGAATATTTGGGGCTAGAGAGACTTTCTGGAACCACAAGCTCTTTCTTTACTTCCTAACCCCACTGGCTATACTTTTTTGCAGTTCCTTTCTGTCCATAGATCCATGGAATATAGGAATCTCCAGAAAGCCCTGCTCCCTCCTCATCCCCATCCATAGCAGCAGACACTTCTAGAGCCAGAACAGGCATAGACTCCAACAAATGAGAAAAACTGCCCAGAAAGGGCAAATGCCATAAGTGACTCAGGCAGTAAGCAGCAGAACTTGGATTCAAACCCAGGTTGTCCAATTTCAAATCCAGGGTTCTTTCCACTGTACGGTGCCAACTCTCAGATCTGAGGGGAGCTTCTAACTGCCTTTGGAGAGCACAAGGCAGCACAACCCCAACCCAGAAGAATCTGGTTGTGCCATAAGAAACAATGAAGGAAATCTGGATTGTTTTGGACAAGGTCCAGCCAGAATGCAGAAAAAAATTTTGTGTTGCCTGAGGGAACTAGGGGTAGGATGGGATGGAAGGATGTCATTGGGGAAAAGCAAAAAAGGGGGGTGTGTGTGTGTGTGTGTGTGTGTGTGTGTGTGTGTGTGTGTGTGTATGTGTGTGTGTATGTGCGTGTATGTGTGTGTATGTGTGTGTACATGTGTGTATGTGTGTGTGTATGTGTGTGTATGTGTGTGTATGTGTGTATGTGTATGTGTGTGTATGTGTGCATATGTGTGTGTACATGTGTGTGTATGTGTGTGTATGTGTGTGTATGAGTATATGTGTATGTGTGTGTATGTGTGTGTATGTGTGTGTATGTGTATGTGTATGTGTGTTTGTGTATGTGTGTATGTGTGTGTATGTGTGTGTATGTGTGTGTGAGTGTATGTGTGTGTATGTGT
>CM053583.1:408781633-408806835 GCA_028627135.1 Pseudochirops cupreus | reverse complement strand
GTGTATGTGTGTGTATGTGTGTATGTGTATGTGTGTGTATGTGTATGTGTGTATGTGTGTGTATGTGTGTATGTGTATGTGTGTGTATGTGTGTGTATGTGTATGTGTGTGTATGTGTGTGTATGTGTATGTGTGTATGTGTGTGTATGTGCATATGTGTATGTGTATGTATGTGTGTGTATGTGTATGTGTGTATGTATGTGTATGTGTGTATGTGTGTATGTGTATGTGTGTGTATGTGTGTATGTGTATGTGTGTGTGTATGTGTGTGTATGTGTATGTGTGTGTATGTGTGTATGTGTGTGTATGTGTATGTGTGTGTGTATATGTGTGTGTGTTTGTATGTGTGTGTGTGTGTGTGTGTGTATGTGTGTGTGTGTAGGGGGCTGAAATGAAGCTGAGCTCTAACTACAGATCACTTTTGCTGAAGTCTCCCTCCCTTTCCCCCTCCCCTTCTGCTTCCCCCTCTGACCCAGGGCAGAGCTCGGAAGGTAAGGGGATTTACTGTGAATTAATTAGCATTTCATTTGATCAAATCATTCTGTGAATACACAAATGGAATCTATAATTGCCCACATTTACATTTCCCCCAGGGGCTTCCCTGTTGCTGAGAGTTGCACTTTGGCCATAAACACATCCTCATTGGGAAAATTCTCTCTATAAAAACATCAATCAGTGTGCAGTTGCATAAGGAAATGGGTTCCATCTTCTTCCCCTCTGCCTGAATTAGTCTTCGCCTGAGGGCACCAATGTTAATGAGGTTTAGGCTTGATTGGGCCACTGGGCAGGGAGTTGAGGTTTCCACTAAGCTTTTGGACAAGGCAGCCTTAGCTTTTGGTTCCCCAAATTTTCCTAATTCCAGCATTTTTGCACTAGGAGTAAAAGTCAAATTGAATATAAAAATTGATTCCAAATGTTCCTAAAGGAACAATTCATTTCCTTTGTGATTGTTTAGAAACGTCACTGAGAAATTAGGTTAAAAAAAGATTAAGATAATTAACCTTTGGGCTCCGAATCATTTTTTGTCTGGACCAGGAGATTCATCAGAATGAAAGATATGGAAGGATGTCTAGGGCCCCAGTGTGGCATTGGGAGAGTTGGGGAAGGGAGAAGAAGAGGGAGCAGGAAGGAGGGCCAAGGAAACCAGAGAGGGGACTACTCACTTTTATTTAAGGACCATTTATTAATCACTTACTATGTGCCAAGGATTAACAAAGCTAAACAGAGACTCTGACCTCAGGGAGCTGGTATTTCATTAAGGGAAATAATGGGCTCCCAAGTCAGGAAATACCAAATATATGCAAAGTCAACTCAAGGAAAGTTGGGGTTATGGTTAGGGTAGGGATGGGGAATCTGTGGCCTCCCAGAGGACCTAGAAGGCCACCTGTGGCCTTGTGTGAGATGAAACAGTTTAGAGTCTGAATCTAAGGTCAGAAAAATCTTTATTCTTTCTCATGAGAACGGTCTCTACCCCCTGTCGCCCAACATGGCGTCTGCAGGGAGAGAGCTCCAGGTAGAAGCCAGCCCATGATTTTATAATCTTCCAATGCAGAAACCCAACCCCCCCAACTAGCCTTAACTCTTATTGGTAGAGGGGGCTGTCCCACAACCTAAGCCCAGGAATCTCTCTGAGACAAAGGACCCAGAAACATGTTGGGTGTCCAATGAAAGCAGTCTTAACCTTATTTGGCATATCTTCTGCTGTGTTGGCTCTGGGGGAGGGTTTCCATTGCTCTAATGCTTGAAGGTCAGGTGAACTGACCTTAGGTCTACTAAGTACTGAAGCCATTCTAGATTTGATTTTTCAGAATGGGGAAACTTCACTATAAATGATCCCTCATAGCCTGGAGGCTTCAGGTTCCTCACCCTGGATTAGAATCATTAGCAAAGGGGGGTTTGTGGAAAGGCCCCATCATGGTGCTTGAACCCAGCCTTTAGGAGTTAGGTGAGAAAAGGCAGAGATGAAGAGAGAACATTCCAGTCATGGGGGCTGGGGGACAGCCAGAGCACAGCCTGGAGATGAGGAGATGGAACGTCATGACACAAGCAAAAGGGCCAGCAGGTGTGAAGGGCAGTAATGAACTACAAGGCTGGAAAAGTGGGTTTGAAGCCAGGTTGTACAAGCTCCACAGTGTAGGTCTAATACAGAATCAAAATAAAGGGTTGTACACCTAGGGCTGGAAGGGACCTCAGAGGTCATCGACTTCAAACCCCTAATTTTACAGAGGTGGAAGCCGAGGCCCAGAACATTGTCCAGGGATAAACAGGAAAGAAGCATCAAAGGAACAGATGATTACAATGAGAGCCATTCCCATATCTGTAAAAGGGGGAAACTGAGGCAGGTTGGTACAATGGAAAAGACTCCAAGCTTGTGTGACCTTGGAAAATTACTTACACACACACACACACACACACACACACACACACACTCCCTAGAGCAGTGGTTCTCAACCTGTGGGTTATGTTCAATTTAAATACATCCTGCATATCAGATATTTACATTACGATTCATAACAGTAGCAAAATTACAGTTATGAAGTAGCAACGAAAATGATCTGAATTCAGAAAGGTGACTTTCCCTGACTCCAGGCCCAGTGCTCTAATGTACGACCTAGCAACCTAGTCAATATACATCTAAAAAAAGGTAAATAAAACCTCTGCCCTTAAGAAACTTACAATCTAAGGGGGAGACAACTTATAAATAACTATACGCAAATAAGAAATATACAGGATAAATTTCAGCTAATTTCAAAAAGTGTAAATGCTTTTGATCGGATAAGGTCTCTCCCTCTCCCTTCCCTCCTTTAGCCTTCTAGAAATCTCCTTATTAAGATATTGTCCTCATGGAAGATCTGTGAAAGATGTAATAAGCTTTAGAAGTCTTGTGTATTTTCAGCTTGCTCTCAAAGAAAATTATACCTGTTTACAAGATGGTAAGCAATGGAGTAGTTGGCTTTGTCTTTCATTGTCCTGCCAATGTTGAATTCTAGAATATTCAACTATCTTTGCCAGTTTGAGGGTTGAAATGTGGTGCTGTAAAGCTGTTTTTATGTTCTTTTGTCTGCTTTTGGAAGGAGTCTATACGGTTTTTCAAATGATTACTAACAATTTCTGTTTCTTTCTTTGAGAATTGACTTGCCCACTGTAGAAGGAAAATTATTCTTGTATCAATGTCTATTAATTCCCTACATAGTATACACATCAGATTTTTATCATAGATATTTATTACCAAGATTTCCCCCCTATTTTTAGAATTTTCTTTTTATTCTGTATACATTACGTTTTGTTGTGCAGAATCCCCTTTTGCTGATGTATTCACCTTCATCTATTTTTCTTCAAATAAATGCTTCATATTCTCTACCCACAAGTCAAGTTGATAATAATTCCTTCTCTCCCATTAATCATTTTAAACAATTTATATGATCATACAGTTGGATTTATTGCAATTCATACTACAAGACGTGTCTAAAATCTTTCCCTCCCTCACAATATTTCTATACAATAATTTTAATTGAATGCCTTCCCTCAGTTATTTGTGGTTTTATAATATCCAACATCAGTTTATTACATACAGCAAGTTCTATTTCTGCACTCTCTACTTCAATACATTAATAGATTTTCCCCTATATTTTATGCTGTACCAGGTAGTTTTAATCACCACAAACTGTCAAATTGCTCACCGGTAATTGGTTGGTAGCACATTAAATGTAGAAATGAATTTGCATTTATTATAACAGAATGCTAGTATACTAGAAAGAGTCTTGTCTCTTGAATTGAAAGACCTGGGTCTGCTACCAGGACAGACAATACAGAGGAACAACAAGTTGAGTCTGGACTAAATAGGATGAGAGGAATGTATTGGATTGATTTTGGGAAATTCCAAAGCTCAATTAATGATCCGATGCTTCCTATAAAAACAAAGGCTCATTTTTTTCAACACTTCCATTTTGCTGAAATTACTATATATCATTAGACATGGAATAAATTGCTCCCAAAGAACTAAAGAAAAGTGTGTCTCGGAGTATAATGGAGAAGTGCATCATAGATGGGATCAAAACATGACATATAATAAATGAACTCTGAAGAAGTGAAATTAAGATCATCAAGGAGCTGTGTGATAAGAAGAGAAGATGGGTTAGTTTTGAGATTAAGACGGTTGATGGGCAGCCAGAGCCATTCTCTTGTGGTTGGGCTTTGGGAGGACATTGACAAAGATAGGATAGGGTGGGAGTCAAGTATAAGTTGAAGTTTTCATCATTGAAGAAATGCCTAAGTCTTGAGTTCTTCTCTATTGGAAAAATACTAGTTCTTGGTTTCAAATAGATGTTTAAAAATAATATTAAGAATAAAAAAACCACCCTTCTATTCTCCTATTCTATGTGGGTTTTATTTTCATGTCTTTAGCAAAAATAGGTACAGTATTTTGTCAAAGACTTCATCCACCCCTATTGATGTGTAGTGAGGATCTGGAGGCCCTCTTCCAGAGTCAGGCCAGCAACATCTTCCCCTTACACTTCTAGGAGTTCTCCTGGGGACCCCCCACTCTGATGTGCTTTCTTTACCTTTAACTACCAGTAATTAGTGCTCCAGCTCCATTTAATCAATGAGCATCAATTAACTTTTACAAAAGGCTATTATTTATTGAAAAAATATAGCAGAAACAGAAGTACAAATATTTTCCCCCAAGTCCTAGGGAATTATCTCACCCCTCTACCATCTGGTATCTGAATATAGCAAGCTCAAACTTAAAGCAAAGCTGAATATAATTGTTCCACTAAGTTGACTTCCCAGTCATTGGATCAATATCTTTTCTCCCCTCTCTTGGCTGTCTTCCATCTAGCCTGAGTAGTGCAGGTCATTCTGCACTTTCCTTTGTACTGAATGAGTTGACTTCAAAGCCTGATGTGGACTTTGACTCTTGGATCTCTGGTGGCTCCATTCTGACTTTTTGAAGCTCACACATTCATAGCTGTCTCTGTTACTGCTTCACCCAAAGGTAAGAAAGAACAGATGCATATAAATAGAAGCTACAGCCGGCCACATGCTCATGGACCACGACCACATGGTAATGGCCCAAGACGGGAGGGAAAGACTCAAGGCCTCTCTCCTCCAGGAAACCGCCAGAATCCCTCATCCCCACACTGGATCATGGCTAATCCGGAAAGAGGCACAGCAAAGAGACTGGCTTTGGCACTCTGTGCCTTTTGGATACATCCCAGTTCTGGTTTCATAGCCAATCATTTCTTTACCACACAATTAAGGAATCCGAGCTAGTTACAAAGTGACTCTTTCTGCTCCAAATTTGGGAGCAAAATAATTTTATTTTATGTAATCATGCCATCCTATTAACAGGTTCCCCAGTTTTTTCCACATGGGGTTTACACAGAGTGTGTTCACTTGACACTCCCCCACCCCACTATAAGTACAATCCTATGTAGTCCATATATACTCCCAGGGTCCTTAACTCCCAATTTTCCCTCTCACTGACAAGACAGGTCCCCAGAGTAATGGCTAGCTATAGCTTCCTAGTTAGGGTTCTAGGGGTACCCTGAGGACTCAGAATATCGTAATGCTATTGGCTCAAGCCCTGCCCCCCTTCCCCATTCCAGGTGTGAGAATTAATTCATTCGGATCCCTACTCTATTCCAATCAGTCTCTCTCTCTCTCTCTCTCTCTCTCTCTCTCTCTCTCTCTCTCTCTCTCCCTCTCCCTCCCTCCCTCTCTGCCCCCCCCCCCCCACTGATATATCATTTTTCACCCTCAAGAGTAAGTGTATTTTACTGTGCCTCTTTTGCATATTTGAGTATCAAACCCTATAAAAACAAGGTCCTGGAAAAAGGAGGCATCTCAGATCATGAGGAAGATCTGAGGTCCCTTTCATTAGAGGGGACCATGGTCCCTTTAATAAAGTGCCATTGGCTCAGAGCTCTGCCTTAGTCTCTTTTTTTGTAAGCTGGGCAATTATAATCCTCACACAAGTTGTTCTCAATCATCAGTGCCAACTGACATCTACTCAGTATTATTAGTAGACCCAATGATTAGCACCCCAGTGTTATTTAATCAAGGATTATCACAAAAAGGAAGAGTAGAACAGTCCTCTGAACCAGGAGCAAATTCTCCCCTATCCCACCTCTGTCCCAGGAGAGAACTGGCTCAAACTTACAAAGGTTGCTACAAGACATTCTTCCCACCAAGTTTGTTTATGAATGTGGAGTGTGCTGGATTCAGCTCTAACTGGCTTGTGAGAGCTGATTTCTAAATTTTCAGATGATCATTTAGATCTCAGAAACTGGTGATTGCTACAAATCCAGGTTTGATCTACTACTTTGTTTTTTGTCTGCACTTAAAGAGTAGTGGATAGAGAGCTTTGTGTTGGAAGTGAGGAAGATCTGAGTTCGTCCCATTTCTGACATACATCAGCGTTAATGACTGGTGCTTTTGGCCATCATAGAAGACTGTAAGTGGCAGAAAAGGTGCTCACTTGCTTTGGTAGGGGGAGCTTCCTCTTTCCTGGAGTTCCCTATAATAATGAACCCTAGGGCTCTACCCCCATCTTACACATTGCTTTAACTTTTAAAATGTGTCCCCATGAAGCTGTGCATATTAATCTGACACTTTCATTAACTTAATTTGCATTAGGCATGATTCCCTTCTTTCTTATCTTCATGCTTAGTAATTTGAATTTTCTTCCTTATTTTTATTGAATTTGCTAATTACTCATTAATTTTATTAGCCCTTTCAAAACACTCACTCTTGGTTTTATTTATCAATCCAAATGTTCTCCTATTTTTCACTTGATTAACTTCTGCCCTGATCTTATGCTTTCATTTGGTGTATGGCTTGGTTATTTTTCTAATTTCTTTAAATGCACATTCAGCTTCTCTCTCATTAATATAGGCATCCTTCAGTATGAATTTGCCTCAGAGTACTCCTCTGACAGCAAGCAGCCCATAAATTCTGATGCTATATTTGTGTCTTTACTAAAGCCCTATTCTGACTCCTTATATTGGCATAGAGATGACCTTGGCTTACTGAAGCTTATGCCATGAGTGATCGAGCTTTGGCAGGTGCTATTAAGATGGAAAGGCTTTGGGGCTGGATCTAGGAGGGACCATCCTTGTTATAAATGAAGAGGGTCAACCAAAGAGGGGCCATGGGATGATACATTATTTTTTTTTAGCTGTATAATGCTTCTGGATCACCATAGAGTGGTTATAATAGGCTTTGAAAGGGGAGTCACTGGCACCAATGAAATCATATACCCTTAAAACACTGAAGTGGTTACAGCTGTGTTATTGGTTGCCTTTGAGTCAATCTGTTTATATTTCTCAGAAGATTATAGGATTTACTATTGTAAGACATTCTACACTTCATCAAAATTACAGCTAAAGAGACTGAGAAACAGAGAGGTTCAATTACTTTCCCTAAATCATTTAGCTGGTAATCAATCAATTGAGAAATATCCATTAAGCACTTTCTGTTTGTCCGACATTGTTCACTATTAGGGATAGAAAGACAAATTTCAAACACGTCCTCTGGGCATAATGTAGTAGCAATCTATAATGTAGCATCTCCTAATATTCTTGTGGGATAGGTAATAATACACTTAGGCAGATTCAGACTTGGCTGAAAATCGTGCTCGCGGAATCACTGGTGATAGTTTAATGCTAATGTAGAAGATGTCCAGTGGAATGCTACAGGAATCAGTGTCATTTACCATATTTATAAATGGCTTACATAAAAATGTTGCTGGCACACTCATCCAAATGACAAGTGAGAAAAAGCTGGGAGGAAGAGCTAAAGCATGAGACCACAGAATCAGGATTCAAAAAATCTTGCCAGCCTCAAGGAGGCACCCGGTCTGTTTTTTGTCTTTCTTTGTATCCCTAATGATTAACATAGTACCTGGTAAACAGTAGGTACTTAATAAATTCTAGTTGACTTGATTTGTTGACATGTTTGAGACTCAGATGTGGTCCTTGCAGACAGTATTATTTAATCGTATTTTTAATAAATAATTTTTATTAAAGACTTCAGTCATCTCTGAACATGAAAGACAGTACTAACGTAGTGTGACTCTCAGTGGGGTTTTCTATTGGCTTATCACCAAGGAGCAGTCTCTTCTTCTCTTGATTTAAATTTTCCTTTTCCTATTTGTACATAATTTTAAAATCAGTCTGGCTTTGTAATTTACACAGCATATTCTTCTGCTTGTGAGATTCCAATTTTGTTGTCAATTAGAAATAGTGATTACTCTTACCTATTTTAGTATGAGTTTGCAGTGAGGCTTTGAGACCAGACTTATAAGTAATAGATTTTAGAATTTGTTTGTATGTTGTATGCATTTAATGGACAAAATTAAATATATCAGTGCTGAGATTTGGGGGTATTTCCTTCCTCCTCCAAATTTCCCTGAGATAAGATGTTATCTTCCACTAGCAGTTAAGGGAGTGATGGGACTTGAGTATGTATGATGAACTGTGATAGTGTGGTAAAGAAGAAAATAACCTACTACTGTATTCATGAGAACTATATCTTTGAGTCAAGAGACCCAAATAAAGATATCAGTAGAAAAGCTAAAACATAAAAAGTCTTATTTTAAAACATATATCCACAGCAAATTTTAAAAAATGAAGCCCAGAGAGATTTATAAGTCTGATGCTTGTATCTGATCTTTATAGTAACTTTAAAAACTTCCAAGAGTAGCTGCTGACAGGTACTATCACGTCTCTGCACTACAGCCTCCTCTGTGTATATGGCTAGATTATTTCCAGGAAAATGTTTAATTTTTTAAATTTCAATTTAGTTGAATTCTTGCTATGTTCAGACTATTGTCTAAGATGTTACTAAGCTCATGATTAGGAATGACCTTTGGGGGTAGCATCTTCCTGTCTGCCAGCAAGACACTAGCCCTGATCAATGCAGGGACAGACAAATTAGTATTAGGGGATTAGGATTCAAATCTTTGAGTGTTTAAGAGAAATCATTGCAAAAACTCTATATTCTTTGTCCCTTCTTTTTTTGATTAGGGTTGGGTTGAGGAGAAAAGATTTATCATTTGGTTTGTGTTCAGGCTCTGCTTGGCTCACAGTTCATACAGAGAACCTATTTCTTAGATTAAGAAACTTCTCCATGAAACTTGGGATATAAAGGTCTGGAAAGTTTCCTTAGCTTCTCCTGGGTTTGAAGTCCATGATCTTGTAGGGGAGTGAGGCAGGTGAATTGGATATGGGATCTGAGAATGCAATCCCACTTCAATTCTTGCTGTGCATTCCTCCGTACATTGTTAAATCAATCCTGAATCCGTAAGGTTTTTGTATTTTGGGAGCCACATTCTGGTTTCATTGGTAATGCACTGCTTTTCTCTGATGGTGTCCTCCATCTGCCCTGACTGCTGCACGACACCTCCTTGACAGCTTGAAAATCCAGTGGTACAGGCTAAGACCTTCTTGTGTTGCTGTTGTCATCTCTCATGCTCACACTGTGTCCATCATGCCTGTCTTCCCCCTCCCCTGCCTTGCCCTGTGCTGGGGGTGGCAGGGTAGGGGTGCCAGGAGGGAGCATCGGGAGTCCCAAAGAGCTGACTATTTAATTATACTTTAAAATCCATCCTATAATCTTTTTTCTCTTAATGAGAGAGTTTAACCTACTTTAATTTAACAGTACCATTCTTATCTTCTTTCCTTTTTAGGTATCTGTTTTGTCAGTGATAAAACCAAAATTTTCTGTTTTACTATTTCTATTCCTTAACCAAACTAAAATAAAAAACCTCAAACAGGATTTCTCCATTTCTTACCATAAACCGTAAGAATCTCAAAAACTCTGCCTCCTCCTTTTTCTTTTCTTTGCAATTATGTAAAACATTTCCATATTAGTCATTTTGTATAAGAAGACTTGAATAAAAGGAAAAAAAATGGAAGAAAGAAAGTGAAAAAATAGCATGATTCAGTATGTATTCAGTTAACAGCAGTTCTTTCTCTGGAAGAGGATAGTATGCGTCATCATTGGTCCTTTGGGATTGTCTTAGATGATTGTATAGCTGAGAATAGCTAAGTCATTCATAGTTCTTCATCAAACAATATTGCTGGTACAGTGAACAATGTTCTCCTGGTTCTGTTCACTTCACTATGCATCAGTTCATGTCTATCTTTCCAGGTTTTGCCTAAATCATTCTGCTTATTTCTCATAGCATAATAATATTTCATTACAATCACAAACTGTATCTTGTTCAACCATTCCCCAGTTGAAGAGAATCCTTTTGATTTCCAGTTCTTAGCCACCACAAAAAGAACTACTATAAATATTTTTGTACAAAAAGGTCGTTTCCCTCTCTTTTTTTTTTTTTTGGATGTCTTTGGGATATGGATCTAGTAGTGGTAATACTGGATCAAAGGGTATATTCACGATTTTATAACTCTTTGGGCATACTGCAAATTACTCTCCATAATGATTGCATCTGTTCACAACTCCACCCCCAGTGCATTGGTGTCCTAGTTTTCCCCACATCCCCTTCAACATCCAACGTTTTCCTTTTTTTGTCATGTTATCCACTCTGCCAGGTGAGAGGTGATATCTCAGGGTTGTTTTAATTTGCATTTTTCTGATCAATGGTGATTTAGAGCATTTTTAATATGACCATAGATAGCTTTGATTTCTTTGTCTGAAAACTGCCTATTCATATCCTTTGCCCATTTATCAATTGACTTGATTTTTATAAATTTGACTCAGTTCCCTACATATTTGAAAAATGAGGCCTTTATCAGAGATACTTGTTACAAAATTCCCCCCTCCCCAGTTTTTTGTTTTCCTCATAATTTTGCTTGCATTGGTTTTGTTTGTGCAAAAACTTTTTATATAATCAGAATTATCTATTTTACATTTTCTAATGCTCTCTATATCTTCTTTGGTGCTAGTTCTCCCCTTATCCATAAATCTCTCAGATAAACTACCCCATGCTCTCTAAATTTGCTTTTCACCCTTTATGTAGTAGATCATGTACCCATTTTAACCTTATCTTGTTATACAGTGTGAGATGTTGCTCTATACTTAGTTTCTTCCATACTGTTTTCCAGTTTTCCCAGCAGTTTTTGTCAAATAATGAGTTTTGTTCCAAAAGTTTGGATCTTTCGGTTTATCACATGCTAGATTGCTATGATCATTTACTATAATGTAATTTGTACCGAATCTATTCCACTGATTCACTACTGTATTTCCTAGGCAGTACTAGATTGTTTTGAGAACTACTGCTTTAAAATACCATTTGAGATCTGGAATGGCTAGACCACTTTCTTTCAGTTTTTTTTTCATTGATTCTCTTGATATCCTTGAGATTTTGTTCTTTCAGATGATTTTATTTTTTTCTAGCTCTAAAACATAATTTTTGATAGTTTGATTGATATGTCACTGAATAAATAGATTAATTTAGGTAGAATTGCCATTTTTATTATATTGGCTTGGTGTATGCATGAGCAATAAATATTTTTCTAATTGTTTAGATCTGACTTTATTTATGTGAAAAGTGTTTTATAGTTGTGTTCATATAGTTCCTATGTTTCTCTTGGCAGGTAGTTTCCCAAATATTTTATATTGTTTACAATCATTTTAAGTGAAATTTCTCTTTCTATCTCTTTCTGTTGTGCTTTGTTGGTCATATCAAAGAATGCTGATGATCTGAAAGGGTTTATCTTATATTCTGCAACTTTGCTAAAGTTGTTGAGTATTTCCAGTAGTTTTTAAGTTAATGCTCCGGGGTTTTCTAAAAATACCATCATATCATCTGCAAAAAGTGATAGTTTTGTTTCCTCATTGCCTGTTTCATTCCTTTGATTTCCCTTTCTTCTGTTTTTGCTATAGTTGACATTTCTACTGAATAGTAGTGGTGATGATGGGCCTCCTTCCTTCACCCTTGATCTTACTGAAAAGGCTTCCAGCTTATCACCATTACTGATGATGCTGGCTGATGGTTTTAGATAGATACTGCTTATCATTTTAAGAAACACTCCCTTTATTCCTATGCTCTGTAATGTTTTTTAATAGGAATGGATGTTGTATTTTGTCAAAATCTTTTTCAACATCTATTTAGATAATCATTTCTGTTGGCTTTGTTGTTGCTGTGGTCAATTCTGTTGATAGTTTTCCTAATATTGAACCAGCCCTGCATTCCTGGTATAAGTTCCGCTTGGTCCTAGTGTATAATCCTTGTGATATGTTGCTATAATCAACTTGCTAGTATTGTGTTCAAAAAAATTTTTTTTGCATCAATATTCATTAGGGAAATTGGTCTATAATTTTCTTTCTCTGTTTTAGCTCTTCCTGGCTTAGGTATTAGCACCATATATGCATCATACAATGAGTTTGGTAGGACTCCTTCTTTGCCTATTTTTTTCAAAAGTTTATATAGTATTGGAATTAATTTTTCTTTAAATATTTGGTAGAATTCACTTGTGAACACATTTGGCCCTGGGGATTTTTTCTCTTAGGGAGTTCATTAATGGTTTGTTGAAATTTCTTTTCCTAAGAAGGGATTATTTAGGCATTCTATTTCCTGATTTGTCAATAATTTATTATTATTGATTTATTTTTCATAAATACTCATCAATTTCACTCATATTTATTGGCATATAATTGGGCAAAATATTTCCTAATGATTAATTTCTTATCCATTGGTGGTGATTTCACCATTTTCATTTTTGGTAGTGCATATTTGGTTTTCTTCTCTCTTGCTTTTTAAAAAAAAAATCGAATTAACCAATGACTTATTTATCTCATTGTTTTTTCATAAAGCCAGCTTCTAGTTTTATTTATTATTTCACTGGTTTTCTTCCTTTCCATTTTATTAATTTTTCCTTCAGTTTTCAAGATTTCCCATTTGGTGTTTAATTGGTATTTTTAATTTGTCCTTTTTTTTTCTAGTTTTTTTTTTTAATTGCATGGCCAATTCATTGATCTGCTTTTTCTCTATTTTACTGATGCATGGAATTAGAGATATATATTTTCCCTTAAGTTCTGCTTTGACTACATCCCATAAATTCTGGTTTATTGTCTCATTGTTGTCATTTTCTTTAGTGAAACTATAAATTGTTTTGTTGATTTATTCTTTGACCTACTTGTTTTTTAGGATTAGGTTATTTAATTTCTAATTAATTTTAATCTCTCTTTCCATTGTCCATTATTGTATGTAATTTTTATTGTAGTATGATCTGAAAAGGATATGTTTACTATTTCTGCTTTTCTATATTTAATATTGAGGTTTTTATGTCCTAATACGTGGTAAAATTTTTTTGTAGGTGCCACTTACCACAGGAAAAATGGTACATTTCTTTCTATTTCCATTTGATTTTCTCTAGAAATCTACAATATCTGACTCTTCCAGAATTTTATTCACCTCCTTAATTTCTTTCTTGTTTATTTTTTGGTTATATTTTACTAGTTCTGAGAAGGGAGAGTTAAGGTCCCACGATAGTATAGTTTTATTATCTACTTCCTCCTGTAGCTCATTCAATTTCTCCTAAAATTTAGATGCTATTCCATTTTGTGCATGTATGTTTAGTATTGATATGACTTCATTGTCTATGGTGCCTTCCAGCAAGATATAGCTTCTTTCTTTATCTCTTTTAATTAGACCTATTTTTGCTTTTACTTTATCTGAGATCATGATTGCTAACCCTGCTTTCTTTGGTTCAGCTTAAACATGATAGATTCTGCTCCAACCTCTTATTTTTACTCTATATGTATCTTTCTGCTTCAGATATGTTTCTTGTAAACAACATATTGTAGGATTCTGTTTTTTAATTCATTGTGCTATCTGCTTCCCTTTTATGGGTGAGTTCATCCCATTCACATTTGTAGCTATGATAACTAACTGTGCATTTCCCTCTAAGCCTTTTTTCCCTGCTTGTTTATCTCTCTCTCTCAACTCTACCCTTTCCTTCCTCATAGATGTTTTACTTCTGATCACTGCCTCCCCCCTATGTAGCCTCCCTTTTATCAGTCCCACCTCTGCATACTATTATCCTTATCCCTTTTTATTTCCTTATAGGATAAAATAGATTTCTATGTCCAACTGAAAGTGTATGTTATTCTCTCTTGGAGCTAATTTTGATGAGAGTAAGGTTTAAGTTTTGCTTGACATACTTGCCCCCATCTTCCTCTCCATTGTAATAGATTTTAAATGTCCCTTTTATGTGGGATAATTTACCCTATTCAACCTCTCTCCTCTTTCTTCTTCCAGTGCAATTTTCTTTCTCATCCTTTTGTGTTTTTTTTTTGTTATCATTCCATCAAAATCACCTTAAATCCACACCCTCTGTCTACATATACTCCTTCTAATTGCTCTTATAGTAATAAAGGTGTTACAACTTACAAATATTAGCTTGCCATATAGAAATATAAATAGTTTAACCTTTTTGAGTTTCTTATGTTTTCTCTTTCTTGTTTCTTTTTTATCTTTTTATGTTTTCCTTGAGTCTTGTATTTAGAAGTCAAATTTTTTATTCAGCTCCTATCTTTTAATTAGAAATACTTAAAAGTACTCTATTTCATTAAATGTCCATTTCCCTCTTGAAAAATGATATTTAATTTTGCTGCATAGGTGTTTCTTGGTTATAATCCTCCTTTGACATCTGGTATATCATATTCCAAGCCCTCCAGTTCTTTAATGTGAAAGTTGCCAAATCCTATGTAATACTGACTGTAGTTCCATGATATTTGAGTTGTTTCTTTTGGGCTGTTAGCAATACTTTCTTCTTCATTTGTGAGTTCTCTGGTATTTTTTTTTATCATGGCTTTCAGGTGGTCCAATAATTTTTATATGAGAGGAAGGAAGGAAGGAAGGAAGGAAGGAAGGAAGGAAGAAAGGAAGAAAGAAAGAAAGATTAAGGTCTCCTCCTACATCCAGAGCCATCTCCAGTTGTTCTGATCTATATATACCCACTGGACACAGATGGCTCTGGAGGAGAAAGTGAGACTGGTGATTTTATACAGGCATCCCTCCCTTAAATCCAGTTCACTTGCATGTCATGGTATCACCTCCCAATGCCATGGTCCTCTTCAAGAACAAAGGACAAACAACAACAGCAACAATTCTTATATTATCTCTCCTGGATCTACTTTCTAGGTCAGTTGTTTTTGCAATGAGAAATTTCACATTTTCTCCCATTAATTTTTTTTTGTTTTTGTTTTATTGTATCTTGATGTCTCATAGAGTTATTAGTTTCCACTTGCTCAATTCTAAATTTTAAGAAATTATTTCCTTCAGTGAGCTTCTATAATTCCTTTTCCATTTGACCAATTCTATTTTAAGGGAGTTTTCCTGGGTAAATTTTTTAAAATAACTTTTCTTGTGCTGTTGACTTCTCCCCACTCCCCCGCCATGTACTCTCTTGCATTACTCACATTTATTTTTTTCCCAATGTTTTTCTTCTACTCTAATTTGCTTTTTCAAATCCCTTTTAAGCTCTTTCAGAATTTTTTTTTCAATAGGATTGTTTTATTTTATTTTTCTCAATTTATTTATTTATTTTTAGTTTTCAACATTCATTTCAACAAGATTTTGAGTTACAAATTTTCTCCCTGGCTTTCCCCTACCCCCAACCCCAAGATAGTGAGCCTACTGAATACCCCTTTCACCAATCTGTTCCCTCTTATATCCTCCCCCATCACTCCCCTAACTTTCTAGTAGGGCAAAATGGATTTCTATACCCCAGTGCCTGTATATCTTATTTCCCAGTTGGATGTGAAAAACATTTTTTTTAACATTTGGTTTTAAAACTTTGATTTCCAGATTATTTTCCTTCTTCTCTCCTCACCCAGCCCCACTGAGAAGACAAGCAATTCAATATAGGTTGTACATGTGTAGTTACACAAAACATTTCCATAGTAGTTATATTGTGAAAGACTATCTTTCTCTCCATCCTATCCCACCCCCACTTATTCTATTTTCTACTTTGTCTCTGTCCCTTTTCAAAAGTGTTTGCTTCTAACTACCCTCTCCTCCAATTGGCCCTCACTTCTCTCATTCCCTCTTTTATTCCCTTCCCCTCTACTTTCATGTAGGGTAAGATGCACAACTGAGTGTGTATATTATTCTCTCCTTAAGCCAAATTCAATGAGAGTGAGTTTGACCTATTCCCTTTCACCTTCCTGCTTTTTCTCTCCATTGTAACAGTTTCCTCTTGCCTCTTTTATATTGAGATAATATACCCTATTCTATCTCTTCCTTTCTCCTTCTCCAAACATTCTCTCTCTCACCACTTAATTTTATTTTTAGATATCATCCCCTCATATTCAACTGATCCTATGCCCTCTATGTATACATGTACACACATATACATATACTCACATATATATTTATGCACACATACACCCTCCTATACATACATATATATGTAAGTATACATATATATTCCCTTCAATTATCCTCATACTGAGAAAAGTCTTATGATATACAACTACCATTTTTCCATGTAGGAATATAAATAGTTTAACTTTAATAAGCTCCTTATGAATTTTTTTCCTGTTTACCTTTTCATGCTTCTCTTGCTTCTTGTGTTTGAAAGTCAAATTTTCTGTTTAGCTCTCGTTTTTTTCATTAAGAATGCTTGAAAGTCCTCTATTTCATTGAATGACCATATTTTTCCCCGAAGCATTATACTCAGTTTTGCTGGGTAGGTGATTCTTGGTTTTAACCTAACTCCTTTGACCTCCAGAATATCATATTCCAAGGTCTTTGATCCCTTAGTGTAGAAACTGCTAGGTCTTGTGTTATCCTGATTGTGTTTCCACAATACTCAAATTGTTTTTTCTTGCCTGCTTGCAATATTTTCTCCTTGACCTGGGAACTCTGGAATTTGGTTATAATATTTCCAGGAGTTTTCTTTTTGGGATCTTTTTCAAGAGACAGTTGGTGAATTCATTCAATTTCTATTTACCCTCTGGTTTTAGAATATCAGGACAATTTTCCTTGAGAATTTCTTGAAGGATCATTTCTAGGCTCTCTTTTTTGATCATGGCTTTCAGGTAGTCCAATAATTTTTAAATTATCTCTCCTGGATCTATTTTCCAGGTGGGTAGCTTTTCCAATGAGACATTTCACATTGCCTTCTATGTTTTCATTTGTTTGGATCTATTTTATAGTATCTTGATTTCTCATAAATTCATTAGCTTCCATTTGCTTCAATCTAATTTTGAAGGAATTATTCTCTTCAGTGAGTTTTTGAAATTTCTTTTCCATCTGGCCAATTCAACTTTTTAAGGCATTCTTCTCCTCATTGCCTTTTTGGGCCTCTTTTGCCATTTGAGTTAGTTTATTTTTTAAGTCAGGCTGTTGACTTGCTTTCCATGATTTTCTTTCATCATTCTCATTTCTCTTCCCAATTTTTCCTTCACTTCTCTTACTTGATTTTCAAACTTCTTGAGCTCCTCCATGACCTGTGAGCAGTTCATATTTTTTCTTGGAAGCTTTTGATGCAGAAGTTTTGATTTTGTTGTCTTCTTCTGGTTCCATGTTTTGATTATCTTTGTCCCCCCAAAAAAGATTCTATAGTCTGATTGTGCATCTTCTGTTCATCTTGCCAGCCAATTACTTGACTTTTGAGCTCTTTGCAATAGAAGAACTCTGCTTCCAGAGTGGAGAGAGCTGTGTCACAAATTCCTGGGGTTTGCACAGCTGCTCCCAGAGCTATTGTCAGAGCTATGACGGGGGTGCCCTCTCTATAGCCACCACAAGCTCTGGCACACTGGAGTTCCTCACCCCAGGACAATCACCCAAGACCATACACTAGATCTAAGCAGGTCAAAGCAAGAGTGATTACCCTCTGAATGATTGCTTGGTCCCCCTACAATGTGTAGACCAGGAGCTCTGGAGGTAGCCATGTGGCAGCAGCTACAGCCACTGTGCTGCTGCCACCTCTTGCCTGGGGGCAGGAGCCAGACCACACTCTGCTCTCACCCTGGATCAACAAGGTTCTCCACTGACCTTTTACTTTCTCCTTGGGGTCTATGGGTTGAGAAGTCTGAAACCACCACAGCTGTTGGTGATTCACTTTCCTGAAGTCTACTCTGGCTGGTCTGTGCCACTGGACTGGGCTGTGAATCTGGGCTGGTACAGCTCATGTGGTACTGGGTTTGGCTCCCAGCACGGTGTGATAGACCCAGCTTGTCTGCCTGCCAGGCTGCCTTCAGCAGGAGATTTGTTTCTTTCTGTCACTTTGTAAGTTCTGTAGCTCTAAAATTTATTTAGGGTCATTTTTTTTTACAGGTATTGGAGGTGGTTGGAGTGGGTTCTGAAGTAAGTTCCTGCTTTTACTCTGCCATCTTGGCTCCATTCCCCTCCCCAATTCTTTTGGGGCCTGATACCAAATTATATTTTTCTTTGAGACTTCACATATAGCCATTTTGACACTATTATTCTCTTCTAAGTTTATGCCTTGATCTTCCCTATCACCACAGCAACTTTCTATAGTCAAGCTCTTCTTTTGTGTGTTTTTTTTGGTTTTGTTTTTTTGTTTTTTGAGAGGAGAAGACAGGACAATGGGGGTTAAGTGACTTGCCCAAGGTCACACAGCTCACAAGTGTCAAGTCTGTGGTCGGGTCTGAACTCAGGTCCTCCTTACTCTAGGGCTGGTGCTCTATTCACTGTGCCACCTAGCTGCCCCATTGTGGTTCTTTTTTTTTTTTGTAGGTGTTTTTGCTCATTTTTTTTCTGCACTTTTTTGTTACTTGATGTTTTTATGTGATGGTTGGGCTCTGGTTCTGCACCCCCACCCCAGGGTTTTTGTGTTTGAGCTCTGGGTCTTACTGTTAGTTTTCACTGGGTTTCAGGGTTTAGCTGCTTGCTTTCACTGGAGGCAGCCTTTTTTTCTGGTTTGTACTGGGGATAGGGCCTACATTTAGTGGCTGATCTGCTGGGGTGGGGGTCTTGCTGCCCAGCTGCTATGGTAATAGAGTCTTTCTGGTCTGGCCCTGGAGCAGTGATTTTTTTTTTTTTTGCTGATCTGCTGGAAAGGTGGAGCCCTGCTGCTGGGTTGCTATGGAAACAGGGTCTCTCTGCTGGTGGGCCGCAGAAGTGGGGTCTCCCTGTTGGCCGTCCCTGGGATGGGGCTTCGCTACTGGGCAGCAATGGGGTCAAGGCCTTGCTGGTTGCTTGTGCTGGGGGTGGGGCTGTCTGGTTGCTGAGCTACACATACTGCTCACTTGCCTAGGGGATGCCAACCAGGTCCTTGCAGGATTGCCCCAGGCTTGGAGCCCTGATGCAGGCCCCCTGCTGGAAGGCTAGCCTCAGCCCCTGCTCTTGGACCCTGCTTCCCTCCCACCTCAGTGAGATGAATCTTTCCCACAGGGCTGGTAAGCTGCTTCACTGCTCCTAGACCAATGTTGAGGTGGATTTCTCATTGTTTGGAAGGGAATTTGGGAAGGTGTCGGAGGGTTCCTTCCTCACTCTGTCATCTTGGCACTTTACACTGGAATCCCTTCTACCCTGACCCTCTACTTCCCCTCCCCTTCCCCTTCATTCACCTCCTTTTTTCCCTTTTTAAAAAATTTAATTTGAAATCATGTACTCCTATTTCTTTAAACTCATTTTTATTTTCCAGTTTCATTTATATTCTTTAAGCACAATTGCGCCTTTCAGGAATTAAAAAAATTATAATGCTGCCGATTAAAAAATATATTTTTAATGATTACAGAAAGATAGCAAACAATTAATCACTGTTGAAAAGTGTCCATTGTTCCAAGTACTTAACTGTACCAGATGTATCCCCTGCTCAGCAGTGATGGCTTTGGGGAAGCCGGTTCCTTCATTTGGTCCTTCCTCCCATGAGTTTAAGGTAATTGTCTTGGTTTTAAAATGGTTGCTTAGAGAGACTGCTTACATTTCTTCAGAGATGGATTCTCAGGATGAAGCCCACATTTCTGAATTTTATATACGCCGCATTTAAGCTTGCTCAGTCATCCCTGCATTTTGCACAAACATATTTTGATACCTCAAACGGGTGTTCCTTGATGGGTGATACTTTGTCTTTCAACCAGCTTAAAGGATTTTTTTCCCCCTTTGTTTTTCGAAATTTGACAATGATGTGACTGGGTGAGTTGAATTTTAAGTTTCTTCTCTCTGAGGTTCTGTGAATTCTATTTGGAGAAGGTCAATAGTTTGTTGATTTTTAAATACTCTGGGATATTTTGTTTTATGATTTCCCAAAATACTGTCAGTGACTGGTTTCTTTTCTTCCTTGCTATTTCCATGACCCTATCAGTTTTGAAGTTTCCTTTCCTTGATCAGGTTTCCTGATTCATCGCTTTCACCTGTGTTGCTTCCTTGGGTGGGATTCTACCAATTTGATCCAGCCTGTGAAAATTAAGGATTACATTTTCATTGTGAAAATGTATAGCTAGGAAATTGGCAAATGCTACAAACCAGGGCTTGATTTATAGTTCTGTTGATTTTCAAGACTTAAAAAAGTGATGAAGACAATGGTAATAGTGCTGATTAATCTTAAAAATGTATTGAGCATATGTTTTCTTTGTCCGGAAGAGCCAGTTGTTAAACATTTACTAGCATGCCTCTGGTTACTTCTCAACCCCATTCTACTCCAGTTGTATTATTTCCAGAGCTTATTTCCCTCTTGTCTATGCTGCCTGCCATCCTCTGCTCCATTCTATTCGTTCTACTCTTAGCTGTTTCCATTGATAGTTTCATATTCTCTATCATCTCCTCTGTGTTAGTGAGCTTCAACACCATCTCCTACAGATTTCTTTAGTTACCTTTGGTGTCTCTGGTGGTTTTATGTTATTGGAGCTGAAAGGAAACTTTGAAATCATGCAATCCAAACCACTCCTTTTACAGATTGGGAAACTGAGGCTCTAAGTAGTGAAAGGACTTCCCTAAGATCATGCAGCTGAGTTGGTGGCAGAATTGAAGTAGAATATAAAACTTTGGATTGTTGCCTGTGTGCCATGTAGCCCCTTCTATTTCTTAGGCTTGTCATGAGGATCAAATGAGATACTATTTGTAAAGTACTTAGCCTGGCACATAGTGGGCACTTAATCATTCTCCACTTCTGCATTGGCCATGAAAGGATGGTGTGAATGGAGCCAACGATGCTCAGAATCTCCATTTAAAGAATGATTAAACATCCATTTGGTTGTTGGTTTTCTGATTAGCCAGTTACTGGAGGATCTTAATCACATAGGTCTTGACATTCTTGACATTCATTTATATGAAGGCAAGAAATGAAAGTAAGGTAAGGAGAACGATGACTTGCAGGTTCTTCTTGGACAGGCAAAGGAGATGGTGAAGTTAGCTTATCGTCTGTCCAAAGGCACTAAAGCAGACAGTTTCACAGGGCACTTGACCTCTGCATCTTGTGCTGCTTATGCTCAGCATTTTCAAAAGGACCACAGTGGAGATCAGTGTGCTTTGCATGTCAACGTTTGCTTCAGAAGATGGGGAAGTGGAGACATTCTGCCAAGGCTGGCCATCCTGAACTCATCCCTCTGCAGATCTGATCAGCCTCTGTGCAGATCATGAATGATATTCTTTTCAACAACAAGATCAAAGACCAGACCCAGAAGCCTAGAGACCATTAGTGACTTGTCCACATAGTAAATGACGGATGTGGGATGTGAACCCAGCCCTGATTTGAGGTTTAGGGCTGTTTCCATAATTTGGAATCATAAATCTTGAGCTGCAGGAGTCCTTAGAGGCCAACCAGCCCACTCCTTCATTTTACAGATAAGGAAACTGAGACTCAGGGCAGTCAAGTGACTTATCCAAGGTAATGCAGGTAATATGTATCAGAGACAGGATTCAAATCCAGGTCCTCTGACTCCAGAACATGTTTTTTTGTTTTTGTTTTTTTTTCCCCTCACTGTACCTCTCTGACTCCAGTGCTTCCCCACCACTGGGGTCTATGCAGTAGCTGTGCATTGCCCAGTAGCGAAACACTTAGAGTCTATAGGAATTAGGTAAATCAGAGCTCCTCAGTCTCATTCAGCTCTTCTTTCTCAATCAACCATTGCACCAGCTGCCCATCTTCTCATTTCTATTCACCCCGACTCAACAATTCAGAAAGCTGAGTTGCTCTGACATGAATTCTAATTGAAATGTGCATGAATTGACAGATTCAGAACCTTTGAACAGATCCTCTGCCTTCTGTGAAGCTTAAACTGAGCTCTCTTTCAAATCAAAGTTTCATCAAACAGAAAGAATTGAGTCAGAGAGGGACAGACATTTATATATATCTTGAAATAAGCACCTTGGAGAAATATTCATATCATTAAAATATCCAGGCCAAGTTGTGTGGTCTCTACAAAGGTATTAGCTGCATTGTGTCTAAAAAGAAAGAAGGAAGGGAGGAAAGAAGAAAGGAAGGAAGGGAAGGAGGGAGGAAGGGAGGAAGAAAGGGAGGAAGAAAAAGAGGGAGGGAGGGAAGAAGGAAGGAAGGAAAGGAGGGAGGGAGGAAGGGAGGCAGAAAGGAAGGGAAAAGAAATAGGAGTGGATAAGCCATGGAATGAATAACAGAGAATGAGATGCAGAGGTCCCTAATGGGGCCAACTGGCTGTATGATCTGGAGTGAGTCCCTTGACTTTCTCTGGTCCCTGGTTTTCCTTTCTGTGAAATTAGATAATTCTATAAATGATGTCTAATAGGATGATTCTATGTCATTTAAGGAAGACATGTCTTTAGTTAGGTTGAATCACTTGGTTTTACTCATTCGAAGTCTTTCATGCTGCTCTTTACATGATCCCCACTCTTAACACTATCTGACCTCTTCTATATATGCTGGAGTTGTGCTGGTCAGAGAGCATTTATGAAGTGCTTACTGTGTGTCAGACATTGTGATAAGTGGCAGGGACACAAAGAAAGGTGAAAATAGTCTCTTCTCTCAAGGACCTCAAATTCTAATGGAAGAGACAACCTATAAATAACTAGGAACATTGAGATACTTACGATGCAGATGGAAGGTAATGTCAGAAAGGAGGGAGTGGTGCTGGAGGTGCTGGAAAAGGGCTCCTGCAGACGATAGGATTCGAACTGAGCACAGATGGAAATCAGGGAGTTGAGAGGCAGTGGTGAGGAGGATTCCAGGTATGGAGGACAGCATATTTCTACATTTATTTTACATCCTTCTCCTTACTCCCACTACAATAGAAGCCCCCAGTGGGTAGAGAAAGGGGAATTTCTCATCACTGTAGCTCCAATGCTTAGCACAACCCCTTACACATAGTATGTTCCTAGTAAATGTTTGTTGTATCCAACAAAAAATAAATGGACCCCTCAGTGCCTCAAGCACTTTTCTGTCTATAGGGAAGTGGTGAAACCTTCGGATTCTGTCAGAGGGTGGGCTTTTAAAACTGTCCCTATCATGACTCTCACCTGCCTTTCTGTTCTTTCTTACCACGACTCTTCAAATCTTCTTAAGTAGAGTCAAACTGGCTGGCCGGCTATTCCAAATATGTGACAGCCCATCTCCCACCTCCCTGCCTTGTCCGCTCACCTTCCTCAGCTCCACCTCTTAGAAAGCCAAGCCTTCTTTGAGACTCCGCCAAGAGACCTTTCCTGATCCTTCCTCCCCCTAGAAATACCATCTACCTCTAGAAATGTCTTTACAGATCTTCACGTGTAGGTTGTATCCATTTTGTTTCACCCAAACAAATGACTGTTCCTTAGAGGCAGGGACTATTTCTTTTTCTTTTGTTTCGTTTTGTTTTCTTTATTGTTATCTCCTCGGTGCCTGGCACAGTGCCTGCTGTGTAACAGTTCTTAATAATGGCACAGTGCTTTAAGAGAAGTACTGAGACATAGAGGACAGAGTTGCCTCTAACATATCCTAGGTGCGTGACTCTGGACAAGTCACTTAGCTTCTCATGGCTCTAGGCAATTCTCCAAGACTGTCATTTGCAGAGGCTAGGTGCCATTGTGCACAGAGTGCCAGTCTTGGAGTCAAGACTCATCTTCCTGAGCTCTAATCCGGCCTCAGACACTTTGTAGCTGTGTGACCCTGGGGAAGTCATTTCACCCTGTTGGCCTCAATTTCTTCATCTGCAAAAATGAGCTGGAGAAGGAAATGGCCAACCCCTCCAATATCTTTGTCAAGAAAACCCCTAACAGGGTCATGAAGAGTTGGACACGACTGATCAAAAAAAAAAATATCATTGCAGAGAAGGGGCTAATCCCATTGGTAGAGAGAGTTTCTTTACCTGGGAGTTTCCTATGATAATGAAATCACTGGTCCAGTTCCCATTCCTATCCCCCTGGTGCTCTATAAAAATTTGTCAAATTAAATTGGAAGACCGTCCCTTTTTATTGTTAAGTAACCAAAGCAACCAAGTCTAGTAAACTAAAGAGATGACATTCAGCTCCCCAGCCTTGGGATGGTCCTGGAAATGTTCCCCT
Organism: Pseudochirops cupreus; assembly: GCA_028627135.1. NCBI lineage: Eukaryota > Metazoa > Chordata > Mammalia > Diprotodontia > Pseudocheiridae > Pseudochirops > Pseudochirops cupreus. The sequence continues at coordinate 408,782,444 of CM053583.1, read as the reverse complement.
CCCCCCAAAGGCATCTTGTGCCCAGAGTCTAAGCTGGGTGTGTTTTAAAGCCCCCAAACAATGGTGGTGTCTCATCCATCTCTGCAGAGGACCAGTTCAGAACCTGTTGTCTATTCTTCCAGAGGAGAAAAGCCTGATGCCAAAAGATGATCTGGTCTCTGCAGGAACTTGGCCTAAGAACTCAAGGCAGCAGTCAGGATGCTGATGCCACCCACAGAGCCATTTGTAAATGCTGCAAGAAGCAGAGAATATCCTTCCAAAGCCAAACTGGGGCTTTTGGATGCTCAGCAGACATCCCTGACTGAGTACATTTTCTTTCCCCAGGTTCTCAGCACATTAGCCATTATCTGTCATCTTCTTTTAGCCCATAATGTGTTTAACAAGAGAGAAAAAGAGAGAGAGAGAGAGAGATAGACAGAGAGACAGAGACAGACAGAGACAGAGAAAGAGAGACCATGACAGAGAGAGAGACAGAGAGAGACAGAGAGACAAGATAGAGAGACAGAGAGAGAGACACACACACAGAGAGAGACACAGAGACAGAGAGGCACACACAGAGAGAGACACAGAGACAGAGAGACAGAGACAGAGAGAGGCACACACAGAGACAGACACAGACACAGAGACAGAGACAGAGAGACAGAGAGAGTGGGGGGGGGAGAGAGAGACAGACAGACAGAGACAGAGAGATAGAGACAGAGAGAGAGAGAGGGGGGTAGAGAGAGAGAGACAGAGAGAGAGAGAGAGACAGAGAGAGCGACAGAGAGACACAGAGACAGAGACAGAGAGACAGAATGAGGCGGGGGGAGAG
>CM053583.1:408760020-408781133 GCA_028627135.1 Pseudochirops cupreus | reverse complement strand
AGAGAGAGACAGAGAGAGACGCGGGGGAGAGAGGGGGGGAGAGAGAGAGAGACAGAGAGAGCAACAGAGAGACAGAGAGAGACACACACAGAGAGAGACACAGAGACAGAGACAGAGAGACAGAGAGAGTGAGGCAGGGGGAGAGAGAGAGAGACAGAGAAAGACAGAGAGATAGACAGAGACAGAGAGAGAGAGAGAGAGAGAGAGAGAGAATAACCAGAGAGATGATTAGCACTTCGAGTAAGGCCCAGTTTCCATGGAAATCTGAATGCCCTCTCCCTGGGCCACCCCAGGCCGCAGTTGTCTTATGGATCGTTTGGACATCATTGTTGATGTTTTGTGAGAACTCTTCTTGTATTTCAGCAATTCTGTGAACAAGGATTACTGGAAGCTGCAGGCAGACCTTTTTGCTCTCTGTCATTGCTTTCAGGTGCTCAAGAAAAGTGCCCACTTCACCTTTTTCTTGCTAATTTGAATAAATTGACTTGAGGGAAGAAATTGCCCAATTTAGGCGTAGATGCCAGATGACCTGATCATGGCCCTGCCATTCTGTTCTGGCAGTTTGGCTTGCCAGAAATGCACCCAGGGCTTCCAAAAATGATCTACTTTTCTCTTCATTCCCGGCCTATATGAAGTATGTCTCTCCTTCCCCCTGGGTGGGCATTTTGGTATATTTTGCATGCCTAGATCAGTATTTTTGCCAAATACTGCCAACGTATGGGTTTTCCAAGAACGGAGTGCCAGAAAAATATGAAAGGGATTCTAGGACAGTCTTGTTAGGGGTCGTCTGAGGCCAAGAGATGAAGTGACTTGCCTATTGTCATATAGTGGCAGTGGTGGGATTTGAGCCCAAGCAGATCCAACATGGCCACAGCAAATGACAGAACTTTTCCGTGAGGGATCTTGTTTGGGGAGGTTTTGCCTAGGTCTTGTTGGGCTTCCATCTGTCTTTCAGTCCCTACACCTCAGTGTTTTCCAGAAAATTTGGCCTTTGCCTGGTTTGGGGCTTACGGCTCTACAATGTAGAATCCTAAAATGACCTCAGAGAAATCGACTGGTATTCCTAGACAGAAAGGCAGCATGCTGGGAAGATAGCTGGGTTCCCTGGAGTAATTCAAGATTCAACTTTATTCTGAGGAAGATGTAATAATAATCACAACAGCAACAGCAAGCACCCACATGGCATTTGAAGATTTACAACGTGCTTTACGTGTGTTCACAATGAGCCGGTGTGGGAGGTGTTATCATCCTCTTTTTGGACATGAAGAATCTGAGACAGACCAAAGTTTAGTGACTTGCCCAGGGTCATACAGCTAGGAAGTTTCTTAGGTCAGATTTCCACCCAGGTTTCCCAAGCTCCAAGTCCAACACCGTATAGAAATGCCACCTTGCTGTTTCAAGAAAAAGATGGGAATTCTGCATCAGTTACTAGTAAAGGGGCCTCAGATGAACCAGACCCCATGCATGGATATGCCTTTATGCCTCAAAAACAACTCTGGGTCAAACTCAAAAGATGTGCTGTAGCAAGAAGGCTCTAGTCCTGTCACAAACTACCTCTTTGATCACTGTCTCTGAGACTCAATTTTTGCATTTATCAAATGAAGGAATTGAATAAGATTTTCTCTTTGGCTACTCTTAGGGTGGAAGGTTGAAAGAAAGCCAGCCTTGGAGTTGTGAAGATTGAGGATAAAATCTTACCACTGATGCATCCTGGCTTAAGGGAGCACTTAGAGATTGGTCAGTCCTGGAAGATGCCAAGGTCATCCACTGTAACCCAGGCCATCGCTAGTCTTCTTAACTCTGTTTTGCCACTAGACTTTGATGGCCCTAGAAGAGAGAGAGAGGCCAGTGACCTTTTGCAGCTCTGCCTCACTTAAATCCAATTCATGCCCAAGTCAAGATGTCACCCGTGATGTCATTGATCCTCTCCAAAAATGGAGGAAAAACCATAAGGACTGGCTGTGTGACCCTGGTCAAGTGACTTAACCTCTCAGTGCCTCAGGCAACTCCCTGAGACTGAGTCACAATATAGTTGCAAATCTGCTTTGGCCAAAGGATTCCCTACATCCCATGAAATCATAGGTTCAAAAGATCCCATGTTTTATATATAAGCTACATGCAGCATACAGCTACAGGAAATAGATAGTGTCTGACATTTATACACCACTAGAAGATTTGCAAAGCTTTTTCACATACATTATTACAGATGATATTCATAACATTGGAGGTATTGTTTTCCCCAGATGAGGAAACTGAGATTCCGTTTGAAATGATTTGTCCATGGTCATACAAATGGCAAGTTTTACAGAATCATAGAGCTGAAGGGTAGGAAGGGATCTCAGCAGACATCTGGTCCAACCCATTCACCAAAGAAGTCCTCGCTTTAACAAACCCAGCAAGGGGCCTGGCCACCCTCTGCCTGAAGATCGTCTGAGCTGGGATCTCCTACCACATCTCCAAGACCATTCTCCTTCTGGACAGGGGTTGGGAGGAGGAAAAGGAGGAAGCATTTATTAAGTACCTCATTTGTGACAGGTACTATATTAATCACTTTATAAATAGTATCTCATTTGATCCTCATAGCAACATGTGATATTATGTTCTCCATTTTACAGTTGAGGAAACTGAGGCAGACAGAAATTAACTTGTCTATGGTCATAGAGACAGTAAGTGTCAGAGGTTGGATTTGAACTTAATTCAGCTCTGATAGGTAAGAAGTACTCGGTTCTCAAGGAGGGGAAGGGGAGGGAAGGAACTTGGAAATCCAAAATCATAGCAAATGAATACTAAACATTGTTTTTACTTGAATTTGAGAAAAATAAAAACATTCTTTAAAAAAATTAAAAATGCTCTTCAATTAAAAAAAAGATTTTCTTGGCATCAAGTCCAAGGAAAAGAATTTTTCCTTTTTGCTATTTTTGCCTATTATCCCTGGTACTGAGACAGGATTTGAATCCAGGTCTCACCTCATCACAAACCTAGTGCTCTTTTCAAAATCTTATATCACCTCTCAATAGAAATGTTATTTTGGCATCACAGCATAAATAAATAAAACAAGAGCCGTCTCACTCGAGTGTTTTGTAATGACACAAACGCTGTCTCTTTTCAAATAAGCTACTCAGCAAGTCAACTAGTAAGACTTTCAGTGTGAAGCAAAATCAATGGAACACAGCTAAACTTTGTCTTTCCTATGTGATTACACACTTGCCAAAAAGGTGTGTGCGCACACACACACACACACACACACACACGTGCGTGTGTCTATATATCTATATCTATCTGTCTATCTATCTAGAATGAAATGCTGAAAATCCAAATAAAAACCATTCCAAAGAGGAATCAAAAGGGGAGTTGGATGAAGAGACAGATGTGGGCGCAAAGGGCACTCTTTGATCAGGTTATATTATAGAAGCTAAGCAGAGGGGATTGAAGCAATGGCAAGTTCAGGAGGGTGGATAGTCCTATAAGAATGATATAAAAAGGGACAAAGGTCAGGGTGAGCCATTGTTGGTAAGGACAACAGGACAACAGTCATTGGCGTTCTGGGAACAAGTAGAAGATCATATAAGGAGCAAAGTAGAGGGGACAATGCGGCAGCTAGAGAACCAGGAGAACACTGTACACAGAAACAGCAACATTGTGTGATGACCAACTTCGGTAGACTTAGCTCTTCTCAGCAATACAATGGTTTAAGACATTTCCAAGAGACTCATGATGGAAAACGCTGTCCACATCCAAAGAAAGGACTATGGAGTCTGAATGCAGATCAAAGCAGATCATTTTCACTTTTTTGTTTTTGTTTTTTCTTCGTCATGGTTTTTCCCTTTTGTTCTGATTCTTATTTTACAACATGACTAATGTGGAAATATGTTTAATATCATTGTACATGTATAGCCTATATCAGATTGCTTGTTGCTTTGGGGGAAAATTTAGAACTCAAAATCTTATAAAAGCGAATGTTGAAGAAAATAGGGCAGCTGCTTGGTTCAGTAGATGGAGCACTGGTTCTGGAGTCAGGAAGACTTGAGTTCAAATTTGGCCTCAGATGCTGACTGGCCCTGGGCAAGTTACTTAGCCCTGTTTTGTCTCAGATTCTTCTCCTATAAAATGAGCTGGATGAGGAAATGACAAACCATTCCAGTATCTTTGCCAAGACAATTCCAAAGGGGGTCACAAAGCATCAGGCACAACTGAAATGACTAAACAACAAAGGAGACAATCCTGGACATAGCAAGAAGGAAGAACGACTCAAACCTTATGTTGTTCATGTTTTTACTGCCACGTAGCCTGGGAGGGAAAGAACAAGCATAGATAATGGAGGGGTCATTCCCAGGGCAAGTTAGGATATAGAAAGAGAACCCCAAGCCACTCTTAAGGAATTCAAGTCACTGGGCACACATGAATGAACTCCCAGGGTCCAAAAAATGGCAGAGAGGATTACTGAGCTCCTATCAACTGTCTTTGAAATATCAAAGAGAATGGGAGAGTTGACACAGGATTGTAGCAGAGAAATATATTGATTTTCAGAAAAGAGAGGAGTTTATAAGCCATAGGGCAATGAACCAAACTTGGAATTCCTGGAAAAATTCTAGGATGTGTCACTGAAGAGATGGGAGTATTTAGAAAGTGAGGTAGTGATTGCTGAACGTCAGCATGGTTTTGCTAAGAGGGAGTCCTAACATGTCCTCTTCTTTTCTGACAGGTTATCTAGAGTGCTAGATGATGGGAATGCCATGAGCGCTGTATATTTCAATGCCTATAACACATTTGGGCATCTTTCATTCTGTCCTTGTGGATAAAATAAACAATGTGATCCCTATAAAATACACTTAGGGAAATTTAGAAGTGGTTGAATGACCAGACCCAGATGATGGTCATTCATGAATGGAACAATGTCAACTTGGAAGAATGTGTAAAATGCCCCAAGAATCTGACTTTTGGTCTTGAGCTGGTCGATATTTTTATCAATGGGGATAGGTGAAAGGATAGATGTGTGTCAGATGTATAGATGATATAGAACTAGAAGGGAAAGCTAATAAATACCATGGATGATGGAGTCAGGATGCAAAAAGTTGTTAACAGGCTAGATTACATGGGCTAAACCAAATAAGAAATATAATAGAAATAGATGTAAATTTCTTGGGTGGGTTAAAAAAATCAATTTCTTAAGTACAATACAGGGGAGATCTAGGTAGCAATTCATTGGATCTATAGGGTGGCTACAAGCTCAACATGAATTAATGTTGTGATATGGTGACCAAAGACACTAATGCAATCTGGGCTGCATCAAGCATAGCTTAGGATGCCCATTGTACTTGGAACTAGTTTGATTCCACTGGGATCATTGTGCTCAGTTCTGTGCCTTATGTTTTAGGAAGATTTGACAAAACCCTGTTGGATTTGACTATGTTCAGCATCAAACTGGATTAATTTGTCTTCCTCCATTCTCCTTTAGGGCCATTAATTACTTTCACTGTGAGGTGGCACATTGCTGTGTTTCCCTCTCAGCAGTCTTGAAACACAAGGTCCTTCTCGTCATTATGGGGTGCCTTTCTCTAGGCTGGAGAGCAACTTAGTAGTATTTATTGTTTCTCTGATAACAGACATGGTTGGGATGGGAGGATGGGGAGGGATTGTGCCTTCTGGTCTTATTTTTCCAGCTGCCACCCCTTTATATGTAGTCACTCTTGTGACCTGGGGCATGCGTTTCAGGAAGATATGTCTGGCAGGAGTTAGGGAAGCAATTCGTGCTCACAAAGCAGAGCAAAGTGAGCCGAAGAAACCTTGGATTAGGAATCAGAGGACCTGGCTTCAAAGCCCAAGTGTGTGACCTCTGCTCTATGTGAACTTAGTCAAGTCACTCACCCACTGTCTCTAGGCTTCATCCCCTTGCCCTGTCAGTCCACCTCTGCCTGCCTCAGTTTCCTCAGATGTAAAATCGATATAATAATAGCCCCTACTCCCCCTCCCCCACAGCTGTTGTGAAGACCAAATGAGAAATAATTGTCAAGTGCTCAGCACAGTGCCCAGCACATGGAAAGTGCTGTGTGAATGTTAGCCTTTATCATCATTATTGTAAATGTTGTTCTTGTTGTTCGGTCATTTTTCAGTCACATCTGACTCTCCATGACCCCATTGGGGGTTTTCTTGGCAAAGATACTGGAGCAGTTTGCCATTTCCTTCTCCAGATCATTTTACAGATGAGGAAACTGAGGCAAACAGGGTTAAGTGACTTGCCCAGGGTCACACTGGGCAAGAGTTGAACTTGGGAAGATGAGTCTTCCTGGCTCTAGGGCCAGCACCCTATCAATCATGCCACCTCACTGCCCAAAACTTGTTCAGTTGTGTTCAACAATCCCTGACCCCATTTGGGGTTTTCTTGGCAGAGCCACTGGAATGGTTCGCCATTTCTTTCTCAAACTCATTCTACATATGAGGAAACTGAGGCAAACAGGGTTAAGTGACTTACTCAGGTTCACAAGTATCTGAAGTCATATTTGAACTCCTGACTCTAGGGCCAGTGACACTTAGCTGCCTACATTTATATATTAGTATTCTTAATCCTCATAACAACCCTCTAAAGTAGAGGCCCTTTTACAGATGAGGAAGTTGAGACTAAGAGAGGTTAGTGAATTGCCTGGGGTCTCACAGCCAGTCAGTAGTGTCTGAAATCAAGTTTTCCACTGGCTCCAAGTTGAACGCTCAGTACTGTACCCATGCTGCTTCTGATTCACGATGCTGATTATCACGGACCAATCCTTCAAATGCTGCTCTTTCTCTTTCCGTCTCTAAACAGTTCCAACACTAGAGAAGTAACCTCTCAACTGCATTGTACATGTACTGCAGAAGACCAGCTTAGCTTGTTGGAATTTAATTTGTTTTATTCAACCAGCTAGCAAGCAGACAGGGAATTAATTATTGAACCAACAGTTTTCTGATGTGAGGGCTCGATGGTGCGATCAATCATGTCTGATGTTCAGTGAGGCAAAAAGGGAAGAAAATAAAAGGGGAGGGGGGCAGGGCAGGGCCTTCGAGGTGCTGGTTGGTCTCCAGGGCTTGTCTGCTCAGTTTCATGGGCTCATTTGCAGTGGGTAAGAGAGATGAGACATAAACCACTTACCTTTGCTTAGGGTTTAACCTCTTCAAGGCCATCATTCACAAGTTCAGTATTACACTGGATTAAATGTTTTATTTTCCCCCTCTCATAGGAACAGGGAAGGAGAAAGAAAACCCAGTTCTGAGAGATCCTGTAAAAGCAATTTTTTTTAAAAAAAGTGATAGTTTCCTTTTCCTTTTAAGGGAAGACTGAGATCCAAGATGAGCACAGCTTTGGCTAAGGGAGTGGGGAAGGAAGGGATGGAGATGTATTCTTCTTCAAATACAAAATACAAAACCTGATGATGACTGCATGGCTATTGACATTTGGGCAGATAGGCAAGGGAAGGAGAGGAAGAGAAAAAAGATGCAATGGACTGGTCTGCATTGGCTCAGATGTGAAGAAAAATTAATTTATCTGAAGAATTGAAGGATTGGTCATCCATCCACCCATCCATCAGCATTTATTAAGCAGGTCTAATAAGTGATGGGGATACAAAGAAAGGCATGTTATAACATGCATACACATAAACATACATATATACACATGTACATGTATCTATACATACACATATACATATATGTATGTATGTGTATATATACATATACATATATATGTATATGTGTATATATGTATATGTATATGTAAATATATATATATATATATGTACATAAATATACACACCCATACATATGGGAGGCTCTGGTGGCTGGGAAAAGAAGGTAGTTTTTGGACTGAGACTTGAATGAAGCCAGGAATCCTCAGAGTTGGAAATGAGGAGAGAGAACATAGTAAACATGGGGAACAAGAGCCAAAGCAAAGGCACAGAACGTGGAGCTGGAGTGCCGTGTGTGAGAGTGGGCAGGCAGCTCTGGCTGGGCTGCCCTTGGAGGGGAACAAAGCATGTGCCTGGAATGATAAAAGGGGCCAAGTTCAATCCCCTTATTTCATAGATAAGGAAAAAGAAGCCTAGAGTGGGGAAACACCTTTCCCAAGGTCACAAAGGCAGAAAATTATAGAGTCAAGTGAAGAATTCAGGTCTCATCTCTCCAAATTCAGAGCCATGCTCATCGTCTCTCCATCTGTGCCCAGGAATTGAAAGATGACAAGAGCTGTGGGTAAATGCTGTTCAGAAACTCTTAGGAAGGTCCTAAATAGGAAAGAGAAGGTCTTAAGTAGGGGAACGACCCTCACAGGCTCAATAAAGTATAACTTCAGACCTTGGCATTCAAGGCTTTCTAAAATCTGGCTGCCATCTACCTCTCTGGGTCTTATTTTGCATCCTTCCTCTTCCCGTATTCCAGAAAAGTCAGACCACTCTCCAGCTCCCTTTCTTGAAGGCCCTTTTCCCATTTTTTGTGACCCTGTGGCCACTGTCTCCATGCCTCGAATTAATTCCATCTCCCTCCATTTTTGTTCGTGGATGTCCCTTCCTTCTTTCAAAGTGCAACTCAGATGCTGGTTTCTACATAAAGTCCCCCTCTCCTACCTTTCAGGAGAAAGTGGACATTCCTTCTTCAATTTTTCTAAAGCTCTATTCCTGAACATCACCTTTATTCTTCATCCCCCCTTCCCTCCTCTTCATCATAGCTGATTTGTTCACTTGTCCCTCTTAGCACACAGTAGGTACTAAAGTGTGTTGGGTCATGCCCTATGGCATTCCCTAGCTTTCCCTAGACCTAGAAACGAATTCCCACTCCTATCTTTTTTGTTCGTGGATGACTTTCCTTCTTTCCCAACCCAGTTCAGATACTACCTTTTCCACAAAGCCCCGCCTTTCCTGCCTTCCAGAGGGAAATCATCATTCCCTCCTCAGGTGTCCGCAAACCTCAAGCTGATCCTGCCCTTTGTTTCTTTCTTCCCTCTCTCTCCCTCTCCCTCCTCATAGCTATCTGTCTTGCACTTAGTAAGTACCTAAAAAATGTGAATGGAATTGGGTGGAAAAGAAAGGAATGTTATTTTGCGGCACTCAAAAGTCAAAGCTTGGGAGCTCAGACTCACACTTGCTCTTCAGGGGCCCGAAGCCCAACAAATGTGATTTTCTATTTGCAAGAAAATCTGCTTTGGAACAATTGATTTCCCTGTCTTCTTTGCAGGCTTCTTGGGCAGCCAATAGGCCTTTGCAGGATATTATGATGCTTCTTATGTAAATGAGTAAGACACATGTGGATCAAATTTGCCTTCCATTTCATATGGTTTTGTTTTGGAACAAAGGGGAGAAGCTTGGCCATCCAGCTTTCAAATTAGCTGGGGCCCAAAGGATTTGAAATATGGTGGAAGCCGTTTGCCCAGACCCAAGAAGGTCTGGTTGGACTAATATATTGTCCCAGGACTGTGCCAGTTACAAATAATGATGATGGCTCATATTGCTATTATAGTTTAAATGTTACAAAACTCTTTTTGCAGCAGTAAATGAGATCATGTGCATAAAGCTCTTTATGATCCTTAACATGGTATAGAAATGTGGGTTAGTACTATGCTCATCATGTCCTGGAATGGGAAAACTGAGTGAGGAATCCTGGGTTCAAGTCCCACGTCTGGTACTTATTGCATCTGTGTATATCCTGGATGGACTTGGTTATTTTCAGGTGGTCCTGCCCCGTAGAATAGAAGCACCTTGTGAGCAGGGAGTATTTTTGCCATTCTTTCATACTGTCTGACACGTAATAGGTATTTAATAATTGCTTGTCTCACTGTAAACTTGGGGAAATGCCTGGGACTCAGTTTCCTCATCTATAAATGAGAACATTGGACTAACTGGGCTCTGAGGTCCCATCCAGATAAACCTCCATGATACTCCTATGAGGATCAGTTTCCTCATTTTAAAGAAAAGGAAATTGGGGCTCACAGAAGTTAAGCAATTTACCAGAGCAAACGTGTGCCAGACCTGGGCCTCCGAGCCAGGGCACCAGGGCCACCGTTCACTCTAGCGTCATGGGCAGCAGATATAGCAGATGTTATTGGCAGCCCGGAATTTGAGAAGCCAAGGTCAGTATCTTAATTAAATCAGGCCTCTCAGGGGACCAGCGTGGTTTCTTCATTCTTCCTTGCTAGCTAATCTTTTTGCTATTTTTCTCTTTACTGCCAAAGAATCAATAGATTCCACTGGTTGGCAATAACTAGCCCCATTTTTTTCTTGCTCACTGGGTGGCAGTGACGGGACATTCCAATCCATTCCATGACCATTTGTTCTTTGTGTTGAGTTGTTTTTCAGTCTTGTCTGACTCTTGTGACCCCTTCTGGAGTTTTCTTGGCAAAGATACTGGAGTGGTTTGCCATCTCCTTCTCCAGCTCATTTGACAGACAAGGAAACTGAGGCAAAAAGAGTTAGGTGACTTACCCAGAGTCAAACAGCAGTGTCTGAATCCAGATTTGGACTCAGGAAGACAAGTCTTCTGACTTCAGGCCCTGCACTCTCTCCAGTGAGCCACCCATGACCATAACCTTGGCCAGATACAGACCTCCAGGCTGCCTTTGGACAATGCACATCACCCCCTTTGTCTTGGTGATGGCCACTGAGACGTTGCCAGAAGGAGGGAGGCAGCTTTGGACTTTAATGATTGGGATGGGCATGACACGTAGTAGGAACTCAGCAGGTGCTAATGAGGTGAATTTATTTGTTTGCTTGCTTATTTATTCAACAAGCATTTATTAAGTGCCCACTATATACTGATCACAGTGCTAGGAACTGGAGGTCAGAGACAAAAACAGAACAGCTTCATTCCTTGAGGACGGATTAATCAGCCCCAAAGCTCTTATTAGACTCCTGCTGGATGCCAGATGCTGCTAGGCATTGGTGAGACAAAGAGACAAAATGGAAGTCTCTGCTCCCAAGGATCTTACAGGCCCTTGGGGAAAATAATATGGGCACTGATGAGTAAATACAAAGCAGATAGAAAGTGGTCCCAAGTCACTGTTAGGGACGAGGGAAGCAGCATCAGGACAGGCTTGCACAGAACGTGTCACTGAAGCTGGGGATCTCAAGAGGCAGAAGTGAGGCTAATGTGTGTTCTAGGCATCAGGGACAAAGTAGCTGCGGCACCAGAGATGTGAGATGAAATACCGGGAATACACAAATAGGTCATTTGGGCTGCAAAGTTAAGAGTATGTCGGAGAGGAATGTGCACACAGAGGAAAAAGTAGGTGGTGGCTCAGTGGATATAGCAAGGAATATGTGAGTTAAAATCCAGCCTCAGACACTTACTGTGTGACCCTGGGCAAGTCACTTAACCCCATTTGCCTCAGTTTCCTCATCTGTAAAATAAGTTGTGGAAGGAAATGACAAAGCACTCTGATATCTTGTAATGATAATGGGATTTGAAGATCTTTCATGCCCCTCGAACTTGCTGACATAGGAGGAAGGGGTGGAGCTAGAGGAAGCCGAGCCAAGCTAGAGTCCATGCAATGGTGACTGGAAGCAGCGGCAGCAGTGGCTGTGGTTGCTATGTGAACTCCTTTTTTGAGCCAGCCAGAATCTCTGCTAAGGACTTCTGCTGAGGACTGCCAGGGATGGGAACCGCAGGGGGCCGGAGCTGCTGGGAGCAAGCTTCGTGGTCACTGAGCAGTTGCCGTGAGTGAGGAGAGGAGGATCTTTGCCTGAGGTAGCCTGTCCTGTCTTGAAGGCTTGAGAATATGGGTGTTTACTACATTAACTACATGTGCTAACTTCGTAACTACTGTGATGGCTTTGACTTTCTGGTTTTGGGACTCAGTTTTCTGGTATTTAAATAAACGTTCTAGCTATATTTCCCATGTAGAGAGCCTGTTACATTTTGTGATTAATAACCATATCAGCATATTTATAGTTACTGTAGGCATTGTGAATACTGCATTGTTGATACATATCTCTGCCAAGAAAACCCCAAATGGGGTCACAAAGAGCAGGACATGATTTGTGAAGGGCTTTAAAAGCCAAACAGTCGAGTTGCATTTCATTCTAGAGACAGGAGAGAGTCGCTGGAGTTTTCTTTTCTTTTTTTTTTGAGGAGAAGAGTGCTGAGGATAGATCTGGCAGCTGGGTGGGAGGGATATTAGATACAGAAACAATTGAGGCAGAAAGGCTGGAGGAACCTTGAAGGAGGTTCCAGGTGAGAGGTGAAGGGATAGTCAATCAGTATTTATTAAGTGCCTGCAGTGTATGAGGCTTTGTGCTAAGCTCTGGGGATAGAGTGACAGGTAAAAGACAGCTCCTGCTCTCCCAGAGCTCACACTCATGGTTCAATGAATAACAAAAAGGTCTAAAGAGATCATCCAGGTCTCCAATTTAGAATGTCACACTCCCTCCAGCTTCATGTTATGGGGCAACCTTAATGGTGAGACTATTTTGCTGGAACTGAAATGATTGATCTAGATAGAGTCCAAGACAGTTGTATAACACCCAAGTTTATAGGAAGACAGATTTGCAGCTGTTCATCTGTTCAAGTCTCTTTATTTCATAGATGAAGAAATTAAGACCCAGAGAAGCAGTAACTGTCCCAAGATCTCCCAGACAGCAGCAAGAGGCAAAGCTCAGTTCCAGACTCAGATGCCCTAACTCCAATGCAAGGGATCTTTCCACTGGACCTCACTGCACTGCCTCCCTGTGGAAAATCTCCCCTAACTGAACTGAGACAAGAATTAGTTATGAAAAAAGTGAATAATTATGCACCTTAAGGGGATTTTCTTTTTTTCCTTTGAGAATTATTTGATTTTGGGGGGAGGGTCTTTTTTGAAAGGTATTTTTAAGGTTTATGAATTGAACATGGAAAGATTGAAATAAACCGTGAAAGGAAATATTTTCCATCCTGTGCTAGCCAGAATCTCTCCTCTAGTCCTGATCCCAGATGCTCTTGATATCACTGATCCAGGGTGGTGGTTCATTTATTTAAATGTGCTGTAAGAGACCCAAATGGGAAGAGATATAAATAAAGACAAGATGCATGTTCTTCACAGGGCCCAACACTAAATGACTTCCATACTAAATTTGGGAAATTGTGCCCTTAGTCTTTTCATTTTCACCATGTGTCTGATAGTATGTCCCAACAGATTGGCCCTTGGCTATTGACCCAGAGGAGCACCTCCTTCTTTGGTGGTATGTGCCGGATTCTTCGGGGAGGGAGCACTTATCCAAATTGTGGATTACCCATACACACTCCTTCTTGCTGCTGCTCACCTTTTGGCCCTTTTATTATCTGTAAGCACCTCCAGGTAAGGCATACCCACTATCTAGCATTTTCAAGTCAACAAGCAATTATTTAATTATTTTTTTTCTGTTTCAGGCACTGTGCCAAGCACTAGAAATAAGCCAAAAGAAAGGCATCTCCTGCCCTCAAGGAGCTTTACATTCTAAGGGGGGAAGATAGTCTACAAAATGGAGCTGGAGAATGAGGATGGGCAGAGAAGGAGAAGGTATGGGTATTCTCTCTGGTTGCCCAGCCCCCCAGATCCGGAATGCTCTCCCTCCTCTCTGCCTCTTGGTCCCCTACAGGTCCCAACTAAAATCCCACCTTCCACAGAAAGCCTTGCCTGCCTCTCCTCCATTGATTATCTCTGCGTCATCCTGTCCATAGCTTTTTGTCCACAGCTGTTTGCACTTTCTCTCCTATTAGACCATGAGCATCTTGAGGGCAGGAACCCTCTTTCGCCTTTCTTTGTATCTCCAAGTACTTAGTACAATGTCTGGTATATTTTAAGTATTTCATAAATGCACATTGTACTAAATACATCAATTTATATCTATAAATCAGCAAGCAAGCTTTTTGTAAGCAGAATAAAGAATCTCAAACAATATTGTGTTTCAAAAGTATTCAAATGTTCTGATTAAGAAAATACAAATTTAATTAAGTAATTCAGGCTGAATTCACGGTAACTTTTTTCTTAGTTTGTCTTTCCTCAATCAATGAATAATAACAGTAGATAACATAATCATGGAAGGAGAGGAAAGACCGAGAATTATTAAATGTGAAATAAATTAAATTTAAAATAATGTAATGAATAAATTAAATTGAATAAAAGAAATTAAAATAAGTGCCTTAAATAATTAGAGTTTTAAAATAGGTCTTTATACTAAAAGGGTTGGGAACCACTGAATTGGAGATGAAAGGGCCCAGTCTGATTAATGGTAGTTGAGGTCATAAATCTAGAAATTGGATCATAGGGGTTTGGGAGGAGATCTTAGAGGTTATCTGATACAAACTCTCATTTTACCAATGAGGTCCAGGGTGGTTAAGGGCTTTTTCCATTCATTGTTGTTTGCTGTTCAGTCATTTCAGTCATACCCACTTCCTCATGACCCTATTTAGGGTTTTCTTGGTCAAGATACTAGAGTAGTTTGTTATTACCTTCTCCATCTTATTTTACAGATGAGGAAACTGAGGCAAACAGGGTGAAGTGGCTTGCTCAGCTAGTAAGTGTTCAAGGCCAGCTTTGAACTCAGGAAGATGTGTCTCCCAGACTTCAGGCCTGGCACTCCATCCATTAGGCCATCTGGCTACCCATTTTCCACTCAAGTAGAAACCTCAAATTTAGTACTCTTTACATTATGAGGTTATGCTGTTGTCTGATGCCCGTGAATCCTTAAATATAATTATGATAAAACATATGAAATGTGACTTGTGAAATCTACCCAGTAGGGAAGAGTCCAAAATGTGTGTGTATGATAGGGATGGGGGGACTCAGTGACATCTGCCTGAAGTAGAAAAGTGTTTGAAACCATAAAGATGAGAAAATAAATCAGTTCTTGAGCTCTATCTTTTTGGCTTTTAGTTTGACTAATAATAGCGAGGTAGGAAAAGTTCTGTCTGGGAGGTCAGATTCAGAAATTGAAATCATGGAATTATAGAATTTGAAAGTTGGAAGGGCCATTGGTGGTCAACTAGTACCACCTATAACCTAAAGCAGGGCTGTGGAACCTGTAGCCTCGAGGCCACATCTGGCCTTCTAGATCCTTGAGTGTGGTCTTTTGACTGAGTCCAGGTTTTATAGAAAAAATCCTTTTATTAAGGGATTTGGTCTGTGAAGTTTGGATTCAGTCAAAGGACCACACTTGAGGACCAAGAGAGCCACATGTGGCCTCGAGGCTTAAGTTTCCCACCCCTGATCTCTCTACAACATACTTGGGAAGCAGTCATGCATCCTCTGTTTAAAGACTTTCAAAGAAAGGAAATCCATTTCTTCTCAAGGCTGACCTTTCCACTTAAGGATAGCTTCAATAGCTGGGAATTTTGTGAGCTAATTTTCCTGACCTTGAGCCTAAATTGAATTATTTGTAACTTCTGCCCACTGCTTCTACTTCTACTATCTAGTCTAAACGATACAAATCTATTTTTTCCTTTTTTTTTTTATCAGCTGGCAGACCTGCCAATATTTGAATTAATCAGTCAGCAAGCACTTACAAAGGGCTTGCTGGGTGCCAGGCACTATGCTAAGTGCTAACAATAAAAAAAGGGCAAAAATTAGTCCCTTAGTTTGTCTGTTGTTTCCCCTCTTAGGATGTGAACTCCTAGAGGGCAGGGACTCTTTTTGCCTTCTTTGTGTTCCCAGAGTTTAGCACAG
Source organism: Pseudochirops cupreus (assembly GCA_028627135.1). Classification (NCBI taxonomy): domain Eukaryota; kingdom Metazoa; phylum Chordata; class Mammalia; order Diprotodontia; family Pseudocheiridae; genus Pseudochirops; species Pseudochirops cupreus. Next base: position 408,765,505 of record CM053583.1, on the reverse strand, counting down.
GTGCTTAATAAAGACTTGTTGAGTGACTCTACTTGTCCTCAGTGAGCCTACATTCTAGTGGGAAAAACAATATGTAACTGGGTACATAATGACGCAAGCAGTATAAAGAAAAGGTAATCAGAGAGAAAGATAATAGTAACTGGAGACAAGGAAAAGCCTCCTGTAGAAAGTGGGACTTCAACTGAGTCTTCAAGAGAAAGAGAGGCAGGAGGCAGAGATGAGGAGAGAGAGAATTCCTGGAATGGAATCAGCCAGTGTCAAAAGGCCCAGAGCATCATGTGTGGAGGACAGTAAATTAGCCAGAGGAGTTGGCTTGTAGCATACATAGTACTGAATCAGGTATAAGAAAACTGGAAAGGTAGGAGTGGGCCAGGTCCAGAAAGACTTTAAATTAAATTAAATACTTTAAATTAAAAGACTTTAAATGCCAAACAGAGGAACTGACATATAATCCTGGAGGTAACAGGGAGTAACTGACAGTCAATGGTAGCAGGGGGGGGGGTGGGTGGACTGAGAACGATAGTTACCCTTATGCTTTAGAGAAATTGCCTTTGTAGCTTAGGGGAGAGTAGATTTCAGTAGAGAGAGACTTGAGTCTAGGGACCCAGTTAGAAGGCTATTGTAATAGTGCTGAGGGTCAGAGTTGGAATTAAGGCTGTGAGAGTGGAAGGAAGGGGATGCATTTGAGGGATGTTGGGAGAGTAGATTCATTATGTCAGATGAGTGAATGATGTGTTGACGATGGCACCAACCTTTCAAGCCTGAGCAACTGGAAGGAGGATAGTGTTCTTTATAGCAATACGGCAGTTCAGAAGAAGGAAGGGTTGGGGGTGGAGATAAAGAGTTGGATTTTGGACAACGTTGAGTCTGAGTTGTCTATGGGACATCCAGCTTGAGATGTTCAAGAGGCAGTTGGCAATTCATGACCACAGCTCAGGAGAGAGACTAGGGCTATATATAAGGAGCTGAGAATCATCTGTATAGAGATGAAAATTGAACCTATGGGATCTAATGAGATCATCAAATCTCCAAAAGTTTTGGAGACAGGATTTGAACTCAGGTCTTCCAGACTCTAAGTCTAGCACTCTATTCACAGTGCCATTTGCATATACATATATATGTATGTGTATATTTGTACAGACATGCATAGAGACCTCATACATGCAAACAAGAGAGATACCAGGAGAGTTTAGGGAGGAGGCATTAACTTCTTGACTCCTCCAAAAAAGCCTCACAGAAAAGGTGGTGCTTGACTGGAGTCTTGAAGAAGATTTAAACAGGTGGAAAGGAGGAAGCAGTGCATTCCAGGCACGGAGAGTAGCCAGGATGATGGATTGGAGAGGTGAGAGACGGAGGCCAATGGATGAAGAACAGAAAGACAACCATGATCGTGAGAGTGTCAAATACACCACCCAAGAGCAGCCCAAACCAGAGAGAAATGTAATTGGGAAATATTTAACAAAATATATAAAATACATAAAATACATAAAAATACAATAAAACATCCATAACATTATGTTAAAACCAATGTGCTATGAACCGACAATGCACTGAAATCACCCAGAGGCATCCTTATGTGCTTAGCGGCCCCAGTTTCTCTTTGAGTTTGAGACAGCTGTTTCAGAGTGTGGGAAGGGGGAGGAGTAACATTTAATAAGGTTGGAGAGGTTAACTTGGGACCAGATTGTAAAGAATGTTCAATGCCAAATGGTGGGATTTATATTTGGTCCTAAAGATAAAAGGGAGTCATGGGAGTTTATTAAATGGAAGAAGTGCACAAATTAGATTTGCTTTTTAGGAAAAATCACTTGTTCAACTGTGTGGTGGATGAAGTAGGCAGACTAGATGCAGGGATGTCAATTGGAAGGGCACTATTATTGTCCAGACAAGAAGTGACGAGAGCCTACACGGGACCAGTGGCTATGTGAGTGAAGAGAAAGGCTTAGACGGGGGATTGGAATGACAAAATTTGGTAAATTACTGATGATGTGGGATGAGAGAGTGAGGAGCTGAGACTGAGGCTGAGCTTGGGATCCTGGGTTAAGGATGGTGATGCTCTCGATGGTCCTAGAGAAGTTCAGAAAAGAGGACTGCGTGTGGGGAAAGACGGTGAATTCTGTATTGGATACAGCGAATTCAAGATCCCTACTGGGCATCACTGGAATAATAGCATCGTACCTCACCTGCCTATTCCTACGGGCCGCTTCTCCCAGTGGTGAATTTTTTCTGGAACCTTGTTTTTGGCAAAGACTCCCTTTCTTCATCCCCCGGACTTAAACCACCGGGACCCTCCCCCCTTTTATGTGTTGTTTTCCCCATTAGAATTTAATTTCCTTGAGGTCAGGGATTTTAGATTTTATTTTTTATTTTAAAATTTTATTGAATTTATTTAATTTTTATTTATTTAATTTTAATTTATGGAATAAAACAAACATTTCTGTAACAGTGCAATAAAAAAGACAATTGTCCTTGAAACTACAGACCTACTATGCGCAACTTCCTGTTCTTTTCAAATATACAACAAAATCATCACTATTACTCTATCTTGTCCATCATTCTGTCCTATGAGTGTGCTGCAGTCAGTTTGTACTGACTCTTGAGAGCCAATGTTAAACTTTCAGAAAGCATGTATACCTCAGAAACCAGCAAACACCATGAGTCAGAACTGGATTTGTTTTTTGGATGATCATCTAGACCAATGGTTCTCAACCTGTGGGTTGCGACCCCTTTGGGGGTCAAATGACCCTTTCACAGGAGTCACAGGGGTCGCCTAAGAACATCACAAAACATATATTTCCGATGGTCTTAGGAACCAAGACACCACTCCTCTATCAGTCTCCAGGCAGGTCTGCCCAATTGCAGATACTTCCACCAATGCTGCATTAAGAAGTTGAGAACTACTGATCTAGACTTAACATAGTAACGGAGAAAATATTAATAATGTTCTTTAAACTTTAAAAAAGTGTGTCCTGTATATTTTCCTCTCCAGTGAGTCAGTTGTTAAACACAATCCTATAAAATTCTCTCTCTCCCTCTATTCCTCTCTCCCTCTCTCTCTCCATCCACCCCTTTATTCATCTATGTGTGTGTGTTGGCTTTTGAGTGTGTTTTCTAGTCTTGTGATCTCCTCAGTGCAAGAAATTTCCAGTATGGAAACATCTTCTACCAGTATAGGTCAGCACCTCTGCTGCAGTTTCATTTTAGAGAGTTTCCTGAGGAAGATTAAATATCGTGCTCAGGGTTACACAGTCAACTTATGTCTAGGAGGAGCTTGAACTCAGGGCTTCTTACCACTGAGGCTCTTAATAGTAACAATAAAACAAGTAGCAGACATAAATGCGACTCTTTAAGAATTACAAAATGCTTTCCATACCTTACTTGATCTTGTTTGATTTTCCCCACAATCTTTTGAGGAAGTTCCCATTTTACAGAGCAGGAAACTGAAGTCCAGAGAGATGGAAGACTCACCCAGGTTCATGTAGCTAGTCATTTCTGAGGCAGGATTTGAAACCATGTCGTGTGGACTCCCTGTTCCGTACTTAACACCCCACTGGTTTTGCTGCCTCACTAATTCAACTCACCTGAATTAACTTTAGACCCTCGGCAGGGAGACTGGTGTTTATTTTCATAGCTGGTGTTGGTTTTTTTTCCCTTTTTAAAGAGCATGAAATATCATCTGCTTGATCTTCCATGGCAGAGCACACTAGCTAATGTTGCCTGTTCCAGCACTCTCAAACTATAAGCTGTCAAATCTAATCTGACCATTGAATCGATTCTGACTTGTTGAAAGCCACCATGCTTGAAATGAAATTGAGCCCTGCGCTGGTGGGGGCTATTAGCCTCCTCAGATTGTTTGGGTGTTTTATGGGCTATGCTACATTGTGAATGATACAATTCCATCATATTGACACTTAGGGCTTATAAACCCAGGAGAACTCACATGAAGGTGGGGCTTGGATGAGGGAGCAGCAGCTGATGTTAGGGGCGCTCAGGGAAATGTGATAATGTTATTTGTATCATGTAAGACAAGGAAAAGAGGAAATCTGAGAAGCATTTCCACTTTTTTTCAGAATTTCTTTGCTTGCTTGGTGGAAAGATACCTGGCTTTGGAGTCTAGAGGACACGAGTTCAAATTCTGCCTCTGCGTCTTAAAACTTGTATGACTTTTGGGGAAATCACTTAATCTTTCTAGCCTTAGTTTCCACATTGAACAAATGAGTGAGCTGAATTAAATTTCTCTTTCAGCTCTAGACTGAGGGGCTTATGATCCTGTGATCCAATGTACTTCTAGACCAGAGGTGCTTAACTGTTTCTGCATCCTTTGGACAGTCTGAGGAAGCCTATGAACCCCTTCCCAGAATAATGCTTTTAAATGCATAAAATGAAATTCATAGAACTACAAAGGAAGCCAATTTTATTGAAATAGTTATAACAATCTCTTTCTATCTGTCTATCTTTGCCTCTATCTATCTCTGTCTCCTTATCTCTCTAAATCTACCTCTGTGTAAAACAAATTTACGTACCCCAGTTCATTCTATACTAATTGAGCAGAGGATTGATCCAGATATGTTGAAATAAGAATAATATAAGGATATGTACCAGAAATCTTTTCCAGGCTAGGAGATGGTCTGGAGAGCTGCCAAATAATGTGGGAGGCAGCCAGCCGTGCAGGGGGATGTATTAGGACTCCAGCTAGATAATATGGATAGAACATGCATTGGGACCTCGTTAGGTAAACACTTGCAAATTAGATAACATGCACCCTGTTCATAGAGGAGGTTACTTTGGGAAAGGCTCTGAAGCCAGAGTCTGTGTAAGCCACAGGTCTGTTCAGGCACCAATCATATAAACAAGGTTTCACTGTGCTATTGCATTGTTTCCATCACTGTGTACTTAACCTCCTCTACAGGAGGACTTGTGTGGATGGTTAGGACAAATTCATTTAGGGGTTATCAATCCCATTTAGGAAGCTCTGACATCTTCCAGGATTTGGTACAACCATCCCAAGGTCCTCTATAATATGGAGCATCAACTGGGCCAGCTACAGAGTGTCCCTCTTTTGACCTGGACTCTCTTGGTCTCTCCATGATGGTGGTGAACACTTTGGACAGCACATGTCTCACAGGTTTATGGCTCGCCTGATAGTGATGGCCTGAGGCTCAATGGAAAAAGGTTAACATCTTGTCAAGGAATAGTCAGTGAACTAGTTGAGGAGCATTTATTTCTCCCCTATTGAGTTTGAAGCACTCTGCCAGGTATTGGAGAAACATATAACAAAAGAAACAATCTCTGCTCCTAAGGTGCTTGCACTCCAAATTTGATGGTTACAAGGGAGATACCTCACTGAATGGAACAGAGACCTTAAGTGAGCATTTTGCCCTAAGGTGCCAAATTATTTGTGTAATCCAGTGAAAACTAGTTTGAATGGTTTGACTTCAGCCTCCAGGACAGCTCAGGGTGTTTATATACTAAAGTTTAACTTACT
>CM053583.1:408730725-408759520 GCA_028627135.1 Pseudochirops cupreus | reverse complement strand
ACTTCAGAAAAACCTGGAAAGACTTATATGAACTGATGCTAAGTGAAGTGAGCAGAACCAGAATATTGTACACAGTATCATTGTGTGATGATCAACTATGATACACTTAGCTCTTCTCAGCAATGCAATGATCCAAGACAATTCCAAAAGACTCATCACAGAAAATGTTGACTTCATCGAGAGAAAGATTACAGAGTCTGAATGCAGATCAAAGTGCATCATTTCTACTTTTTTTGTTATTTGTTTTTCATGGCTTTTCCCTTTCTGTTTCTTTTTTTTTTTCACAACATGACTAATGCGGAAATATGTTTAACATGATTGCATATGTATAACCTATATCAGATTGTTTGCCATCTTGGGGTGGGGGGATGGGAGGAAGGGAGAAAATCTGGAACTTAAAATCTTATAAAAAAAACAAACGTTGAAAACTATCTTTGCAAGTGATTGGGAAAAATAAAATCCTATTAATAATAAGAAGAAGCTAGGTGAGTGTCCCCCTTTTATGTCATCTCCCCCATGCCTGACAGCTGGCACTTTGGCACTGCCATGTCCTTGGAGCTACGGTGGGCCTGGCTATGCACATTTGTTACAAAGATTGTGTTTTTCTTTTCCTTTATTGTCTGGTGGGAGTGGAGGTGAGAGAGAGAAAATAAATGCTTGTTAATTGAAGATTCATTGTTTATTAAAAAAAGGTTTGCAAAATGTCTTACATGCTTTGATTTTTCCAACACTCTTATGAGACGGTTGCTATTATTATCCCCATTTCAGAGGTGAAAAACTGAGACTTTTGGAGAATAAGTGACTTGCTCAGGTTGACAGAGCCAATATTCATTAATGAGAAGGGATGCATTTATTTTTGCCATGCCAGCCCAGAACCTTTGGATTTCCTATTGAATTTAATACTTCAAACATTTGAGATGTTGCTGGTATGACTTCTCAACCTACATGGACCAAAAGCCCTCTACACTTCAGCAGGTCAACTGAGAGAGATGTCCCTGAGAAAATCTCTCTCTCCCCCTTCCAGCCTCCTGGCGAGGAGCCTCTCAGAACTTGGATAAGCTGGTCCTCAGAGAGCAGACATGATCTCCATCTTTGTTCCAGGGTCAGTACTTGAACCCAGGTTGACAGGATATGTCAGAATGTGTTTTTCTGGGCTAGCCTCCAAGAGTCCAGGTCACCAGAAGACTGAAGGAGGATTTCAGTGGGAACCTGTGTTAGTATTCTTCATAAAAGTAGAGTTACTGATTTAAGCTTGGCTCTGGAGCTCCCTTCAATTTTGCCCCATCTCCTAATCAATGCCTTTCTTTATTCTCCTAATCATTCTTAACTTTCTCTAAATAACTTTGGGTTTACTTTGCGTGCACCATTTTGTATTTATCATTTTAGATGTTGTCTCTCCCATTAGAATGTAAGCCCCTTGAAAGTGAGGATTCTTTGGCTGTTGTCTCTGTATCTTCAGCTTCTAGCACAGGCTAGAACGGTCACTTACAAATGTCTATTGATCGATCAGTAAATCATCAATTGATTGAGAAATCCCATGATTAATAAATGTTTATTGAGTTGAATTAGTTTAACAGATTAAATGGAGGGATGCAGGGGAGATCAAGAAATGCTGAAGGTACTTGGTGTTTAAAGTCCAAAAGTCAGGAAGAGGGTCAGGAAAAAAATGAAGACTATCTAGGGTGAACCCCTCCCCAGGGAAGAGCTCAAGAACACTGTGATGATAAACATATTTCCTCTATGATATTAGTTACATGTTAACCATTGGACTACTTTTCATCAGTGATGCATTATGGTCTACTTTTTCACATCCTTTATTTCTCCGCAAATTTCTACTCCAATGTTTCATCACACCCAACCCAGGGTACCCAAACACCACATTTGTGGGTGGAAGGGAGGGTCCTAATAAACTAGAATTACTTGGAATACAGTCTCAAGGACACTGTCCTGGAGAAGTAAGAGGTTAAATGACTTACCAAGAGTCACACAACCAGTGTGTGTCAAAAATAGGGCTTGAACCCGGTTCTTCCTAGCCTTGAGACAAGCTTTCTATCCACTATGCTATGCTTTTTTTCCATGTGAGAGGGAATAAATGAAAATGTCTGGAAAGGCAGACAGGAAGGAGCCAGATTGTCACAGGCCCTTAATGCCAAAGAAAAGTTTGTTCTTCATCCTCGAGGGAACAGGGGAACTGTTGAAGTTTCTTGAGCAGTGGAGTAACACGGTCAGACCTGTCCGTTATGTGGAATATGGATTGGAGTGGGGAAAGGCTGGAAGCAGTGAGACCAATTAGAAGGCTATTACAATAATTCAAAGAAGATGTAATGAGGACCCTGTAGAGTTGCCGTTGTGTGAGTGGAGAGATAGGGGCAGATGTTAAGAGATGTTGTGGAGGGAGAATTGACAAGACTAGACAATTGATTGGCCATGGTTTAGGGGTGAGAGAGAGAAAGAGAAGTGTCTTTCATGATTCTGAGGTTGCAAATTGAGGGGCGCAGAAAGGTAACAATGCCCTCAGCAGAAATAGGGAAGTGCAAGAATCCTTCCAGAGATTGACAGCCAACTGAAATGTGCGGATGAGTAAATTCCTTGACCATCTAGTATCCTTATACACTTACTTATTTGGTGTTCCAACCAGTTTTCCTATTGGCAGAAAGTGATCATGGATTCATCTTTGTGAGACCTCCCAGAGACATATTGGACTCAACTTGTCTAAAACTGAACTCATTATGTTTCTCCCTAAACATTTCTTCCTTTTCAGGTTTGAGGGTTGTGCATCCTTCAGGCCACCTAGACTTGAAACCAAGGTGCCATCTTTGACTCCTCCCACTCCTCCCCCCCCCCAATCTAATCAGATGCCCAATCCTGTGGTTTCTACCTTTATAACATGACTTGTGTATACTCCTTATTCTCTTCTTTTGTTGTTTTGTTCATATCCAATTTTTTTGTCACCCTACTTTGGTGTTTTCCTAGCCAAATACTGGAGTGCTTTGGCACTTCTCTCTCCAGCTCATTTTACAGGTGAGGAACTGATGCAAACAGGGTTAAGTGACCTACCCAGGATCACACAGCTAGTAAGTGTCTGAGGCCTCATTTGAACTCATGAAGATGAGCCTTCCTGATTCCAAGCCCATTGCTCTATTGACTGTTCCATCAAACTTTCTCTTCCAACACTACTGCATCTCTGGGACAGGCCCTCGTGATCTTATACCTGGACTATTGCAATAGCTTTCTGGCTCATCACTCTGTCTCAAGTCTTGCCACTCCAGTACATCCTCTGCTCAGCTGTCACACTGGCCTTAAGCACAGGTCTGACCATGTCACCCTCCTATTTAATCAACTCCAGTAACCTCCTATTACCTCCGGATCAAGCATAAAATGTATTTTTTTAAAGCCCTTCATAACCTGATCCCTTCACACATTTCCAGTCTTCTCATACTTGACTCTCCTCAACTCACTCTTCAATGCAGTGACACTGGCTTCTTGACTGTTCTTTAAACATGCAGTTCTCATCTCTGACACTATAGAGGTCTTCCAGCTGTGTGCATTATCCGGGCTGCATCTCCCTGCACCCCTCCCTCCCCCGCCCTGCCCCATGCCTGCAATGCTCTCTTCTGATCTCTGCATCGTGGTTTCTGCAGCTTCCTTCAAGTCCCATCCAAACTCCCACCCTTCTAGAAGAAAACTCCAGTTCTCCTTCATCTTAATGCCTGTCTCCCAGCACGATTCCCATCTTTTCCTGCGTCTTTCTTGTTTGCACGTAACTGTGCGCATGTCGTCTCCTCTGTTACACCATGAACTCCGTGAAGGTGAGGGGCTGGCTTTTTGTGTGTTTGTACATTTTTTTGTATCCCTAGTACTTAGCACAGTTCCTGGCACATCGTAGATGTTTAATGGATGTTAGGTGATTGACCTTGGGTAGTTCCTTTTAAATAGGTGAGCGGGTCTCAGTGTATGGAAAACTGGGTTAAAGTGAGGAAGTTCCAAGTTTGAAGCTCGCTTTGGGCATCAGACCCCGGGCCAAGCATTTAAATTGTCCCAGCCTCACTTTCCTTGTTTGTGAAGTGTGGACAGTAACAGTGATTACCTCACAGAGTTGTGAGGATCAGAACAGATCACGTATGAAAAGCAGTTTGCAAACCTTAAAGCAAAATGTGAGTGTTAACTGTTCCTACTACTACCACCACTACTACTACCACTGCTACTACCACTACTACTACTACTACAACTACTACCACTACTACCACCACTACTACTTCTTCTCCTCCATCTTCTTCTTCTTCTTCTTCTTCTTCTTCTTCTTCTTCTTCTTCTTCTTCTTCTTCTTCTTCTTCTTCTTCTTCTTCTTCTTCATCTTCTCTTCCTCCTCCTCTTCCTCCTTTTCCTCCTCTTTCTCCTCCTCCTCCTCTCAATTTCCCCCAAACTTCCTTGCTTTGGGACTTTTCAGCATCTCTCCATCATACCCTTCTTCCTCAGGAAACTCACCATTGGGAAATATAATTATTCTGCAAGACTGAATATGTCTGATACGGGTCTCATCTTTCTCATCAATCCCATCTCCTCTAATAATCAGAAGGCAGGACCATGGGCTCCAGGGCCTCTATTCAAAGAGTTCACCATAATCTTTCTCCCTTTTTCCTGTTTTGGAACATCTCTGGGAGTCTGCCACAAACACCCTCCCCCTCACCTTTTCTGCCTGTCTTTGGCTTTATTTGTATTCCCAGTGCTTAACATGGTGCCTGGCATATAGTAAGTACTTAATTAATGTTTATTGACTGAAGACCTGATGGTTGCCAGTTTCCAGCCATCTACTGTCCCAGGACACTACAAAGCCCTGTTCAGTCAATACCTCAGGTACTTGATCACATTTCAAGCTACATTCTGTGACGTCCTTTTTGTTGGCTCAGTAGGACATGCCCCACATGTCCCATGAGGATTCTCCCTACCCTTCTACTCTGGCCTCCACATCCCCAGCATATTTCACTAAGTATGATCGAAGTATCCAGGACAATATACTCTCTCTGTGAGAGCAGGGAATATTGGATTTTTATCATTGCATCCTAGCATCTCACGCAGTGCTTGACACAGAGTAAAGGCTTAAGAATTATTTTCAAGTTGAACTCAGTTGAATTTCTCTGGGTAGAGATCTACAACCAAATCTAGTTTCAGAGTTCTAAGTCCTTCCTTTAGAGAAGGACTTCTCAGAATGATTTGATTTCATCCCAGTTCAGAGTGGGTCCTGGATGGGAGGCTAGACACTGAACAACCTTGCAGCCACCAGGGTGGTACTCTAGTTTTTAGTTGTGAAGGTTGTGCATGTTGTATTGTGTTCAGTTACCACTAAAATTTGGCTATTGTTTATATTTCTCAAGGTATTACTCATGTCTGAACCTTCCTGGAGCAAACATTAAACTTCTCTAATACATCAATGGCTTTTTGGTGCCAATAGGATCTCTTTCCAAACAAGATCCAAAGTTTTGTCTCCATTTTGTTGCCTAAGAATGTCATGTGGGGTTTGGATCATCTTTAGCTAGCAAACTTTTGGTAGCATTCATTGTCCCCTCTTTTCAGTGACAACCCCATTTTAGACACCAGACAATGTTTGGATGAGACGATGAAGTCTTTATTGGCAGAGAATCCCCTGGCTGGAAAACATAATAGACTTCTGGCAACCATCAGTTTCCTTACTTAAAATTGCCCCCAGCCCATTCTGGCTGGCATCTGTGTAGAAGTCAGATGAAGAGCTTACTTGGATTAGCAAAAGCTGACCCTGTCATGTTTGTGAAGCAGTTGATTAGGGCGTTGAAGACCTGATCACATTTCTCATTCCAGTCGTGTTCAATGGGCTCTGAGGAATTGTATCCATTTTATTCCTTTGAACCCCATTTCCATTCCTGAATGTCTCCTCTATGCTTGTGCTCATGATTCTTTTTAAGAAGAGGTGCATAGGTGAGATTATTGAGGGATTTGGGGAAGGCAGCAGAATTTTGTACCTTTCTCCCATAATAACCACTAAACCTCGGAAATGTCTTCTGGGTAAAATAATTCTCTGGATATAGCCAGGTAGTGAGTGTTCCTATCTTCTCAAGTTAGTGTTTGTTCCGGGAAAGATAGCTGTGGTCTAGTAGATGGAGAACTGGTCTCATAGGACCCTAACACTGATATGAGATGATGATGGCTGTGATTCTGCACAAATCCTTTCTCTGGGCTTCATTTTCTTCACCTGTCCAAAGGGGCAGCTGGACTACATGACCTGGGTGATCTCTCCAAGCCCGAAATCTGTGATCTTGTGAATCTTTTGAAATAGCCAATAGAATGTGTCTCCACAAAGGAAGTTTCATTTTTGACTTTTTGAAATTCTAGTGCCTCACACAGTGGTTGGCATTTCATAGATACTTCACAAGTGTCTGAGTCTATGTAGTCTACAAATCGACAGTGACTTGGCAAATTTGGCAAAGGCTAGGCTCACATCTCCAGTAGTCCTTTATTCTCCCAATATTTTTTCCAAAAGTGATGAGTTTATCTCGCCAGATAAAACACATCAAAATATTCCACATCACCCACTGCTTTCTTTTTTTAAAAAATCAGCTAATTATTTTTGCTTTTTTTTTGTTATGAACTTAACAATAGCAACAAATGAGAACATCCCAATGTTTTCTGCACATTTTTGTCATTGATGCTTTTTCCTTTCCTTATATAAAACAAAACACCAAACTTCTGTTGCTTCCCACTCACTCATTTCCTGTTCACGCTACATAATGGGTGTATAATATACATGGATATTTGGTAATCGGATGAATATTTTCCCTTTTTAAACCAATTTGGATGTGAGTGAGGTTAAAGCATTGCCTGTCACCCAACATTTTCCCCTCCACTGTAAAAACTCTTTCTTACATGCTTCTTTTTTGTGAGATAATTTCTTCCATTCTTTCTCTCCTTTTCCTTCTCCCATTGCATATCTCTTTATTGCCTGTCCATTTTACCCTCATTCCCAAATCAACTCACTCCTGCACCCTCTATCTATGTAGAATCCTTCTAACTGTCCTAATGATGATAAAGTTCTTAAAAGATATGTGTGTCATTTCCCCCTCTAGAAAGGTAAATAGTTTAACTTTATCAAATCCCTTAAGCTTTCTCTTTCATGTTTACCTTTTTATGCTTCTCTTGGGTCTTGCATTTGAAAGTCAAATTTTCTATTCAGCTCTGGTCTTTTCATCTGGAATGCTTGAAAATCTTAGCTCTAAAACTATGACCCAGAACTCCACATGGGCACTACAAAGGACAGACAGATAGATAGAGGGTGTGAGAGTGGGACAATTATATTAAGATAGGCAAGAAAGAAGGAGAAGAGAGAGAAAGAATGGGGGGAAAGAGATGGAACATAGAAAAAAAAGAAAAGTCAAGGAAGAACTTTTACAGTAAAAGCAAAAAGGGGGGGAAAGGCAACAGTTGAACCTCAAATCTAAATTATTTCAAAAATGGGAAATATATATATACGTACTCAATTAGTAATAAAAATCCATTTTACCCAACAGAGGAGTAGAAGGGGAAAGGGATAAAAGAACAGAGGGGGGATAAAAGGGTTGGCAAATAAAAGAAACCAGTGATCAGAAGCAAAATGGACTTTAGAGGAGGGAAAGGATAAAAAGAGAGAGAAAGATAAACAGAAAAAAATAGGATGTAGGGAAATGCATAGTTAGTAATCATAATTGAGAATGTAAAAGGAATGAACTTACCTATAAAATGGAAGTGAAGAGCAGAATGGATTCGAAGCCACAATCCAACAATATGTTGTGTACAAGAAACACACTTGAAACAGTATCCATGTGAAAAGGGATAAATTATTTAGATATAAAGGGTGATATTATAAGTAAATTAGGGGACAACAAAAAATGTTGCTGTCAGATCTATGGATAAGGTAGGAGCTTATGACCAAATGGAAGATAAAGAGTGTTATGGGAAGTAAAATAGACAGTTTTTATTACATGAAATTAAAAGGCTTTTGCACAAACAAAACTAACACAACCAAAATTAGAAGGAAAACAGGAAACTGGGAAAATTTTTACAGCAAGTTTCTCTGATAACAGCCTAATTTCTAAATACATAAGAAACTGAGCTGAATTTATAAAATAAGAGCTGTATTACAGTTAATAAATGATCACAGGAAATGAACATGCAGTTTTCAGAAGAAATTGAATCTATCAACAATCACATAAAAAGTTTTCTAAATCATTACTGATTAGAGAAATGAAAATTAAAATAACTCTGAAATACCACTTTATACCCATCAGAATGCCTAACACGACAGAAAAGGAAGATCTAGGGGGTATGGAAAAATTGGGACACTAATGAACTATTGGTGGAGTTGTGAAATAGTCTAACCATGCTGTGGAGAAGAATTTGGAACTATGCCCAAAGCTTTATAAAGCTATGCATACCCTTTGATCCAGCAATACCACTATGAGTTCTGTATCCCAAAAAGATCAAAGAAAAGAGAATAGAACCAATTTGTAAAAACAAATATATCTATATCTATATTTAGTAACTTTTTGTGGTGGCAAAGAATCAGAAATTGAGGGGATGCTCATCAATATGAGAATGACTGAACAAGTTGTGGTATATATGATTGTGATGGAATGCTATTTTGCTATAACAAATGACAAGGGGGATTGTTTCAGAAAAGCGTAGCAAGACAAGAATGAAATAATGCAAATTGAAATGAGAATTAGATCATTGTACAGAGCAACAGCAATATTGTAATGGATCATCACCTGTGAAAGACTTAGCTACTCTGATCAAGATAATGATCCAAGGCAATTCTAAAGGACTCATGATGAAAAATACTGTCCACCTTCAGCGAGAGAAACCATGAACTCTGAGTGCAGAATGAAGCAGACTTTTAAAAATATTCTTGATTCTTATTGTTTCTTTTTGTTTGACTTTTCTTTTGCAACATTGCTAATATGAAAATATGCTTTGTATGACTTCACACACATCATTGAAATAAAATTTCTTGCCTTCTCCAGAAGGGATGAGGGGAAGGAAGAATGGAGAGAATTGGGAAATCAAAGGTTTAAAAAAAGGTTGTTTGTTTTTTTTTACATGTAATGGAAATAAATGTAATGAACACGTATATTTTATTTGTATAATATAGTATATTGTTATTTATATATTATCCATAATATATGCTAATTATATAATATAAAATAGATAATAAATGTGAATGCAATGAAATAAATAAATAGGTAGTGGTGTTGTTTTTTTTTTAAAGGAAAGCATTCCAGTCTTCAAAGCCTAGACTGTCCAGTGCTAGTGTTCAAACAGCCCAGGTCCTGTTTGGCTAACTTTCATTTTGTTGCACAATTCTCTTTCTTCCCTTGTCTTTCTTGTTTTTCCCTGACCATTTCAATCAATCATGGGTCAAAGAAGGACTGGGCTTTAGTGTGCTTCTAAGAACTATTCATCATCTCATGTCCCACTGATCTATAGTGAATCTACCATGCTCGAGTGCTTCCATATGACTATTACTTCAGTCACTGATGTCTAGTGTACCTTTCCTAATGGTAGTACATGGCTAACAACATTTTTCTTTCTTCTTGGGTTGTAGCTAAGGACTCAGAATTCTCTCTTCTTCCAATGTGATAATACATGGCCTCAAACATTCAGGAATTTAAACTACAACAATAATATTTGGCATTTCTATAGAAGTCCATGTTTACATATGTCATATGCTTTGATCCTCACAAGAGCTCTATGAATGGGTACTATGGTTAGTTTGTATAAACTGAGGTAGAGAGAAGTTAAATGACTTGTCCTGAATTATTTACCCAGCCAAAACAGGATTCAAACTCAGATCTTTCTGACTCCAAGCTAATACATTGTCTACTATGCCACCTAGCTGCCAAAACATGTTTGTCATTTTAATCTGTAAAACACACTAAATATCGACTCTTCATTAATTACCTTGGTTTTTTGGTGACTGACACCTGTGACTCTTGTAGTATCTAGAAAAGGAGTCAGTGATGACCCAGAGGCAGCATGGCTTCACCAAGAACAGGTCTTGCCAGGCTAACCTCATTTCTTTTTCTGTTGGGGTTGTTAAATGGGCAAGTCAAAGGAAATCTCCTAAGAACACTTCCTGGTGAGGTCTGTTATCTCTGTTTTGTAAATGTAACACAGGTTGTTTGAAAGACTTTTTTTTTTAAGGTCATGTGACTAGTTGACAGTAGATCTTAATGAGACCCTAAAGTCTCCAATTAACAAACTTTCCGCTTGGACTCATGAGTCATGAAGTAGATTGCACTGTTCTCCAGGGTTTGGGGAATTTGCATACACATAATTAGATTTCTTCCCATGTTTAAGAAGTGTAATGATATAATTCAGGCCACAGTTTTCTACCACCTTGGATCAGCAATGAGGGACAGCCATGCAAAAAAAAAAAAGACATCAGTAAAACCTAACAGTAAAATGATTTGAACGCAACTCTATATTTTTGTTTCCAGTGAGAGATATTTATTTTTTAATAACTTATAATTTTATACCCTTTTCATTTCTAATATATGTACATGTGCGTGTATATGTGTGTATAAATATGTTTATACACATTTATCCATATACATGTGTCTATTGCTGTGTGTAAACATCTTTCAGAGAGCCACCCTTGTAACAAAGACTGGAAAAGAACAGTTTGACAAAACTGAACTTCTCTTCAACTGAGTGCCCCCACTCAGAAAATAAGCGAGGGGAGACACATTTTTTTCTCTCTTTTTAGAGGTTAAACTTGATCATCATAATTAAGCAGCATTGGGTTTATTGTTTGGTTTCTCTCATTCTTTCCATCTACATCACTGTGGTCATCACGTATATCACTTAACCTGTTTCTTCCCACTGAACTTTACCTCAGTTCATACACATCTTTTCATGCTTCTTGTATTCATCAAATGCATTAATTCTCACAGAGCTATAATATTCCACTATACTAACATGCCACAATTTGTTTAGCCATTCGCCAAATCGATGGGCATCCACTGCATGTTAAGTTTTTATTTTGTTTTGTTTTTTGCTACCATGGAAAGGGCTGCTACTAATATCTTACTGTATATTAGAGCTTTCTTTCTGACTTTTAATTCTTTGGTTATATGCTTAGTAGACAGATCCAAGGCTATGGATATTGTGGTCACTTTTAAAAATAATTGTCAGTGCCTTTTGTGAGCTAGTATTGAGTAGAAATGTAAACCTCAAATGTGCATGGTAGCTCAGTGGGGGCTGCTTTTTGATGAAAGGAGAAGACTGGACTTTCACCTGTATAAGAGGACCTGTGTGGGGAACAGTGTGGAGGATAATGAAAGGGAGCATTGCCTCTGGAGCCAGATGAATTGGTTTTGAATCCCATCTCCTGACATGACCTATGTGAATTTGGGCAACTTCCATGTCCTTGGTTTCCTTGTCCACAAAATGTGAGGCCTGGACTAGATGACCCCTAAGTTTCCTTCTAGATCTATGATCCTACTAACAATTTCCTGTCTGCCAAGAAAGCTTGAAGTTATGAAACGGGGGAACATTGCCCACTCCCACACTTCCTGGTACTGTTTTCTTTACCTGCTTATTTACTTTTATCTGAATGAAGTTCTTCCACCCCTAACTACCCCATAATTGCTAATGCCTGCACTGTAATACATTACTCAGAGTGTAGGTGGAAGGATGTGAGATTCACAGCATCCTGAACCCTTTTAATGAAAGATGTTATTCAGAATTAAATATTGATTATCTGTGGGGGTTTTTTTCTACTTAAAGAGGACACAGGCTCTGTTTCCTCCAGCAACAAAAGGACCACCAACTCAGGCAGGCTAACAATGTGGCTGCAGGATGGAATTGAAGGCACCTATAGAACCCAGGATGTGTTTGAGCTGCCTTGACTTGCTCTTGGTTGCTAAGAATCCAGGAAGATCAGGGCACTAAAGTTCTACTCTATCCTTGATTATTGCATACCTACATCATGATTCCCAGAAGAGAGAGAAAGGTGGCATGCAGTGGGTGGAGTTGTGGTCATGAATAATGAAATGCTCAATAGGAAGTTATGGGAGGAGAAGCTAGATGGGATATGTAGCAAGAATGATGGGCAGTCTAGCATCCAGACTGGTTCCACAGGTCCACCAGTGGCCAACCTGGAGGCTGAAAAGACATCCATTTATTTATCTATTCCTTTGACAAGCATTTATTAAATTCCTACTGTGTACCAAACACTACAAGGTGTTCAGATTACAAAAATAAAATTTAGTAAATAAATTAAAGTTGTGTGGTTGTTTAGAAAGAAATAAAAATTGTAAGCACAAGATACTTGATTCTAATATCATTGGGGCCCCAAGATCAGAATAGTTAGATCTAGGGAAAGATCTTAGATGCTACCTTAGGTACCATTCCCCTCCCCCATTTACAGATGAGGAAACTGAGGCCCAGAAGATGGAAGACAAAATGAAATGCTATGCAATCTTGTTCCAGAAGAGATTGGGCAACATGACCACTTCTTTTCATCAGCTAGGTAGGAGCTAATGAGTATGATTTTTCCATAACCTATCAGGCATAACAGCTGAGTACAGTTGGTTTAGCCTAATTTTGGGGAAGGGGGGTGTAGTAGTAATGAAATTTGAAGATTCCTTTGTATTGCTAAGGTAAGAGGTACTTAGCACCTAGTTTCAAATTAAGCCTCTGTTGAAGAAACAGAAGGCATGAACTCCTGTTGCTGATGTAACAGGAAGGGCCTGAACAGGGAGTTGCTGCTGAGGATCTGCTGAGGATTTCTGAGGGCCAGCTGGAGTTGCCAGAGGAAGCATGACTGTGGTTTCAGTACTTTGTCTGCTTGTGGCTTTGTTAAGCCTTGACTTCTCAGGAATAGAGACCGTGAATGATTTAAGGAGGACTAGACATTGTGAGCTTCAGTGTGGAACAGTAACTACGTGAAGAGCTGGACAAGAAGCTGGGAGCTATCTGCCTTTGAACCCAGGTTACAGTTTGGTGGATTCAGGTAGGAGCTGCCTGCCCCAAGTCAAGATGAAAAGACCTCTCTGCAGGTACTGAGCAGTGACCAAAATTGTTTAATTTTAATTTACTAGTGACTTAGGGGTGGATGGCTTGTGTATTTCCCGCTACCCTTTAGGAGGGTACTGAGTAGTGCCTGACTGATGACTGAATAGCGACTGATTTGTAACTGAGTGTGCCCCATGGGTAGAGGACTTTGACCTTTTGTACTTTATGATTGAATGATTGTTATTAAGTGATTGATTGATGAAATGATTGTACTTTGTTCAAAACTATGTGACCACTTTGGTGAAAACTACGTGGCAAGTTGTTGTGAATGCTATATTTTGGTTTTCTGTGATTAGTTATAACATTCTGACTGTTGTGCCTTGATTTTCTGTGAATGTTTTGCTCTGATTTGTTATTGAATAAATAGAGTGTTCACTATACTATGTAATCAGAATCTTGAAAGCTATTCACAGCAGCATTCTTCTGGAAAGCTGCTCATGCTTGGCTTTACAGGGTGTTAAAAGGGAAAGCACACTGGGTGGTGCTGATATGTAGCAATAAGGCATGTGGGCATGGCTATGATTGTGATATAAAGACAAAAGGCATCAATATTATTTTTCCTAAAGAAGTAAGTAAAGCAACTTGACTCCAGGCACTTAAATTGCAGAGGAAGAATTTGGACCCCAGACTCATGAGCTCTGCATACAATACTCTTACCATATGCCCTGAGTCATTTATTACGCTTCCTGAGCCAGATTCTACCTCAAACCTGTTGGGGTTGGACATAGGGCATTGCAGTGACTAGGAGCTAAACCCCACAACATAGAAACATAGTTTTGTTTAAGAAAGAGATTTAGTGAGAGCCCTTGGGCATGTGGTCTGCAAGAGGAATTATTAGTTGAAATACCTAGACAATTGATGGTAATTCTTAGCTCAATATAGATATACAAATGAAACAAGAATGACTCTGAGGTAATGAGAACAGAACCTTGTGTAACATAATTAAAAATATAATACACACAGTTATTTCTGGAGAGATGACAATTGATAACCAATTAGCAGTGGTCCTGGGCCCAATGGGGTTTAGCATTGCATGATCCTGTGCAAAGTTTCCAACTCCTAGAAAGAAGAGAAAAAAAGAGAGAGCCAGACTTCTGATAACTCTTTTTCCTGCCCTAAAAGAGTAGACTTCCTTCCTGTTTAGCCTCAAAGAAACTGAGGAGATAGATGTTGCTGAGTCTTCTGAAAGAATGAAAAGAGAGAGCCAGAATAGAGAATGAAGCCAAAAGGCTAATTTATACCCCTTATGAGAGAGAGAGAGAGAGAGAGAGAGAGAGAGAGAGAGAGAGAGAGAAAGAGAGAGAGAGAGAGAGAGAGAATGAAAGGAGAGGAGAGGAGAGGAGAGGAGAAGAGAAGAGAAGAGAAGAGAAGAGAAGAGAAGAGAAGAGAAGAGAAGAGAAGAGAAGAGAAGAGGCAAGATTTTCGACTATGTATACAAAGCTCTACCTACTTCTTTTGTTCAAACCAATCTCATGTCTTCTTGCTAGGCTACAAGCCTGTTCCATCCCTCAAGGATGAGGCAATATCTTATTATCTACCCTTGTATGTTCACCAGTGAAGGAATCAGCATCACACAACTAGGGAGTACTTGAGGCAGGATATTGTCTTTGGTTATCCCATTTCTGATTCCAGAATTCTATCCACCATGCCAAGCTGTCTCTAATTATTATTAATGTTGAATGCTTGTTGGAAGCCTACCACATGTTAGATATTTGAGGTTTTCTTACAAAAAATGACCAAGGCAAGCTCCTAATTCTATACCATTAGATTCTTTCCTATGGCAGCATGC
This sequence comes from Pseudochirops cupreus, assembly GCA_028627135.1. NCBI lineage: Eukaryota > Metazoa > Chordata > Mammalia > Diprotodontia > Pseudocheiridae > Pseudochirops > Pseudochirops cupreus. Next base: position 408,744,648 of record CM053583.1, on the reverse strand, counting down.
TCCACGTAGCATATGCTAATGCCATGTGCCCATGCTATTTCTACATATATATATATCATACTCACTTCTCAGAGTCAGTGATTTTGAAAACCCAATTAATCCTTTTTTAAAAAAGGTATTAAAGCAGACCCTATAAGCAAGAGCAGTTGCCAAGGTGAGGTTCTCAGCAAACAAGAGGAATCTTTATTTCATTGTTTTTCTAATCTAGAAAGGTATCAGGCAGACAGCATGGTTTAGGTTTAAGTAAGATTTGTTTGCAATAAATCATCTGGAGTATAAATATGAGATTATCTACTTTAGACCAAATATTTTGAAAAATCTCTAATATTTGATTTTATTTTGAAAACAACTATTTAAAAATCCTCTGTGTATTCCAATGCATCATGCCCTTGTTCAACCTAAGGGCGTACTTTACTTTGAAAGATCCATGAATGAATGACTGAATAAATACTTAGCTATTTTTCTGTGCTCAGTACTGGGTGAAGTGTTGGGGATATAAAGAGGAGAGCAAAACAGTCTTTGCTACCAACAATCTCACAGTATAATAAACTTTTGAGAAAGTTTAGCTGAAGCACTTAAAGAAAGGCCTTAGAATCCTAAGAGCGTAGTAGTGGGGTAAATGACAAGACCTAGAGTGCCTTGTCAACAGGGAGGACAGCCATGTAGTCAGAGCTGATTATAAGGCCTAGTGGTTTTCTCCTGACACCATTAGAACCCCTCTGTCCTAGAGCCCTCCTCTCCTCATTGGTGACTTTCCCTCTGGGACCACAATTCTAGGAAGTACTCCAGCCATCCTTCCCATTCTCACTTCTGCTTTCTGTGGATTCCACATCCTTCTCTTGATCTGCTGTATTGCCCCCTCTTTTTTCAGTGAAATTCTCCTCCATGGATTACTGACTCTCCCTAACATATTAGTTCCTAGAAGATTTAAAGAAATTGTCTTGTTTGCTTAAATTTGTATCTTCACAGGGCCTGACATATTGTAAGCACTTACTATGCTCACTCACCCACTCACTTTATTTATTCATCTATCATCCTCACCATCACCATCATCACCATCACCATCATCATCACCATCATCACCGTCATCATCACCATCATCATCACCATCATCACTATCATCATCACCACCACCACCACCACCACCACCATCATCATTATATCCATCCATTCATTCATATCCACTTACCTATCTATCCTCTTTTTTACTGGAAGAAATACAGTTGGTGAATCTGTTATCCCTCAAGTGGGATGAGCAACCATGTCTGTTCTGAAAGGCAGAGGTCCTAGAGGCCAGGTTCACCACCACTGGAAAGCAAGTCATGGTCCTAAGGACTAGAGTAGATTGGGGATTCTGGGGTCCCTCCTGTAAGGATGAAAATGTGTCCAGATAAGAAGGGGAGTAGAAGGAGACATTGGCAGGAATGTTGGCTGGGAGAGCATCTCATAACACTTGTTCCATCTGACTGTCTTCTACCTGGATGTTGTTGGGTTTTTTCTGGAGGGGGTTGCTGTGACAAAGGAAGGAAAAATCCATGATTTCATTCATGGACATGCTGTAATTCCTGCACATATTCTTGGCCTTTGTGATTCTTACCCATGTTTCCTATGCATCAACCATATAGATTTTATCAAGCACCCTGGAAATGTTTTTTTTTTTCTCATTGCGTATGTAGCAGACACTAATTCATGTTCAATGCCCATCTCTTGTCTCTCTTTCTTGCTGGACAATCGTCCCTCATTCTTTTTTGTTGTTATTACCTATCTTGTATAGTGTCCTTTATGCCTTGATTTGAAACATGCGGAAGCCTCCTGGCTGCTCCTTGAGTTACTCCTAATTAGAGACCTGCCATTGTGGCATTCCGTGATTCACAGGCAGATGGCATCATGAGAACACAGTGGTTGTTAGTGGTGTGGGCACTGGACACAGGGAGGGATTGGGGGTCAGGAAAAGCACTATGAAATTTCTCAAAGGCAAGAGGTTCAACCTCCTCTTTCAGATAAGTTCTGAGCCTAGTTTAATTTCCACTCACTGTATTTGTCTGATACAGATATTGAGGGATTCATTAGGTGGGCTGTCCATGCAGCCGGCTCTAGGCAAGGCAGGAAGGACACAAGCTACATTCCCGGCATTGTGCCAGGTGCTTTACAAAGAGCATCTCAGTTGATCGTCATGACAACCTTGGCCATTAACTGCTGTTATTATCCCCATTTTGTAGTTGAGGACAGAGGTTGTGCCTTGCCCAGTGTCACAGAACTAAATGTCTGAGGTGGGCTTTGAACTTATTTTTTCTGACTCCAGGTCCAGTGCTTTGTCCACTGTGCCCCCTAACTGCCTCTCAAATCCACATTTTTTTTTTACTTACATTTTGTTTTTCCAGTATCTGGTTAGACCCATTTATTGGATGGTTAAGAATGAGATTCTAAGCTCCTTAAGGAGAGGGACTATGATTTTTCATAATATCATAGATTTAGAGTTGCAAGGAACCTGAGAGACCATCTAGTCCAGCCTTCCCCCACCCCCATTTTGCAGATAAGGACATTGAGGCCCAGCAAATTACAGGATTTGTAAGTGGGCTTTGAGCATAGGTTCTCTGACTTTTAGGGTTGTTCCTCTTTCTTTTGTACCATTGTCTTCTCTTTGTATCATCAGCACTAAACGTAGTGCCTTACACACACAGTAAGTGCTTAATGTGTGTTGAATTTTAATTGGTCATTAACAACAATATACAATAGCTAACATTTATAAAGTGATTTTAGGTTTACAAATCACTTTATGAATATTATCTCATTTTATCCTCACAACAACCCTGGGAGGTAGGTGCTAGTATTATCCCCACTTTGCAAAGAGGAAAACAAGACCAACAACCATTAAATGATTTGCCCAGGGTCACATAACTATTAAGTTTCCAAGGCTAAACTTGAATGCAGGTCTCCTGAACTCTTAAATCTAGCCCTCTACCCCCTGTGGGCTTTAACTGAGGCCTTAAAAAAAATGAGATGTCCTCGTGCTATGGAGTTTTCCAGAGCTCCAGGTCCTTGTGATCATATGGTCCACAAAGCCTTTGTGTGGCATCTATGGGAAAAAGGCCTAGACCTAGGATTTCATTCCTAGAGGGAACTCCCTGGTGAAGAGACTTCCTCTCACAATGCAGCCTGGTAACTTCTCTGCATCCTGGGGCATTTTAAAGTTATCTAGGGGACTCCAGGATATTGTGAGATTAAGTCATACAGATAGGTCAGTATGTGTCAGAGGCAGGTTTGAGCCCAGGGCCACCTGGTTCAAGGCCAGCTCTCTAGCCACTCTTTGTACAGTGTTCTATATGGTCGCCAATACTTTAGCCCTTGCTCCCAACACCTTCCAGACACCTGAGAGTCACAGGGCTGGGTTTTCTCATCACTAATACTGTGGAGGCTAGACCAAAATGATGCTATTGTGGGAATAGAACTGATGATGAATTGGAGGACTTTGATTCAGGTTTTCTGTATCTCACTAATTGTTCATAAGGCCTTGGGCAAGTCCAATCTGACATCATCATCTCTGCCCCAAAGTGCAAGCTCTTTTGAGCTTCCCTATTACTGGAGAGGGCACCATCACCCTCCCAGTGGCTCAAGCTCAGAACCTGGGAATCCTCCTTAAGTCTGTTCTCACACTCACTCTGCAGAGCCGGTCTGTGGCCATGTATCATCATTTCTGTTTTCACAATATTGATCAAATATACTGCCTTTTCTTGGCTCCCATAGTGTAGTGCGCTATGCTCCTGGTGTAGAGCCATATCATTTCATATGTGCACCACTAAAGTAGCCTGCTGGTGGGGCTTCCTGCCTTCCATCTCTTCTCACTTCAGTCCATCCTCCATGGGGCTATCGATGTGACCCTCCTAAAGCATAAGTCTGATAGCATCAGTCCTCTCCCCTTACTCAATAAACATCAATGGCATTTATTACCTTTAGGATCAAATACAAAATTCTCTCTTAGGCATTTAAAGCTCCTTACAGCCTGGCCCTTTCTTACTTTCCTGGTCTTGTACTTTTCTCCCCTCCTATTTCCCTTTTCTTAACTTTCCCATGTCTTTCAAGGTTACTACTGCCGTTCCCATGACTCAAATTTTCAGCTTTGGAGTAGACCTTCATTCCTCTGATATGTACCTCCCTCACGTCCAAGTGGATGCCATGTTTGTTAGTTTCATATCCATATTTTTATATCCACTACTTTCTTTGTGATTACTTGGCTTCCACACTAGTGTCTCTCTTTATTACTTCTTACCTAAAATGTTGCGTCGATCTCCCAATTGGGCCCTTTGCCTCCAATCTCCCCCTTCTCTAATCCATCACCCACAAAACTGCCAAGATGATAGTCCTAAAACAAAGGTGTGACCTGCCATTCCCCTGCCCAATAGGCTCCACTGGGTCTCCAGGATAAACTACCCATTCTTGTCCTTGGCATTTAAAATCCTTTATAAGATGGCTCTGGTTGACCTTTTTACACACTTTCTGTGCTTCAACCCAACTAGCCTGCTCGACTATTTTTCTTTTCTTTTTTTTAAGTTTTATTTTTAATTTATGAAGTAAAACGAGCATTTATATAACATAGTACAATAAAAAAGATGATTGCACAAGAAACTGCAAACCTACTACCACAACTTGCTATTTCATTCAAACATACAACAAAATATACAACATGTATATATATGGAAAATTATTTTCTACATACTTGCATGTTTCAGTTCGTTCTCTGGATGCAGACAGCATCTTCCTTCATATGTCCTTTGTAGTTAATTTGGTTATTTATAATAGAAAAAAATCACTTATTTACTCAAAGTTGTTCTTAAAGCAATATTGCTGTTATCGTTGCAATGTTCTTTTCATTCGGCTCATTTCATTCTTCATTATTTCATGCAAATCTTTCCATGTTTTTCTAAAATCATTGAGTTCATCATTTCTTATAGCACAGTAGTATTCCATCATAACCATATACCACAACTTGTTCAGTCACTCCCCAATTGATGGATTTCTCTGAAGTTTCTAGTTCTTTGCCACCACAAAGAGAGCTGCTATAAATATTTTAGATTATAAATATTTTATTTATTAAATTATATTTAAATTACAAATGTTTTATTTATAGGGTCCTTTTCCTTTTTACATAGTCATCTTTGGAAATAGACTTAGTAGTGGTACTGCTGGGTCAAAAGGCATAGGTAGCTTAATAATATTTTGAAATAATTCCAGATTGGTCTCCAAAATGGTTGGATCAGTTCACAATTCCACCAAAAATAAATTCATGTCCTACTTTTTCCATATCCCCTCCAACATTTATCACTTTCCTCTTCTCTCATTTTAGCCAATCTGATAGGTGTAAAATGCTATCTCTGAGCTTTGTAAAGGCTGTCCTTTATGCCTAGAATGTAGCCCTATTCTCCTGAGTCTTAGAATCCTTAGCCCCTGAAGAGTTTAACTCAAGCATCCACTTTTTCCAAGAGACTTTCCGGCACTAATAGTTGTAATAGTATATTTAACTTTTATTTAGAACTTGAAGGTTTTCAAAACTTTTTTTAAAATTTTTTTTTTATAACTGTTAACTCATTTAATCCAGTGACCTAATGAGCTGCTAGTCTCCTCTGCCTAAAACAACCTTGGGTTCACTTTGCATGTATTTCCTATTGCCTTATATGTGTACCTGATATTTCCTCCAACAGAATGTCTCATCAAAATCTGCTCTTGTGAATTCTTCACTGGAATAGGTTAACATCTGTCATAGAGAAGGGATGAACATACTTTGGAAGCCGGAGAAGAATTGTAAAGGCAAGGGGGCTCTTTCAGGCCTCATCAATGGGAGGCAGCAGGAGACTGGAATGGAAAACTCTTTCCCACCATAACCGTCACCAGACACCTCAGGAGGAGGGCGGAGAGGGAATGATGTTAAAATCAATAAGACAGTCAATGGTTCGCTTGGACCAAAATTGAACAGAAAAAGTTGCCACTAAGCAAGACTTCAATAATTCAGAAAAAGTGATGGTAGATAATAAAATCTGAACAGACTGTTAGGGTTATCATCTTGGCAAAATTCCTCCAACATCAGGAGTGGTAGAAAGAGTTCTGGGTTTGAAGTCAGAAGATGGGCACCATCTTTGCCATGAGGCATTCCCAGATTCCTCTAGCTAGATTGATCCCTCCTTCCTTCAATATCACAGATGACGCTGCTTCACCCTTTCATGAACTTCATCACTTTCTCCCTGGTACTGGAATTTTTGATTATATGTTTTCCTCTCTCCTCCCCTCCTTATACTACTAGTTTGTCAGCCTCTCAAGGCTGGTACCAGGTCCTTTCATTGTTAAATCCTGAGTACCTCAGATGGGGTCTTAAACATTTAATTCAGTATACAATATCACCATCATCATCATCATCACCATTACCATCATCATCATCATCATCCCCATCATCATCATCATTGTCATCATCATCATCATCATCATCATCATCATCATCATCGTCATCATTATCATAATCATCATCATCATCATCATCATCAACTAATGTCAGATGGGGAAGGGATCTTTAGAGATGATGCTGTCTCTCTAGATGAACGAGCTAAGGCTGAGAGAGATGATGTGATTTCCTAGAGGTTATACAGCTGGAAAATGGTAAAGCTAGGACTGGAAGTAAGCCTAGTGATTTGGCTTTTGGGAGCAGACCATGATAACTTATTAATGATTTAATCCGACCAAATTTGTATTTATTAAATGCCTACTAGTGGCAAATACTGTGTGGAATGCCGAGGAACAAAGACAAAAAGAAAACAATTTCTTCTCTCAAAGAGCTTTTGTTTCAGTGAGAGATACAATATGGAAATACACGAATACACACACATGCACGTACGTGCACATAGATATCTCTATACACACATGCATCGATATCTATATATACAAATAAATCTCTGTGATACACATACACACACACGCATCTCATCTGTATTGTTTAAGCTTATCACTTAATCATTAAACTCTCTAAGCCTCAAGTTCTTCATCTTTAAAAAGGGAATAATAATAATTACCTTTGTCATGGGGTTGTTGTGAGAATCAACTGGGATAATATATATTAAGTGCTTTGCAAACCTTAAAATGTCATATAAATGCTAATTCTTAGGAAGGTGACTGAGTGAGAAGAGAGGAAGGAGACGGATAGGAGATATGTGAGGATTATCACCTCGCTCTAATTCTTCCCAGGAAATCACCGAGGTTATATTTCTGTGCAATTAGGCGAAGAGGAGACAATGATTAATTTTGAAGATCCTCATTATCACATCTATTTCCCTATTACAGTAAGATGCACCAGGTCAGACCCACCAAACTCTCTGTGCTTTGCATTCTTGTTACTTTGAAGATGTATCATCCTGGCTTTCTGAAACACTATGTCATTGATCACATTGTGAAAAATTAACCTGGGCACCGTGATTCAGGGAAAGGAAAGCAAAACCAATTTGTTTTTCCTTCAAGAATCTATACTATTTTTAAGTTTCAGGAGAGAGATCAGAGTGACACCTACATCAACAAATGTAGTAATCATGGAGCAGTAAGAAGAAATCAGGTCATCAATACTGGCATACCTTCTGCAAGGAAAGTTAACTTTGGAAGGGGTGATATATCCATCCAAAATGGCACCATTGCATAACATTCAACTCTTCCGTCTTTCCCACCTTTTCAAGAGAAGCTTCTTAGCAATTAAGTCATCCTCAAAAAGGCACCTCTTTGGATTTGGATTGATTATTTTCAGAAGCTACTTTGCATTCTTCCAAGAAAACAAACCTAACTCTTGTGGCCTCAGTTTCCTGTTCTGAAATTTGAAATGGTTGGACTAGGTGGCTTTTGAGCTACTGCAAAATCGTTCATCTCTCTTAATCATGCTTGCCTACTTGCATCAAAGTAAGAGACTAAAGCTATATCTATACATTGGGGAGCCAATGGAGGTAGCCTGGTAGATAGAGGGCTAGATTAGAGTCAGTGAGAACTGGGTTTGAATCTTGTCCCAGATACATTATAGCTGTGTAACCCTGGACATATCATTTTATTTCTCAAGTTTCAATGACCTTATCTATAAAACAAGAATGTTGAACTAGATATTCTCTGAGGCCCTTTCTAGCTCTAGGTGTTTGGTCCTATCATCGCTAAGATTCCTTCTAGTACTTAAACCTATAAGCTTATGATTCATTTGATCGATAACATCATATGGATGGTGGTCTGTTGAGATCAATGCTGAATCTGTCTCTGCTGCTAGATGAGCTAAAGAGTGCACTCTCCAGTTGATGGGCTAATTGCATGCATTAAAGTTAGAAGGAGTTTGCCTCTCTCCACCTCCCTCCCCTGGGGAAATGTATATTGACAATCACAGTAGAGTAATTATTTTGTAGCCCACTCTTAAACACAGTAAAGAGTTCCTTCATTCATGTTTGGAAATTTTGATATGAATTGAGTATAAGCCCTAACCTTCTACCTTATCATTTAAGAAATAATCAGAATGAACAATTATGGTGTTAGGCTTTGAAATTCTATATTATCTTTTCTATAAAAGACTCAATTAGTTACAGTTCTGTTCCTGCAGACAATACACACATTCTCTTAAAAAACCAAGGGGAACTTAACCAGTGATGTCAGCTCATTAATGGAAAGAAAAACCATATCTAAATACTGGATTATCTCCATTTTCAAGTAGATTAGGGCTTTCATTATTGAAATTGAATGTAGAAACATCACACAATTTTCCCCAATCCAGTTCCTAATATTTTGCTTCATTATTTTTAACGCTGATCCAAGTTCCCTGAGGAAAAGGAACAATTTTTAAGAGAACACTAAAAAATAAAACCCTCTGGTTTTCAACAATTGCAAAAAATTTGAATCCTGAGGTCAAATTTCTGAGATATTTATGGCTATATCAAGCAGGCAAAGAGAAATGAGGAACTGAAGCAATTATGTAGATAATTTTCTTTTGATGGGGTAGGAGGGAGGGTGTGAGTGGGAAGGAAGAAAAAACTTTGCAGACTGATGCTCTCTATAGTGGCTGAATTCACTAAGCATTTGGCAAATTTTTCATTTTTGTTTATGTAGGTACAAGTGAAGGGATTTCTTTGATCAGGATTCCTTTTTTTGTAGTTCTTGGACTTCTTGTTTCTGGGGCCCACTTTGGGCAGGGGAATGATGCTTAAGGAACAAGTACTAAGTTACCTCCTCTTCCTCTGCAGCGTCCTACAACTGCGACCATGAAAAATTTCCTCTGATTAATTCTACCTAATCCTCATTTTTTTCCTGGGAAAATAGAAAAAAAACTAAACACAAGAAAAGAAAAAAAAAACTTACCAACTCTGAGATAGCTGGATTTTTGCCCAGAAGCCTGGATTTGTAGTCATAAGACCTGGGGTTCTTTGATTTCTGGGTTTCTAGAACATATCATTAATGACATTGTCATCAAACATATAGAAAAAGGAACATTGATTATAGAGAGCTAGTGTGGATTTCTTTATGAGTTCGTTTCAAACTGACTTATTTTCTTTTTTTCCCAGAATTGCTTAACCAATAGATCAAGAAAATGTGATTGACAAAGTTTAACTAGATTTTGGCAAAGCATTTGATAAGCAGAACAGACTATTCTTGTGGAAAGGATAGAGAGATATAGACTAAGCCATGGTATAATTAGATTGATTTGGAACTAGTTGAATGCCATACTCAGAGTACTTGAGGGTGGTTCAATTTCATTTTGGAAGAAGTTCTGTAATGGAATGCCCTAGAGGTTGGGACTTTGCCCTTTGTACATTTTTAGATTTAGTAAAGGCATAAATAATATGCATGTCAAATTTTCATCTGATACAAAACTGATAGATATCATACTGCAAGACAGAGAACCACAGAAGAGGTAGAGAATTGAGCTAAATCTAAAAAGATGAATTAAATGAGATAAATGTAAAGTTATGCTTGAGTTAAAGAAGTCAATGTCTCAAGGCCGAAATGGGAAGATATAGTTAGACTGGCATTTGTCTGAAAAAATTCTGGAAGTTTTTATGCATTACAAGCTTAATATGAATCGTGAGAGTGACATAGTGCCCCCAAAAGATAATGTAATTAATTGTAGTAAGAGGCTTAGTTTCTACGAATGAGGATGGGGTAATGCTTCTGTGGCACATCTCAGTCAGACCACATATCTTCAGGATTGCTTCATCCTCTGATAACGCAGTTTAAAATAAACTGGAGAATGTCTAGAAAAGGGTGACCAAGAAAATGAATGACCTTGAGTGCATGGTATATGAGGATCACTGGATGGAATCAGAGGCTTTGTTATGCAGAGCCTGGAGAAGAGAAGACTCAGATAGCATGATAACTGCCTTCAAGTATCTGAAGGGTTAGCATTTAGAGGAGAGATTCATCTTGTTCTTCTTGGTTTCAGGAACTCAGCACAATGGGTGCAAGTTACAAAGAAGCAGGTTAGGCTTGATGTGAGGGAAAGTTTCCTAACAATTTTTGTTCAGTCATGTCCCACTCTTTGTGACCCTTTTGTGTTTTTCTTCTCAGAGATACTGAAGTGCTTTGCTGTTTCCTTCTCCATCTTGTTTTACAGATGAGAAAACTGAGGTAAACAGGATGAAGTGACTTGTCCAGGGTCAATTTGAACTTCAGGTCTTCCCGACTCTAGGCCTGGCATTCTCTCCATTGCACTTCACAATTAGAGATATCTAAATGTAGAATGGGCTTCCTTGAATGGTGGTAGTAGGTTTCCCACTGCTGGAGGTCTTCAAGCACAGGAATGATGACCATTTGTTGGGTATATTATGGTGGATTTAGGGTTAGAGTTGGCCTGATGACTAGATCTCTTCCAGCTCTCAAATTCTGCATTTCTCTTGTTCTGTGATTATAATTCCTGGCATTGCTCTTTATTACCAATGTGGTGCTAGGCCAGTCACAATCTGAGTTTCCACTGTCTTCCCTGCAAAAGGCTGATGATCTTTGGACTCTTAGGTTTTGTAGTTCTATGATTTGGTGTTCTGGAAGTGCGGGCTGGGTGACCCAGCTGTGTTCAATATTGATTGATTTCTTACCCAGCTCCGGCTGCTTCAAGGTAGCCAGGTACAATGGATAAAATGCCAGGCCTATAATCAGGAAGGCCTGAGTTCAAAGCAGCCTGAGACTCTTGCTAGCTGTGTAACCTTGGGCCAGCCTCTTAAACTCTGATTCAATGTAAACTGAGGTCACTAAAAGCAGCCATCTCCCAGGGTTGTTGTGGAACTCAAATGAGATAATAATTGTAAGGTGCTGAGCACAGAGCCTGGGACATCATAAGTCATATCTAAATGCTAGCTATTATTATTATTATTAATCATTGTATGTAGTAGCAGGAGAACTGATGTCTATTGAGTGGTACTTCTGGAGCTTAGATCGGGAGCAAGGCATGGTCCATTATGGAAAGTTTAGTGCTTGGGGTGAGAAGGGGATCTGGGAGGGAACTCCTAAGATTAGAGGGTGAGGTGTGTGTGTGTGTGTGTGTGTGTGTGTGTGTGTGTGTGGTGTGTAAATGTGTATGTGAATGATTGAAGCCAGGACAATACATTTGGGACTTGGCCTGAGAGCAGAGAGAATAGCTTCACTATACCTGGGAAGTCCCCTAAGGGGTACACTGGAATGAAAATGGAGTATTTAGCAAGGGAAGGCATGAGAATGCAGGCATCCTCTTCTTCCATTATCACAGAACCCTGAATAGTGGAGGTTCCACCCAAATTCTGCTTGTCTACTAATAGGGCTAAGAAATGGCACATCTTTCAGAGGAGGAAAGCCAGAATGTTGTAGGACTTCATCTTTGTCACCCATCAGGTTAGGTGAAGGTGCTCTCCTGCTTACCCCACACCTCTCTGTCCAGATACACAACCTTTTGGAAAATGAAGACAACAGGATCTGGGCATAGAAAGAAAAGCAAAACATAGTCTCTATTTCATGGGGGACACAATGTGCCGATGACTATGTACAAATCAACTACACACCAAATAAGTTGGAGATGGTCAACAGAGGGGAGGCGCAGACATTAAGAGAGATCAGGACAGGCTCCTGATTGAAGGTGGGATTTTGGTTGGGGCATGAGGGAAGTCAGAGAAGCTGGGAGGCAGAGATAAGAAAGGGAAGAGTTCCAGGCCTAGGGGTCAGACCAGGGAAATGCCTGGACTTGGGAAATGGAGCCAAGAGGCCAGTGTCACTGGATCACACAGTACATGGGGGCAGGGGAGGGTGTAAGGCATGAGCATACTAGAAAGGTGCATCGAGAGGGCTCACTGAAGGCACCTACAATTTCATTTTTGTTTTAGAGGCTCACAGAGGGTCTTCTACATACGCCCAAAATTCAAAATAGATCTCTGGTCTCATTGGTTTAGATGCCACCTCAAATGTTTGCCAGTGACATCTGAACTCTTCCAAACAACAAACAAACCTCAAACTTTGGGCTGTTGTTGTTCTTATCACTATAATTAGTTCTTTCTTCCCTCTGCATCCTGGGCAATGTTCATTCACATCTTCCCATAGGGAGATACTGTCACTTTGAATCTCCTCCCCAAGGGCAGGAAGTGTGGTTTAACCTAAATCAGATTAACCCAGGAAGTAGTGAGAGGAAGGAGAGAATCCATTTTACTTCTGAAACTCCACGGTCCAGCAGAGTGGCTGTGCTCCCCAGTCCCTTGTAAAACAGATTATTAGCCTTTACAAATTCTCTAGTCTAGGGAATAGAACAGCCCGCTTTCTTATACAGCCATTCAGGAAAGGTTTGGACCAGCTTATAAATAAAGCCAGTTTGGGGGCCAGTAGTTATGCCCTTAAGGGGAGCATAAAGTCCAAGACCCCCACCCTCAACCTTTGCAGGTCCTCAGTCCAATGTGAGCAGACACATATACACAGGCATACTCCTTGTGCTTAAGAATTGACATTTGCTGGAGCCCAGTAGGATCTTCAGCTCATTCTATTTTCAAACCCTTCTCTCTGCTCTATGAAATCAATTCTGCTGCCTCGGAGTTCTACCCAATCTAACTGGGGTCAGTGAATTTGATTTCTTGTCTACAAAATTGCAACCAGACACTTGTCAGCATTCAGAAATGTCTCCAAGCACCTCACCTTAGTCCTTTCTCTTTAGGAATGATGGAGGTTACTATTTCTTGTCCCTTGCAGGTGACTCCCAAAAGAACATTCCCCAGTGTGTTCATCAAGATGCTGGTTTAGGCTTGTTTCATGTCAATTACTGGGGATCACCTTACAAAGATGCCAATGTGGAGAGGAATTTGGCAAGACTTAGCACTTACTGAGGCCTAAAGAACTCAGCTGCCATGGCCTGTCAGCAAAAATTACTGAGGCAAATTCGACTGAGAGGGTGCTGGAGTGGAAAGAGGGTCCTGTCTGGAATTGGATCTGAATCTCAGCTCTGATGCTAGTGTGTGTCTGGAGATAAATTACTTAATGTCTCCAAGCTTCAGATTTCTCATCTATAAGATGGAAGCAAGAATGCAGGCAATCTCTCATAGGGTAGGAACAGCAGGAAATATTCTGCTTAATAAGCCATTTATGAATTTTATCTTTAACATCCTGAATCTTCTCTCTAGAAATACCTTTGAACATATCTTATCTTTCTTTTTCTTTTTTTTAAAATTGATTTATTTACTTTTAATTTACAAGATTTCGTAAGATGGAAGTGGGAAATTGGAAAAGAATTTTTACAACCAGTGTCTCTGATAAAGGCCTCATTTTAAAAATATACTGGGAATTGAGTCAAATCTATAAGAATACAAGTCATTCCCCAGTTGATAAATGGTCAAAGGATATGAACAGTCAATTTTCAGAGGCAGAAATTAAAGAAATCTATAAGTATATGAAAAAATGCTCTAAATCACTATTGATTTGAGAAATGCAAATCAA
>CM053583.1:408694763-408730225 GCA_028627135.1 Pseudochirops cupreus | reverse complement strand
AAACCACAGATTAATGCAAAGGCCAGACTTGTGCATTGAGATTCATGTTGCAGTGGTGTTTAGGATGGATTGGAGGGGATCATCTGGAAATGAGGGACCTGGTCACCAAAGATTACACCTGAGATGTGATGAGGACCTGAATCTGGATGAGATCAGGGCAAGTGCAAAGGAGGTGACAGAACAAATGTTGCCCTTTTGATAGATGTCCCCCGTTTGAAGGCTTATCAGAATCCCTAGAGCTTTCACAACTGCTGGGAAATTAATTTCATATAGGAGATAAATCATATTCCCCAGATGGAGAGAGAACTGAAACATCTGCTAATGTTGTTAGAGGCCATGGGGTACACAGCAGTGAGAAAATGAAGGGAAATATAACTCGTGGGAATTTTAGGGAAATTTTTAATTTGGATACTTAACCATTGTGATTCCATTATTCCCGACCAAAGTTGCTGGTTTTCTTGAAAGAAAACCCCCAACAACAATAATAACAAAGTATAAGCTATGAAGTGGACATCCAGCCTAGCAGCCATTGTCTGTCATCTGTGTATCTTGCTGATGCTCCTCCCCTCATGTCAAACCTTCCTAGCTATGGAATTCTGCACTAGTCACTTACCTTCTTACAGTTTCATTTTTTCTCATCTATAACCTATCTTTTTAATTCCCGCCTTCTACAGGAAGCCTTGCCCAGACCCTCTTAATTCTAGTTCCTTCTCTCTTTTAATTATGTCCCATTTATTCTATATCAATAGCTTGTTTGAACATATTTATTTGCTTGTTCTCTCCCGCATTAGGTTGTGAGCACCTTAAAGGAGGGGACTATCTTTTGCCTCTTCTTGTAACCCCATTGCTCAGCAGAGTGCCTGGCAAATAGTAAAAGCTTAATAAATATTTATTGGTGGATTGACTGACTCATTCAACAATCTTTTATGAAGTGCCTACTATCTGTTTCACACTAAGTTTGCCTCTGGAGATATGAAGCAAAAAAGGAGAAAACAATAGTTCTTGCCCTCAAGAAGCTTACATTCTATTGGAAGGAAACAGTGGATACTCATGAGTAAACCAAAAATGTACACAATGTAAAAACAAAGTAATGTGGAGGGACAGGCCTAATAATGTGGGAGCTCAAAAAAACCAACTGTGTAGAAGGCAGCCCTTGAGAGAGCTAGCCCAGTGTGAAAATGTCTGGGTCTGTTGTAATGGAGTGGTCTTTGTGATTATCTATCATGTTTTGACAGAGGGAAGAGTATTCTTACTGAAAGTGGTACTCCTTGATGAAAATAAACATCTCCCTTGCAGAGCACTGAGAATGAGAGGAGTTTCAAGCAAAATGATTCATTCACATTCCTGTTCCTTCAGATGGGTGGAAGCCCCTACAGAGAAATAGAAGTAATGAGGGTGAGGGATGTCCTAATGTCTTGAGAATGAACACTCTGGAGAATAGTCACTGTTGGGGTTGGCGACAGGTGTGAACAGTAGGAGATCTGTAGCCAAGGAAGAAATGATGAAAAGCTTTTCAGAAAATGATTTGTATGATTGCATATATATATAACCTATATGTACACAAAATGCTTTGTATGATTGCATATGTATAACCTGTCTTAGGGATGGGGGAGGAGAAGGAAGGAGGGACAAAATTGGGAACAAAAAAACCCCAAATGTTAAAAATTATTTTTACGTGGAATTGGGAAAAATAATTTTTTAAAATAGAAAACATTTTCTGAAGTACACTGAGGGACTGCTGCATTCCTAAAACAACAGAAGTGGGGGACCAGAAAGGCAGTCACAGGGAGTAGGAAGATGAGGGGGCCAGCCTTAGGAAAGAGCACCTTTGGAAATAATCCATTTCCATGCCCTCTTGTCCCCATGGGTCTCCTAAACAAGGAGAAATTGTAATAACTGGTGGGATTGTATCATTTGGTTCAACAGAAAGTATTAGTGACAACAGAAAGGGCTTGGTTATTAGGAGACCAGTGAAAGTCAACTCTAGGCTCACTTTGGTGGCTCCTGTTTCCAAGAAACCCCTGGCTTCACCATCTCTTAATGGCATGTCTGAGTCAAGGAGGGATGAAGGGGAATGACATTGCTTGAGTGTTAATCCTGGTGGGTTATACAAGTCACCCACAGCAGAAGGTCCAAAGGAAGGACCATCTCTTTCAAGGGTATGGGAATTGTTAGTGATTGCAGCAGTGGCTCTCTGATAAATGGCTTGGAAGGAGGAAACAGGCCAGCCCCACTTAGCCCAAAACCAATTGGTGAAGCAAGTGAAAATTTGTGGGACTCCACTGCTTGCTATGAGCATATTTTCCCTCTCCTTTGTTCCTATCTCATTTCAGTTTCAGTCTTATTTCCTCTGTTTCTTTCTTTTATTTTGCTTTGCTTTCTTCTAGAACTGTGATTTCATTTGTATGGAGAACTCCTATATGGAAAAATCCCCCCACAGATACAGATAACTCCTATGTAACTTTACCTTGGAGAAATACACAATATACTGAGAGGTTAAATGATTTCCCATGATCACACAGAGGTATGAGGTAGAAACATAATGAGAGCCCAGTGTTATTGACTTCAAGAATAGTCCTCTATCCATGTTCACACCTATTGAGATGGTGGTTGATCTGTACCAATCATCTTCTACTAAGATATGGTGTGTAGCTCTATATGCCTTCATTGCCCCTGTTCTAAGAGTTTCTATTTCTATGTATGAAAAATGTTCAGAGTAGCTGATGGTCATGATGACCTAAAGAAAGTTTAGACAACAAATGAAAATGGGTCATGCCATAGGGAGGAGGAGGAGGAGGAGGAAGAGAAAGAGAGAGAGAGAGAGAGAGAGAGAGAGAGAGAGAGAGAGAGAGAGAGAGAGAGAAACACAGAGAGACACACACAGAGAGATAAAGACATACACACACAGAGATAAAATCACACACAGACAGAAAGAGAAGAGGAGAGAGACAGAAAGAGGAGAGAGACAGAAAGAGGAGAGAGAGAGAAAGAGAGAGAGAGAGAGAGAGAGAGAGAGAGAGAAGATACAGAGAGACACACACACACAGATAAAGACACACACAGAGAGATAAAGACACACAGACAGAAAGAGGAGAGGAGAGAGATAGAAAGAGGAGAGAGACAGAAAGAGGAGAGAGACAGAAAGAGGAGAGAGAGAGAGAGAGAGAGAGAGGGGGAGAGAGAGAGAAGGAGAGAGAGAGAAGGAGAGAGAGAGAGAGAGAGAGAGAAAGAGAGAGAGAGAGAGAGAGAGAGAGAGAGAGAATACACACAGCGAGAGAATACAGAGAGAGGAGAGACAGAAACACACAAAGAGACAGAGAGACAGGAGGACAGGAGAGGAGAGAGCCCTAAATCTCTAGGTATTGGTATCAGAGATAAGAGAGCTGGCTACCAATTGGCTGCTATTTTCTGTCACTAAAATTCCCCACAGATTTTTTTCATGTCCTGCCTGTTTCCTTACTCCTATTGCCTTATAGTATGTAAAGCTAGAACATATTAATCCTCACCTACAGGCTTAGAGGACTGATCTGGCCCCTTAGAAAAGGGATATATTAAGTAGTATGATAGATTTAGAACAGGAAAAGATCTTAAGAGGTCATTCAGGTCAATATTTATTTTACAGATGACATTAAGTGACTTGCCAAAGGTTTCATAACTAC
Source organism: Pseudochirops cupreus (assembly GCA_028627135.1). Classification (NCBI taxonomy): domain Eukaryota; kingdom Metazoa; phylum Chordata; class Mammalia; order Diprotodontia; family Pseudocheiridae; genus Pseudochirops; species Pseudochirops cupreus. The sequence goes on along the minus strand of CM053583.1, from coordinate 408,726,566 downwards.
AGTTGAATTTTATTAAATATCTGGAGAACACATATGGAATTATAAATACGTATACATATGTGTGTGTACATATATGTCTATTATAGATGAATGGATATATGGGTGAATGGATGGATGCAAAGATTCATAGGATAGAAAGAACGTGGATGTATCAATGAATGAAAAGTCAACATCAACAACACACCAACAAATCAACATCATGTCATGCTGCTTATTCTATTTTGATTGTAATATCTGGTTTCTGGGTCCAAATGCCTCATTATAAACAAATCTGGTTTCAGTAATGGATCTTGTTTTTCTGTGATCAAGTCCAGCTCCTTACACAATGATACCTGAATACCAGACCTTTGGTCTTTGTCTATTTTTCCTGTTCCTAAGGTTCCCTGTCTAATACATCAATCCTTCTAAGAAAAATGTCCTTTTTAACTGTCGCTAGTCCTGTCCAAACACACTTGCTGCCTGGATCTCCACCTCTGACTGTTGCCAATCCCCTCTCATTTTGTGCTTGAGATAAGCATGCTCAGGTGGCAAACCACTGGGCATTTCTGCCTAGACATCCTCATGTTACTTATTGCTGAAGCCAAGAATCAGAGCAACTCAAGGGTTTTCTGTAACAGTCATATCTAGTCTGATGCCTCCTCCTTCCATTGAGCTGACTCTGGGCTTTCAAAGATTTTACCAGCAAAGCACAATTTCTGGTGAGATCTAAAACTTCATCATGAACCATTTTTTCCATTGTCTGAGAACTGTACTTAGACGTTCCTAGGGGGAGATTGCCTAAAGTGAGGCCACTAAATGAAGTATTGGATTTTCTTGTCACTATGATTGTGAAAGATGTTCTACTTATGTGGGGACCATTTGAAATCTGCAGTCCTGGAGTAATGACATCATGAGTCTCTGGAAGTATGTCAAGGGCTTTAAGCAAGTGGGTACTTCTAAAGTGCTTGAGAACTCTTGCTTCCTCCATCCAATAGTGTAGCAGGTGGAATGCTGGACTTGGAACCAGGAAGATACAGAAGCAAATGTCACCTTTGACAACTGACTGCTTCACTAGAGGCAAATTACTTAAATCATTTCAACAAGTATTTATTAAGCTTCTCCAATAATAATAATGCTGTACTAATAATAATGCTAGCTTTTATATGTGACTTTAAAGTTAGCAAAGTCATATATATGATCTCATTTGATAATATATATTATCTTATTTAATCCTTGAAACAACCCTGGTAGGTCAGTGCTATTATCATTCCCATTTTACAGATGAAGAAACCGAAGCAAATAGCATTTCAGTGACTTGCCAAAGGTCACACAACTATTTGGAAGTCTCTGAGGCAAGACTTTAATTCAAGTCTTCTTTGCTCCATGCCCAGGGCTCTATCCACTGTGCCACCGAACTGTCACCTAGCTGCTTCTGTGCTGCATGTTGGCACCCAAAGACAAAAACTGAAATAACCCTTGCTCATGAGAATCTTGCCTTATATTGGGGAAAACATCATGTACCCAGATCAAGTCCTTTGCTAGCTTCTCTCACCTGTAGGGTATATGGATCCATGGAACAGAAGCATCTCTTCAGTGTCTAAAACTAGTATGGATGTGAAATGTTGTGGGGCTGGAAATATGTGCTGTGACCTCCAAGTTAGCATCTGGGGTAGCTTCTGAGGATAATATCTCAGGTTAAAGTAGACTAGGATGGGGGACAGCATGACAGCTGTCTTGAAGTATTTGAAGGGCTCTCATTTGGAGGAGACATATGATTTGTTTTCTTTTTCCCTGGAAGAGGGGAGGGAAGGAAGAACTTAATTCACTTATTAAGTATGTATCGGTAACTGCTAAGTGCTTTGCAAATATTATTACAGAGCTCAGGGCAACAGGGGTGAGAGAGGAGTTAAAAAAGGTCAATTGAAACTAGAATTCAGAAAAAAAATTTCTGAGCATTAAGAGATCTCCAGAAGATGAAATTATTTCCTTAGAAAATGGAGAAGAGGAGCCACCAAAGCAAGTTGAAAAGTTTTGACCATTAAGACAAGAAGTGAACAAGGAGGATGTTCTGTGAATTTTCTTAAAAAAATGGAGCAAGGAAGATGACCCATTATATAATCCTGCATGAATGACAGTCCATCTATAGACCTGACACATACTGAAGGTATGTACCTTTACTAAAGATTTACATTATTCAACCTCAACTGGGCTCTCACTGAAGAAAGGCAATCCTTTTATTCCCCTCTAATTAATTCTCTATTTCACTTCCTGCAGAATCTATTCTAAATCTTCTCTTCCTTCATCAAGTTTCCTATACCTTTCCCTATTTCCCTTCTCTCAACTGAAAACTCTGGGCTTACTTTACAGAGAAATTTAAAGGAATTCAATATTAGTTCATTCTTTTTCCATTCTATTCATCTCAAAACCCTTTGAAATTATCTCCCACTCCTTTCATCCCAATTCTGATAAAGAGGTGAAACTTTTTCTAGATACAGTTAAGCCCTCTGCAATGCATTTGGGTCCAACCCCTCTAATAGTCTGCATCCTGATTCATACCTCACCAACTCTCTTTAATCTTCAGCCATCCCCATGAATTACTTCTTTCTCTATTGTCTTCAAACATTCCTGAACCTTGATTAGCTTAATAAAATTCCCTTCACAAGACACTACTATCCCTTCAAGCAACCTTTCTCCCTTTATCAGCCTTCACTCCCTCTCCTCTCACTTATTCCTCAATCCTTTGCAACATGACTTACAACTTCATCACTACTGAAATTGCCCTTTACAAAGTTACTATGGAATTCTCAATTGGCAAATTTGATGACTCTTTCTCAGTCTCAATCTGTCTTTCCTTACCTGCTGCATCTGACACTGTGAACCACCTGCTTCTCTCAGTTACTATCTCATCTCTGGACTTGGGGGATATTACATCCTCCTTGTTCTCTTCTTACCTTAATGGCCAATCCTTTTGCTTTGTTGCAATCCAGTTTGCTTTGTTGGCTCATCTTCCACATACCAAGTCCCCTACCTGGGAATTTTTTTAAGATTTAGTCCTGGGCTCTCTTCTCTTCTCCTCCTGTTTTCTCTTGGTAATCTTATGAACTCCAATGGGCTTAACTATTAGCACTGTGCAAACAATATCTATACATATCTACATATCTCTCTATATACAGATAAATATAAACATATATAGGCATGTAAGCATTTCTAGCTATCATTCTCTGTCTCTTATCTCCAGCATAAGTATCTTCTCTGAGCTTTAATGGCCATATAACCAGTTGCTTACTGAACACTTAAAACTGGACATCCTGGATACATATTTAATTCAATAAGTTCAAAATATTATTCTTTATTATTTGCTCCAAATCCTCCCCTCTTCCAAACTACCCTAATTCTCCTTAAAGTACCATCATTCTTTGAGGCTGCCAGGTTCAGAACCTCAGTTATCCTAGATTCTTTGTTCTCCCTCATCCCACAGATTCAATTAGTTGCCAAATTGGCCATTTCTGTCTTCACCTGACCTCCTTTCTCACACAGCTTCTACCTTAGTTCAAGGCCTCAGCACATCAAGCAACCTTCCTATTGTGTTTCCTGCCTCAAGCATGTTCTCACTCAAGGTCAACCTACACATAGTTGTGAAAGTAATTCTCCTTAAAAGCACTTTTTACTATATGTCTCATATACTCAATCAACTTCTGCTTTGCTTTTAAAGTCTGACACAACCTGGCCCCATCCTATCTTTTCAGCTTCATTCAACATAATACCTCCTCCTGCATTGACATCCAGCCAAACTGGCCTCTCAGTTCCCTACACATAGACATTTCATTGTTATCTCCAAGCTTTTGAATTGGGCATCTCATATGCCTGAATGCACTCAATTCTTACCTCCACCTCAAAGAGTCCTTTTCCTTTAAGAGGCACTTCAGAAACTATTTTCTACATGAAACCTTTCCTGATCCTCCCCAACCACTATTGCCTTCCCTCCTATAGTGTCTTCTGTTTAACTACTTTACATATTTGCATTTGTTTACTTTATATTGAGACTATGTCTTTATCTATCTATTCATCTATCCATCCATCTATCCATCCATTTATCCATCCATCCATCCATTCATCCATCCATCCATTCATAATTTGTTCCTCCTCCTCTTTTTTTCCAGCAGGAATTGTCATATTTTTTTGTATTTGTATCCACAGTGGGAAGTATAGTATGTGACAAATCACAGGTACTGAATAAATACTTTTAGATTGATTGATGCAGGGACAGGCTGGAAGGCTGCTTGTCCCACATGTTACAGTTGTAATTCTTTATCAGGGTTGGTTTGACCCAGATGACTCTGGAGGACTTTTCTAACTCAAGTTCTGTGATTCCAGGATCCTGTACAAATTGGGAGCCAATAAGAAGAAAACAAGCTGTACATAGAAGTTATTTTAATATATGAATGTATTTTATTTATGTATTTATTTATTTAATATATTTGTATGTATTTATTTATTTAATATATACATATTTAATATATGTATGTATGTATATATATGTGTGTATATATGTATATATGTGTGTGTGTGTGTGTGTGTGTGTGTGTGTGTGTGTGTTAGTTAAAGTACTGTTGCAGATCTAATTTTACTTTTCCTTCCCCAAACAGATGATATCATCTGGATCAAAGTTTTCTTACATTTTCCTCACCTAGGAGCAGCATAGACTTTGCTTCTTCCTTGGCAGGAGTCTGTCACTCGGAAAGGTGAAGATATTTACTCATGGTCACATGGCAAGGACTGTGCCAGTTCTACCAAGTAATGGAGGAAGAAGCCCATGTGATACTTTAGTGCATTGTTCTATTCTATTGGAATGTAATTATCAGCCTTATGGATACATGAACAATTTGTGAATAAGCAAGAGATAGAGAGCAAAATTAGTTATAAAATGGAAAATTTTGGTTATATAAAGTTAAAGATTTTGTACAAATAAAACAAAATAGGCAAGATTAGAAGGAAAGCAGAAAACTGAGTAAAACATATAGACAGTTTATCAGATAAGGATGTCATATCTAAAATATATAAATAACTTTGTCAAGTCTATATGAATACAAGTCATTCCTCAATTGATAAATGGTCAAAGTATATAAACAGGCAGTTTTCCAAGGAGGAAATCAAAACAATTTATAGTTGTATAAAAATGTTCCAAATAATAATTGTTTAGAGAAATGCAGATTAAAACAACACTGAAATTTAATTTTATGCCTATCAGATTAGCTGAAGTGATAGAATGGGAAATAACAAATGTTGGAGAGAATGTAGAAAAATTGGGACACTAATTCATTGTCGGTGGAATTGCAAAATGATCTAACCATTTGAGAAGAATCTGGCATTATGTTCAAAGAGTTATTAAGCTACCTATACCATTTGATCCAGCAGTACCTTAGGGGAAAAGGAAAAGAACCTATATGTTGTAAAACATTTGTAGCAACTCTCTTTGTGGTAGCAAAAAAACTGGAAATTGCAAGTATGCCCATCTATTGGGGAATGCCTGAAAAACTTGTGGTATATGATTGTGATGAAGTACTACTCTGTTATTAGAAATGATGAGTTCAGTAATTTTAGAAAAACTTGCATGAAATAAGAGCAAAATGAGAAGAACCAAGAGAACACTGTATACAGTAACAGTAATGTTGTTTTAAGAAATAGTTTGAATAAATAAGTTATTTTGTCTATTATAAATACCCAAATTAACTATAAAGGACATATGAAAAAAGATGATATCTGCATCCAGAGAAAGAATTGATAAATAGAAGCATGTATAGAATAAACTTTTACATATAAACCTATTTGTGTCTAATGATAGCCATCTCTAGGGTGGGGGGAAGGAAGAAAATAAAAACAAGAAATTTACATGATAATTTTGTTATATATTTGAAAGTAATAGCAAGTTGTGTATAGTTCATTTGACGTTTCATGTACAATCATCTTTTTATTGTATTATGTTATTGAAATGCTTGTTTTATTCTATAATTTAAAAATCAAATTAAATTAGAAAAGAATGTAAGTTCCTTGAGGACAAGTATTGATTTTGCCTTGTATCTTAGCACTGTGTTTGGCACTCAGAAGCACTTAATCAATGTTTCTTGACTGATTGGCAAATAGCAAGAGCTTAATAAGTCCTTGTTGGTTGATTGCATGTTCTGTAAATTTCCTAAGGAACATGGAGCAATGAAGACGAATCATTATATTATCCTGCATGAATGACAGTCCATCTATAGGACTGGTACATACTGAACTTACCATTCAAAGAACAAAAGGATGCTGAAACTTATAGTTTCTCTTTGAGTCAGGAGGGCTTAATGATCCCCTGCCAGCCTGGAGTGAGATGACAGAAGGCAGCTCTGAGTCAGTGGCACTTACTAGTATTCCAAGGTAAAGATCTCATTCTTGTTCTTTTTCAATTCCACGTGGGGAATATTGAAAGAAGGCTCTGGTTCTCTAGAGATTTAGAACCTGGGACAAGTGGAAGCTTTCTTAGAGAATGTGCTGATCCTGAGGAAATGTGTGGGGGACTTTTAAGGACTTGATGTGCCAAGTTGTGAGCATGAAAGACTAAGAGAGTGAGCTGCAAAACTATTAGCAAGACTGTGTCCATTTTTAATCAAAGCTAAGGGAGACAGCAAGGCAGAGTGGAATCAGTCAGCCAGTCAACAAGCACTCACTATGTGCCAGTCCTGTGGTAAGAAATTGGGGTCAGAGGAATGGTGTTGGAAAAGCAGCTCTGGTACTTATTAGTTATGATTAAGTCACCTCTCCTTTCTCTGTCTCAATCTGTACAAGAATAGAGTTGAACGAGGTGACCTTTGAGGTAGTTCTGGCTTTAAATCTGCAAGCCTGTAAATCTTAGCTCCACGTCTTACTCCCCCTAGGACCTTGGACAGGTCCATTTGCTTCTCTGGGCTTCAGTTTCCTGAAAAATGAGAGGACAAAATGAGGAGATTTCCGAAATATTTTCCATCTTCACATTCATGATGCTATGATCCATCTCTCAGAATGAAACTTGGGTCGTTTTGGCCACTAAAGATAAAAGTCATGCTTGGTGAAAACAGAGATGCTTTGCTTCTCCCTGCAAGACAAGAGTGCAGAAAGCTTTTTGTGTGTCATGGAGCCCTAGGCCAGTCTGGTGAAGCCTGTGAACCCTTCTCAGAATAGTATTTCCAAATGCATATAATAAAGTACACAGAATTAGAGAGGAAGTAATTTATATTGGAAGTACATTTTTCTTGCTCTCCAAAGCTAGACTTCCTGAAATAAGGCAGATTCATGTAGGCAGAGGCTGGCAGAACATTTATACTATGCGTTGTAGAGGCAATTTAGGCTTGGTTTGGCTCAGATGACCATAGAAGATGTTTTTTAACTCAAATCTATAGATAAAGTTAACAACCATTGTGAGTTTAAAGCAATGCCATTGTGCCCCTGGAACAGAGGCGGTGAGCACTTCTGCAGAGAGCCATAGCTTTGGATGGCAACTTTTTTTCTTTTGAAAACCCAACAGAGTTCACTTCTTCCTCTAGTAAAGGATGCTAGAAGATTTCAACAGCTTCCTTGAAATCTTCATTCAAATCAGGGTCGAGCAGACCTTTAATAAAACTCAGGTTTGTCCAGAGAGTGCTTGACTCACACACAAAGCCAATCAGCAGCCATGATGAGAAAAAAGCCAAGAGGTTGATGGAAGGATGAAAGTAGAATTAAAATTGCCAAGCACAAGGAGAGCTGTGACAGAACTGGGACTTCAACTGAGTTGGAGGCTTGTGGGACTGTAGCTGGCTCATGAGAAGAAGCAGGTGGAAAATTTTTAGTCAATTTCAACCAAAATTTCCTAAACAATTTGCTTATCTCCGAGGGCCCCTAGCATTTGCCATGCCACAGGAAAGCATTTTAAGGGCCAAGCCATTAAAATGATCATGGTAGCAACAAGACTTCATTCAATCCCAGTAGCATCATAAAGGATTGAGTTGGAACAGGATAGAGGAAGACAGAAAAGCTAGCTTTCAACCTCATACTCTCCTCTGGATTCCCAGGGTGGCAGATTCAGGAAAGGAGTCTGATAGGCTGAATATCTGTGTGTTACCTAGTGTGAGTCACCAGCTCCTCAGAGGGGTCTTTAACAACTTAGAAATTTAGCTATTTAAAACCTTGCATTAATTATATTTGGGAGGAATGTTTGGAAGTGCAATTAAGGAGCCAGATTTCCTCCTCTGCTACTGGAAGAGAGTTCATGTTAGCTATTTCTGATTTCTTCCTTCTTTTATTTTGCCTTTCTTCATTTTTCCGTTCTTCTGTTTCTCGTTATTTGCTTTTCCCTTCCTTCTTTTCCTTTTCCTTCTCTATCCATCCTTTCCTTCTGGGTCCATGTGTTTGGCTTGGGGATTGTGAACTTGTACATTTTTCAAATATTTTGATAACTGTATTTTAATATTAAAATTTTAATGTAATTTGCTTGGTAATCCTATGTATTTGATTTTATATATGTAAAATAGTATACTTAGAAGGTCAATAGACACTGCTAGATTGCCAAAGCCATCATGACACAAGAAAGGAATAAGACTGTTATAAACACAGTTCCAGCTTTGGAAGAATACTCCCTGGTCTCTGAGGACAACCAGGGCCAAAACGTTATATGTGAACAAGGCCTGGCAAATCTCCCCTAAGTGTAACAGAAAATGTTCAGATTGGCTGAAAAATTTGGAAATGCTCTCTCTGGAGTCTGTATGAAATCATTAAATTAGTTGGAGTCAGAGATGGGTATGAGTAGCTCCTCAGGTTCTAGGTTCTAGGCAAACCCTTGAGAATTAATGACTAGAGTAGGGTGAGGAGAATGAGTCAGTCTTGGCCTAGGCCTCCCTCTACCTCCTGTTACCCTATGGCTGGAGGAGGACCCTGTGAACTCAAAGGATTTGAGGGATTGTGGATTTCCCATCTTTCAGTTGGCATCCTAGCATCATCCCTAAGTTAACAGGGCTTTTAGCAGTGTCAGCAACAGGAATTAAGAAAGAACTAACCACAATGGGGACCCCAGCAAAAAATCAATATGGTATCTTAGGGCATGATTTGGAGGACTCCAATAAGAGGAATTCCCAAAGCTATAAATCAGTTACCCCATTAGCCAGATGTGTGCTCTAAGTTTAAGTCCATTTCCCCCTCTACTACACTGTCATGAGGATCTGTGTTACAGACTTTGGGGAAGGATGACATTTTTGTGCAAGCTTTTCTTAGTTTATCCCTTTGGGAAATATACCTTTCTAAATGCTAATTAAGACATTCTGACTAATTGATATCAACTGATAATTATGAGGGGAATAATACCAGTGGGGGCTTGTGGGCACTTACCATGAACTTAGTTTAAGTATTCCATTCCTTCCTCCTTTCCCCTCTAAGGGTACAAGTAGTGATTCCTTCCCACAAACCATAAAAGCCCTGAAAGGAGGTTTTTATATTCAGAATCAGACTTTGAAAGTCCCATTTTAGAATCAAATTCTGGTGACTACCTTGAACCACTGATGTTGTTATTGGAAGGGCAGAGTAGCAGAGTTGGAAGACTGTTGGACTTGGAATCATAAAGACCTGCTTTGGACTTTTACCTCTGAGAATAAATAGATGAGACATCATGGGAAATTCACCTTGCTTCTCTGAGGCTTGATTCCCTCAGCTGATGAATATGAGCATTTGCATAAATGGTTCCTGGTCCTAGTGTTGAAATGAGCACCAAATGAGATCATCCATGTAATTCATCTTGAAAACTTAAAGGGCTATATATTGATGTCAGTCATCACTACCACCACCATCTTTATCATCATCATCGTCTTCATTGCATCATCATCATTTACATCATCTTCACGGTTGACATCATCTTTGTCGTGTCATTGTCAGCTGAACGCTATTAAGATGACTGGCCATTTAGGACAGGTCTGTTCAATCTTTCAGTAATACATTCAAGAGAAGAGTACATGCATAGCGCACCATAGCTACAAAACAAGGTTGTTAGGGTCAGGGAAATTTGGTGGGATATTAAAAGAGACTGCGGCAAAATAGGAAAAGTATTAGTTTTGAAATCAGGGAACTTGAATTCAAATCCCATCTCTGATACTTAATACTTGCGTGACCACCATCCAGTCACTTAACCCTCTTGGGACTCAGTTTTCTCATCTATAAAATGATGCAATTGGAATAGAGAGCCTCTTAAGCTTTTTTTTTTTTTTTAACAATTCTAAACCTGTGCTTCTCTAATTCTCTTGCTGCCTTTGTGGTGCATTCTCCTAGACAGGATAACTCAGTAGCTTTGGACCCTGGGCTATGATTTCTTTTCTTTCCTAGGTACTCTTGCCACACCTGGTTCAATCTTTGATTTACTCTCTCAGTTGGTGCTTTCATCTGAAAAATGAGGGTAATAAATACTGCAGATGAATTAAGAGACTTTTGCAATAACCAAGAATAGGGATGATGAGGCCTTGAGCCATGAATATGGTGGCTTTGTGAATGAAGAGAAGGACACATATTAGAGAGATTGTGTGAAGGTAGAAGCAATGGATTAATCAATGGATTAATTTTGTGCAATGAGTAGAAGTGAGGAATCTATGATGACACTGAGGCTATGAGACTAGGTGACAGGGAGGATGGTGGTGCATTCAAAAGCTACAGGGAAGATTGGAAGAGTTTTTGAGGATACCTATTGAGTTTGTGATACCTGTGGGAGATCCAGTTTGAGATGTCCAATTGCTGTTGTTGTTGCTGAATTGTTTTGGTTGTGTTCAACTCTTTGAGAACCAGTTTGCAGTATTCTTGGCAAGGATACTGGAGTGGTTTGCCACTTCACTTTTTACCTCATTTTACAGATGAGGAAGTGAGACAAACAGGGTTAAGTGACTTGCTCAAGGTCACATAGCTAGTCTGTGTCTGTGGTTGGATTTTAATTCATGAAAAAGACTTTTCCTGATTCCAAACCCAGTGCTGTATCCAATGTGATACCTAGCTGCCCATGATGTCCAATAGCCAGTTGACAATGTGAGACTGGATATCAGAAAAGACACTATATAAAGCTGGGAGTCATTAGCACAGAGATGATAATTGAACCTATAGAAGCTGATGAAATTATCAAATGAGAATGTATACAGCAAAAAGAGGAGAAAACTCTGAGATAAACCTTTCAGGATACTCCCATATAGTATGAGTAACACAGATGAGGAAACAACAAAGCAGATAGAGGAGCACATGATAAACTTGGGTTTTGGTGTCAGGACTCAGGGTCACCTTACTCAAAAATGAATGACCAAAGTGAGGCTTTAGTGGAGGGTCAAGAGTATACCACTTAAGAAAAAAAAAGCAACACACCACCTGCCCTCTGAAATGCCATCATAGCCAAAGGTATTTTACATGAATAACTACGATTAATACCTTATTATAGGTTACAAATGCTTTTCAGCCACACCAGCTCTGGGACCTGAATAACAATCTCCCTGTTTGTAATTATGCACCTTTTCATTGTCTGCACACTCTTTTGTCTTTCTCTCTCTTTTTAATTGCTTCACAAACACATAGATTCAATTAACATGGCTGGAAGGCTGAGCCTGAGTATTGCTGGAATTGTTCCATTAGAGACAGTACTTGGAAGAGCTTGCCTGGGGGAGTCCTTTCAATATTTCTAAAGACCAAGTTTGATACACTCTAATGGATTATGTCTTATGCGTGGGTGTACACGTGTGTGTAATTTTTTTCATGTGTACCCCATTAAATTCCCCTAGAGTTGGGTGGAGTGACCACATTAATAAAACATGTATATATGTTTGTGTATGCATGTATTTTAACACAATACATATATGTAAATAATAGGTATCCCAAAAATCTTAGTGCACTTTCAAGGTTTATTAGGCTAAAATTGCATGAAGACTTTTTAGAACATCCTATATTTTGAACTAAATCTGCAATTTTTTTGTTACAAGCAATTCCTGATATGAAATTTACCTCTAACAATGTAGATATTAACCTATTATTAAATGAATAGAGAGGTGCCTGGGGCACTAAGAGGTTTAATGGCTTGGCCATGGATATGTAGCTGGTCTGGTGCAGGAGCAGAGCTTAAACCTGAACTCTAGTCTTCTTGACTCTGAGGGCAGACCTCTAGTTACTATGATGTTGCTTACACACACACACACACACACACACACACACACACACACACACACGCGTGTGCATCAATAGATCTGAAGTCACAAGACAAAGGTTCAAATCCATCTCTACCAATCACCAGTTACTACCTATATGACCTGGACAGTTATTTAACTTCACTGGAACTCAGTTCCCTCACCTGAAAATGATATGGTGGAAGTAGATGGATCCTAAAAATCTCTTTCAGCTCAAATCTATGATTCTGTCATTTGTATACATTTATAGCCTTCTGCTTGTAGGATAGGCAGAATTGGATGGGTTGCATTCTGAACTATTGAGATCAATTATAAATAAAATTCAGAATTAAGGTGCCCCTGGAGGTGATAGTGCACACTTGGATTTAAATGGTTGAGCAAACATCAGTTCTTGGGCACAGATATTGTTCAGATCCTAGATACTATACCTGCAACGTTGTTGTGAGGAGGTGCTTTCCTTGGTACTAAAAGCTGGATGTCTTGGAAGGTGTAATGGTAATTAATTAAAATTTGAAGACCCCTTTTTGTTCTGTCAAGTAAGCAGGTACTTAGCCCTTAGTCAAGCCTCTGTGAAAGAGGCAGAGGGTGTGAACTCTGTCTCCTGTTGCTGCCATAACAGGAAGGGTTTGGCTGAAACAGGAAGCCAATGCTCTGTGTGTGTATATAAGAAAAGCCCCAGAGAGGCAGAATCAGAATTTTTCTCCTGGTGAGCTCCTGGTGGAGGAAGAATGGTGGAAGCTGAAGCCAGCTGAGAAAAAGAGAGAGAGAGAGAGAGAGAGAGAGAGAGAGAGAGAGAGAGAGAGAGAGACACTTGAGACCAGCAGGCTCACAAACAAGTTATTGCAATAATCCAGGCAGGAGATGATGGGGACCTGAATTGGAATGACAACAGGGCCAGAGGAGAGAAGGGGGAATTTTTTGAGAAATATCGCAAAAGTTTTATCAACAGGCCTTGGTAGTCATTGGCTATAGGGGGTGAGAGATAATGAGAAGTTGAAAGTGACTTCTAGGTTTTGAACCTAAGGAACTGGGACAATGGTGATGCTCTCTACAGTAATATAGATGTTTAGAAAGGAGGAGGCTTTGGGGGTGAAGGGGGGGATGATGAGTACCATTTGGAACATGCTGAGTTTAAGATATCTACTGGCTACCCAGATGGAGACGTCAGAAAGGCAGTTGGAGATGGGAGTCTAGAAGTCAGCAGAGAGGCTAAAGCAGGAAAGATAGATTTGAGAACCATTAGCATAGAGATAGTAATTAAATCCACGCAAGCCAATGAGATTACCAACTGAAGTAGTATACAGAAAGAAAAGAAGGGGTCTAAGACAGAACTCTGAGGGAAGTTAGAGGGCAAAATTTGGATGAGGGGGCAGCAAAAGAGACTAAGAAGGAGTGGCCTGGTAGATAGAAGAATCAAGAGAGAATAGTATCCTCTATAACTTGATACATAAGTACTAAGAAGTTGCCAGAGGTATTTAGAGCTTGCCAAACAAAAACTCACGTGTGAAGTGTCAGGAGAAGTATTTAAACCCACATCTTCCTTCTTTTAGGACCAATCTATATAAACTATTCTCTTCTTATAGTCATGTGGGCAGATAAAATGTGGACCAAGAACTGAGATACATAAGATATACTGTGAAAGAGCAATAACAGAGGAAAGTAGGAAGAGGTGAAGGATCAGGGAAGGTTTCAAGGGGAAGGAAGACTTTCTTTGAAGAATAATTTCAAACCAATCCCAAAAAAAAATACAGCACAATTCTGCTTCTTTTCCCACTTTGGTGCTTGGTCTCAGGTCTCTGGTGACTATTATTAGTCTTATGCACAAGCTCCCTACGAGAAACAATTTTGATTTCACAATAGACAAGTCAAAAGTCCTATGCCTCCTTCCTCCTCTTCCTGCATTCCCCGTTCTCACTTTGGTGTCCTTCCACATTTATTCATCTGTCAGTTTCTTGCTACTCCCATATTAACAGAAGTTAAAATTAGGTTCTCTCAGTTTTCCAGTCCACTTGGAAACCATGTCAACCATCAGCCTTCATGTACCTTGGTTTAAAATTAGCACAAGGTTAGGGAACAGTGTAGTTGTCTCTGCACCATTGCCTGGCTTTTTAATATATGACACTTATTCCCAATCCTTCTAACACTGAAATTCTATGTGTACCGAGGGTGGTAGCCATGACATAGCATATTAAATGTTGGTATTAGAGAGTGGAAGTTCTGGGTTTAAGTCATGTTTATAGCATATATTGGCTCTAGGATCTGCCCTAGGTAATTCTCTAAGACTATGGATTGTTGACCAATAACTATTGACTTTGGAAGAGATCTCAATAAAAATGAAATCATGGGCCCAGTAAATAAAAATCACCAAGACTGATACCATAGAGATTAGGTATGATTTAGGAATAACATTAACAATGAATATAATCTGAATTCACACGAGAAAAATCCAAGAAAGGATCTACACATTAAATCCATGGCTCACAATTTTTAAAATATGGGTACCAATCAAGGTGAAATTGAAATTCTGATGCAAAATGGAAATTTGACATCATAAGTATTATGGCAAATTGGTGGGATGCAAATCAAGGTTGTAACATGTTTGTTAAATAGTGATTCTGTGGTGGGGTGGTGGGGACGGTGATGGTCCCCTTTGGCAGTCTGGTAAATCACAGAATAACTTTTAAAAAGTTAACAGAAATCCCACCTTCTCTTCCCATCCCCTACTTCTTTGGAAAAAAGGAGAAAAAATAGATTTCTTATAATAAATGTGTATAGTCAAGTAAAACACATTCCCTCATTAACCTTGTTCAAAAATAGATAAAAATATAGGATCCCAAAAGGAAATACATAGAATTGCAGTGAATATTAAAAATCAGGCATAAAATATATTTTTAAAGGTTTGCAGAAATCCACAGACCCAAGGAGGGGGGCCAAACACCCCAAAGTAACTGCATAGTTAAAAAGAAGCAGGAGAATGGAGCCCTCGTTTTGCATACCAAACAGATAAATTCATGTTAAGAAATTGGAGAAATAGAAGATGGGGGTTGAAATATGACAGATGCTGAAAAGAGCAAATTTGACATTTGTAGTCAGGGAAAACAACAATAACAACAGCTTCCTAATGATGTGAGCTGTCCTAAAGTGCCACAGCTGCCTTCAGTAGTAGTGACTTCCCCTACAGTTTTGCTACTGTTTTACATATGTTATCTCATTTGATTCTCACAACAACCTTATAAGCCACTATTTTTATTCCCATTTTATGAGGAAACTGAGACACAGAAGGCTAAGTGACTTGCCCAAGGTCACAAAGCTAGTAAGAGTTAGAGACAAGATTCAAACTCAGTTAATTCTCACTCCAAGTTCAGTACGTTAACTGCTGCACCAGGTATCTGTCCAGTTTACCAAGGCTGAATTCCCACTTGCTAAGGGTAGGTTGAAAAAGACATTCTTGTCCAAGTATGGAATGGACTAAGGGACTTCAGAGATCTTTTTCAAAGCTGAGGTTCTATGATTGTGAATGCAACAATGTCATTCAAAGACTAATTAAAACAATTGTGCTTTTTAAAAATTGTCACCTATATTGAATTATCTTTTATGTTGTATCCTCCTACTAATATTAGTAATTCAGACTTAACTGTATAACATATTGAGGAAGATAGGAATAAATGCTCTTCATCTGATACAGTGATTATAAGTCAAAGGGACGAGTATGTCTAGTGTTGTCCTCAGTGACAGAAATTCCCTCCTTTCTGCCTAGAAACATAGAGGCCATGTGAGCCAATGGAAAGAACCCTAGATTTGGAGCCAGAGGATCTGGGTTTGTCACTTCTGTGACTCCCTGTGTGTGACTGTCATGTAATGTCTCAGCTCCTCAGTTTCCTTATATCTTAAAAGAAAGGGAGTAGATTCAGTAACACTGAGGTCCCTTCTGCCTCAAAATCTTTAGTGCTGGGGAGTCTGATGGCCTCTATATCAGCTTTGCTGGGGATTTACTGTAGATGGTGAGTGTGTGTGTGTGTATGTGTGTGTGTTTGTTTGTGTGTGTGTGTGTAGCCAGTAATAGTATGATAGGGTTTTAGCATTGGACTTTGAGGTGAAAAATGTTTTTTCCACCTCTTTTCCATGTTGGAATTTTATGAGTTGCAGTAATTTTACACTCTACACTTTTACCAAAAGTCAAACAAAAAATGAAAAATGTTGATACTTTGCCTTGCCCTTTCCCTCCTCATGGCCAGACAGTATTAGATCAATGTGGATACAAGAGAGAAAAAAATCACTTTGGTTCCATAAGGGAAGCCCATATCCACACTTCTGGCAAGTGTGATGAATTTGGAGTCAAAGAAGATGGGTTCAAACCCTAGCTCTCTAATGTTGGGTAACCCTCTTGGGGCTTTCACCTCCTCATCTACTAAATGAGTGTACTGGGCTCAATGATACTGAAGTTACCTTCCAGCTTTAAATCTATGATTCCAAGAACCCTAAACATCAGACTTTCTGTACTTCTTGGCTTGTAGCCAGACACCAACAAATTTCTGCTTCTCATAAATCATCTGTTTCTCTTTTCAAGGGCTCTCCTCAGTGATAGACTGGGGTCTATCATTAGACCTGGAGCAAGGAAATGAATCCCCTGAAGAGACCCCTACACTTGTAGCCTTCATAGACCTTTTCTCATGGTTAGGTGTAGAAGTTTCTTCACTACTGTCCTGAATACATAGTTGGTAGAGGTTACTTGGAACCTTCCCAAGTGAGAACATTTGCATCTCTTCAGTGGGAAAGTCCCAGAGGGTCAGAGGAGCTGAAGAAGCAGACTGTAAACAACTTCCTGAGAGGTTCCATTACAATCATGTATTAGTGACTGCCTGAAAGCAATAAATATGTCAATATGTAATGGCGCCCCATGGATCTCTGAGTGCTGGGGAGTCTGATGGCCTCTATTTCGGCTTTGCTAGGCATTTACTGTAGATGGTGATAGTGTGTGTGTGTGTGTGTGTGTGTGTGTGTGTGTGTGTGTGTGTGTGTAGCCAGTAATAGCATTATAGGGTTTTAGCATTGGAATGAACCTTAGAAGTGACCTAACCCAGTTTCCTTACTTTGAAGATGAGATGAGGGAACTGAGGCCCAGGGAAGATCAGAGACTTGACCAAGGTCACATAGTATATCATGAAGCAGGGATTTGAACCCAAGTCTGCTGAATCCAAATCAAGGGCTCTTTCCAACTTGTTAACCTAAGGAAGTCCACCTCTATAGTGTCTGGTGGCCATCTCAACATCTTAACAAGGTCATCCCTTGTGAATGGAACCCTGTCTTTCCTTCTGGGTCTGTGTCTTTGGCACTGGTGTGAGGAAAATGAATTATGAGATTATAGATTTCAAGTTGGAAAGGAATTTCAAGATGATTCATCCAAGCCTCTCCTTTGATAGATGAGGAAACTGGCAGCAGGGGCTTTAAGTAACTTGTCCTAAGTTAAACAGATAACCAGGATTCATATCTAGGTCTCCTGAGTCCAGAGCTATGTTGGTAAATATTTAACAGCCAGCTCTCTGAAAAAAAAATATATGTATGACATACTTTTAAATTTAACCTGCATTACTAACATTTCCTACATCAATTTCTTATATCTAAACAACCAATGTAACAATTTCCATCCAATATGTAGCATTTGCTGATGTCTAAGATATAAATGTTCATGTTAAAAATTGAACAAATGGCTCTCATGAGCTGGTTGGAACTGGGTCCAGCATACTTCTGCCTGAGTCCAAATCCACTTGTTTTTCTACTTTGCCCATAGGCTTTAGTCTTCCTGTAATAAGCACATATTAAGTACCTTGCATTATGTGGCAGACATGGTACTAGGTGATAGGAAAGAAAGACAGAAATGATTCCATTTCTTCTCTCAAAGAGCTTACACTTTATCAGGTGAGTCATTCAAAACACATCTTGTTTGAATTTGCCTCACTGTATTTGGTGACCATTGTGATTTCCTCCTGTATATACGAGACTACATACAATCTGTGCCAAATTGAATCTTTTCAGATGCCTTAATGTGTTACTCTGAGGAATCAAAGGAAAAGACAATGCCTATGCCTCTCAAGGGCCCCCCCTATCTTTTTTATATCTCTGGGGCATAAGAATATGAACAAAAACTACAAAAATGTACCCAAGCCAAATTGTTTAGGGTAGTAAACTTATTAAGGGGTGAGGGATGTGAGGGACTTCAATGCAGGGTGGGCCAATGAGTTCCCAATTTTTAGAGTATGGGCAATATTTCCCACCTGGTTTCAATCTGATATATGGAGACTTGGTGACCTTACTTCTTGCATGAAATATTAAGAGTATGTTGCTTTGGAGTAACAAGAAATTTTCTAACTTCAGAACCAAGAAGTGATAAGAAAGAAGAGCTGAAATAGTATACAAAGCATTGTTCAACACCCTCCCTTTGCCTTCTTTTCTGTGGTTTTTGAGTGAGAATAAATTTTGGAAGCTTCATGAGACGAAGAAGGGCTGCCATATCTCCCTTCCCAGCTGCCACGTGTCCCTGAGTACATGGTGTCTATTTCTTTTGCATTTATTCTTTCTTGATCTTAGGTGAACGGGCTTCTGAAATTGAGATGGAGCAGGCTATGACCTTGTGTGTAATATGCAGTGATCTTGTATCCAATAACTTTTCCACCACTAGAAAAAGTAGCAACAGCAGCTGAGACCAATGAGAAGTTATCCTTGAGGAGAAACCTACTTGGTTCAGCTCTACAGTAAATTTACTTGAAAAATAAGACACTATTTCTGACAGGGAGGTTCCCCCTTTCCCCAGTTGCTAGTGTCTTACCCCCAAGGTTACCTTCTATTTCACCTGCGTGTACCTTGAATACGTCTTTATTTGCATGCTGTATCCTCTATTACAACACAAATTCCTTGAGGTCAGGGACCGTTTCCATTTTGTCCCCAACTCCTGGCACACAGAACGTATTTAATAAATGTTTGTTGATGGGTTGTCATAGCCAACAAGTCTCAATGTGGTGGATATTAGGTAAGCCATTTAAGTTTTGTAAGCTTCAGTTTCGTCATCTAAAAAACGTGGACAGTGTTACTTAACTCATGAGGCTGACCTGAGGCTAGGCTATTTGCAAAAGTGCTTTGCAAACCTTAAAAGTCTATACATCAGTGTCATCTGTTAGCATGATTCTTTTTTCTCACATTGTCTAGGGAGTTCTTTTGCCATGGTATGGCAAGAAGGAAGCAGTAGGATGAGGATGTGAGGAAATGATTAAAATTAATATGTGTTTTCTCAATTGAAACTCTTCCTAGTAATGAAAAAAAGAAAACATGAAATATAGCCATAATTAGGGACTAGTAATTATCTATCTTACTCTGCTTTCCCCAAGCTTTTAGTTTGACTTTACTCAAAAGCCATTAACCTGCAGAGAAAAGTAATTGTAAATTGCTCCCTGAACGCTAACGCCTAGACAGAAGCCAAGAATTTCAGAGCTTTAAAGGACCTTAGCATCCATCTAATCCAATTACTACCTTGGGTAATTGTCACATGGTATAGTGGACAGAACATTGGACTTGAAGTTAGGAAAAACTGAATTTAAATCCTACCTCATGAACTCATTAACTGCATGACCATGGACAAGTCAATTAAGTTCTCTTAAACTTAGTTTCTCCATCTGTAAAATGGGGAAAATAATAGCAACCTCCTCCAGGGCTGTGGTGAGAATCAAATGAGTTAGTTAATGTATTAATTATTATTATTTCACATCTTAAAAACTGAATTGGCTTAATGGTAAAAGAGGCACAAATATTCCCTGAAGAAAAGAACTCCTTAAAATGAAAAATAAGTCAAATGGAAAAGAAGATACAAAATTGCACTGAAGAAAATAATTCCTTAAAAATTAGAATTGGGCAAGTGGAAGCTAATATCACTGCAAGACTTCAAAAAACAATAAAACTAAGTCTAAAAAATGAAAATAAAATAGTAGAAATTTGATATAACTCATTAGAAAAACAATTGACTTGGAAAATAGACCAAGGAGAAGTAATTTAAGAATTATTGGGCTACACAAAAGCTGTAATAAAAGAAAGAGCCTAGATATCATATTTTAAGAAATTATCAAGGAAAACTGCCCTGATATCTTAGTTCCAGAGGATAAAATAGAAGTTGGAAGAATCCACCATTCACCTCCCAAAAAAGATTCCAAAATGAAAACTCCAAGGAATATTATAGCCAAATTTTGGAGCTCCCAGTTCAAAAAGAAAACATCTCAAGCAGTCAGAAAAAAAAAATCACATCTTATGGAGCCACAGTCAAGATTATGCAAGATTTAGTGACTTCCACATTAAAGGAGAAGAGGACTTGAAATATGATATTCCAGAAGGGAAATGAGCTAGGTAGGATTACAAACAAGAATCACCTACCCATAGAAACTGATTATAATGCTTTGGGGGAAAATTAGGTATTTGATGAAATAGAGGATTCTCAAGCTTTCCTAAGGAAAAGATCAGAGATGAATAAAAAACTTGATGTTCAAACATAAGACTCAAGAGAAATATAAAAAGAAAAAAACATGAAAGACTAATCACAAAGGACTTAATAAAGTTAAACGATTTACATTCTTACATGGGAAGAGGACACATGTAATTCCTAAGAACTTTATCATTATTAGGTGGTTAAAAGTTTACATAGACAAAGGTCATAAGTGTGAGATTCTTATTGTTGGCATAATTTTTTTAAAAAATGAAGTCTTGAGAAAGAGAGATGTACTGGAAGAAGGGGAATGGGGCAAATTTTCTCGTGTAAAAGAGGCATGCAAGGGAAAGTTTTTACTATGGGGGTGGTGGTGGCAGGCAATGCTTGAACCTCACTTTCCTTCAATTAGTTCAAAGAACAAAGAGTGTATAAAGACACTCAGTTGTGTATAGAAATGTAACTTACCCAATAGGGAAATAAGAGGGGGAGGGGATAAAAGAAAGGTGGAAAGAAAGGGAAGAACAGATTAAAGGAGTCAGTGGTTAGAAGTAAAATAGACTTACTTTTGGAGAGGAACAGGAGAGAGAGAGAGAGAGAGAGAGAGAGAGAGAGAGAGAGAGAGAGAGAGAGAGAGAGAGAGAAAGAAAGAGTAGAGAGAGAGAGAGAGAGAGAGAGAGAGAGAGAAGTTAATATAATGGAAGGAAATACACAGTAATCATAACTATGAATGTGAATGGGATGAATTCACTCATAAAATGGAAGCAGATGGCAGACTGGATAGAAAACCAGAATCCAACAATACATTTTCAAGGGACACATAAATGGAAAGCACACACAATGTTAAAATAAAGGGCTGGAGCAGACTCTAATAAACTTTAGCTGAATTATAAAAGGCCAGGACATCAATCATGACATCAGACAAAGCAAAAGCAAAAATAGACCTAATTAAAAGAGGTAATTAGGGAAACTGTATGTTGTTTAAAAGTACCATAGATAATGAAGTAATACAAAAATATTAAAGCAAGATTTTCTGATAAAGACCTCATTTCTCAATTATATGCTGAATATACAACTGAGTCAAATTTATAAAAATAAGGGACATTCACCAATGGAGAAATGTTCTGAAGATATGAACAGGCAGTTTTCAGAAGAAGAAATCAAAGCTATCTATAGTCACATGGAAAAAAATGCTCCAAATCACTATTGGTTAGAAAAAGACAAATTAAAATACCTCTGTAGTGTCACTTCACACCTACCAAAATGACCAATTTGGGAATGGATGAAGGGAAAATAGGTACACTAATGAATTGTTGGTGGAGTTGTCAATTGATACAATCATTCTGGAAAGCAATTTGGAGTTATACTCAAAGGACCATAAAACTGTGCACAACTTTTGCCCCAGCAACATCACTACTAGGTCTGTATCTGTACCCTAAAGAGATCAGGGAAAAAAGAAAAAGACCTATATGTATAAAAATATTTATTTGCTATTGTTCATGTGTTTCCATCACGTCCAACTTTTCATGACCCCATTTGAAGTTTTCTTGAAGTGGTTTACCATTTCCTTCTTCAGCTCATTTTACAGATAAGTAAACAGAGGCAAATGTGACTAAGTGACTTGCCAAGGTTCACATAGCTAGTAAATGTCTAAGGCCGGATCTGACCTCAGGAAGATGAGTCTTCTGACCCAGCACTCTATCCAGTGTGCCACCTACCTGACCCCAAAATATTTATAGCAGCTCTTTCTATGGTGGCAAAGAATTGGACAATGAGAGGATGCTCATAAATTGGGAAATGGCTGAACAAGTTGTATCATATGATCGTGATGGAGTACTATTGTGCTGCTGGAAATGATGAGGGGATTGATTTCAGGAAAAAACAAAACAGGACAAGACCTCTATGGACAAATGCAAAGTGAAGTGAGAACCGGGAGATCACTGCGCACAATAACATAATGTTGCAGTGATAATTAACAGTGAAAGCCTTGGCTGCTCTGCTCAATACCACGATCCAAGCCAATTCCAAAGGACTCATGATGAAACAATGCTATCCACCTCCAGAGAGAGAACTGATGAACTCGAAGTGCAAAATTTACTCCCTTTCTTTATGATTCTTGCTTTTTTGGGGAAACATGGTTATATGGAAATGTTTTGCATGACTTCACCTGTATAATTAATATATTGCTTGCCTTCTAAGTGTGTGAGGGATGGTTGAGAGGGAGGGAGAGAATTTGGAACTCCAAGTTTAAAAGAACATTAACAGTAAATTATATATATATATATATATATGCACACACATATGTATATATATAATTTACTGTTACATATATGTGTGTGTATGTGTATATATATGTATACATGTATACATTCACATGTACATATACACACATACATATATACACACATATATAAAAATGCTTGACTTCTCAAGGAGTATGGTAGGGTGGGGAAGGGTGGGAGAGAATTTAAGACTCCAAAAACTTTCAAAATGCTGAAATTTATTTACATACATAATTCAGAAATAGCTAGTGAAATAAATACAAGTAATTTTTCAAAATCCCCAGCCCATCCACATTTATTCCCTGAAGCACAGCCCTGGAAGGAATCTTTGAGGCCCTCTTGTCTAACCTGTATCCAAAGAAAAATTACTCCCTGAGAAATCCTTGAGATGCTCAACAAGTCTGCTGGAAAGGCTCCAGTGTGGCGGCAGCCCCACCTCCCATGGCTGCCCACATCCTTTGGGACAGCTGGGTCACAGAAAACTTTTGTCTTTGGCCCTTCCCCTTCTCCCACTGCCTTTAGTTCTAATACCTGCTTCACAAAACAGCTCTTCACATCCTGTTAAAGGTCTTACTCTTAGTGGGTGGCCAAGCAATCCTCATTAAGGCTGTGAGGTTTATAGGGTCATGATGGTCAGGTATATTTTTATTTTCAAAAGGCCTTCTTCAAGAGCTACATGGGATGCCTTGCACAGAAACTCAAAGATCAATTTTGCTTCTATCTGTGAAATATTTCTCATATGTGACCCCCTTCTCTCCATACATCCAGCCTTACTTCTTGTGCTGGCCTTCATCACCTGGCACCTGTACCATTGCAGGAGCCTTCTGGTGGTTCTCTCTACCTTGAGTCCTTCCTCACTCCAGTCTGTCTTCCAATCAGCTGTCAAAACAATCATTCGAAAGCACAAGTCTGATAATGTCACCTCCCCAGTTAGTAAATTCCCATGACCACCTATTACCTCCAGGATCAAATATAAAATCCTCATTTCGACTTTTCTTTACTTTTTTTCTTTTTTGCTTTTCTTGAAGGGGGGAGGCCAGGGCAATTGGGGTTAAGTGACTTGCCCAAGGTCACAGGGCTGGTAAGCGTCAAGTGTCTGAGACCAGATTTGAACTCAGGTCCTCCTGACTCCAGCTGGGGCCAGTGCTCTAGTCATTGTGCCTCCTAACTGCCCCAATGGAACTCACTTTGACTTTTCAGCCTTTTACTATTCAAACTTATTTTTTCTTTCCAAGTCAACTCCCATTTGGCTCCCTTTCATGCTCTGTACAATCTAGTATCCCTGGCCTCCTTGCTATGCCCTGCACACTACACTCCATCTCCAGTCTCTGAGACTCTTCTCTGACTGCCCCTGAGTCTGAAATGCTTTCATCTCTCCCCTCTGTCTCCTGGCTCCCCTGTTTTTCCTCAAGACTGTGCTCCAATTCTCTCTTCTGTTGGCAGCCTTTCCTGTCCCTTTCATTGCTGGTGCCTTCCCTCTGAGATCTCTTCCTGTTCACACTGCATGTATCCCTTATTTCTCTGTAGTTGATTGCATGTTGTCTGCCCCCATTAGACTTTGAGCTCCTTAAGGGCAGGGTCTGTATTTTTGCCTTTTTTTGTATTCCTAAAGCTTATCACAGTAACTGGCACACAGTAGGCACTTAATAAATGCTTGTTGACTGACTTTATCAAAGGCCCCTTGAAAGTCTCCTGATCTAACCCTTTGATGTTACAGAGGATACTGAAACCCAGGGAGGTTACAATGACTTGACCAACATCCCAAGGTCACAGGGCTACATAAGTGGTGGAGATCATAGCACCAGGACTTCTGGGGGCAGAGAACCCGAGTTCAGAGCCTGCTTCTGCTCCTTCCTTCCCAGGTGACCCAGGGCAAGCCATTGGCCTCCTTGTGCCTCAGTTTTTTCATCTGTAAAATGAGACAGTGGCACTAGATGGTCTCTAAGGGCACTCCATATTCTAGAGTTTTGACTTCATGTCTCCAAAGCTAGCACACATTTTCCACTGCTCTAAACAGACCAGGCTTGCAAGAAATATTCATTGAAAAGAACCAACCCAAAGTACTTAAGGCCCAATGGATTCGTGAGGGTGGAAGTTTTGGGACAGGGATGAGAGGCTGGGATGAAAATTAGGCCTTTAAACTGAGGCAAAACGTAAATGTTTCCATATTGGTGTTGGGAGATCTGGGCCAAAGACCATAAAAGTTTCTGGGTCATGTATGGAATCATGAGGGGAAATTCCATTCCCAAGAAGCACCATTTTTAAAGACCCCGTCTACAAATTAGTTAGGGATGACAAGGAGAAACCATTGAGCTCGTTTTAACGCTTCTCCTGACACTCTAATCTTGCAGCCAAGGAGTATAAAGAGTGTTTCAGGAGGATTAGCACTTTTAATGTGAGGATTCAGATAGCCCTTTGCAGTGCTGCTCATCTGCCCTTAGTGTCCACCTTCACCCAATTCTCACCTGTAGCTCCAAGAAACCCTGGGAGAGCCCTCCTGGCAGATGGGCTAAGCCAGGTTGAGGGTAATTGACTGGCCTCAGTTAGGGGGATGTCTACTCCAAGCATGTGAAGACTTCCCCATGGAATAGACAGATGAGAACAATTTGGTCCAATGGCCATGAAGGCAGCTGAGGCAGGTGCTGTGGAGCACTTAGAGACTGGTCAGACATCAAAGATACCAAGCCTTCCACTACAACCCAGACCATCACCAGTCCTCTTGATGCTTGTTCTGCCACCAAACTTGATGACTCTGGAAGAGACAGTGAAGTGGATGTCTTGGTGTAACTCTGACTCATTTAAATCCAATCCACATGCAAGCCAAAATATTACCTCATGATGTCATTGGTCCTCTTTGAAAATGAAGGATGAACAGCAACAATCTCTCAGTCTGGAGCCATCAAGGTCTGGGAGTGGGGAGTATGAGGTTCACTGTGGGGGTCACAGCACCATGGGAAGCCTGGATCTTTTTCTTTATGGAGTTCCTGGTTTGTGACCCTTTTTTCCCTTCCCAGTTCTTATTCAAAAGTGTGAACTGCCTGAAATCCTTCAAATTGTACCTTCTCACTGATTACCTACTCCACTGACCCTTAGGCAGCCCTGTTCTTCATTATAGTATCATGGAGTTACAGCTTGGAAAGCACTTTGTAGCCATCATTTTACAGATGGGTAAACTGAGGCTGAGAAAGATTAAATGACTTTCCTAAGGTCACACTAAACTTAGGTCTTCTTGCTGCAAACCCACTTCTCTATACACCATATGACCTATCTGTCTTTATCAGTCCCAGTGACATTTTTGGAGGATTCGTTTCTTTTTTTTAAAATTAATTTATTTGTTTACTTTTAGTCTACAAGATTCAGTTCCACAATCCCTTGAGTTTCAGATTTTCTCCCTCTCCCTCTCCTCCCCCCACCATGGTGGCATGCAATCAAATATGGGATCTGCAAATACCTTCACATTAAACATTGGTCAAGTTGTAGAGAAGGATTATAACTGATGGGAAGAACAATGAGAAAGAGGAAACAAAACAAAAAAAGAAAAAGAAAGAGAGCAGGTAGTTTCCTTCATTCTGCATTCAAACTCTGTAGTTTCTCTGGATGTGGACATCTCTTTCCATCATGAGCCCTTTGGAGTCGTCTTATAGCCTTGTATTGCTGAGAAGAGTCCAGTCTATCAAAGTTGGTCTTCACACATACATTGTGTCATGTGATTGTGTACAACTTTCTCCTGGTTCTGCTCCTCTCACTCAACATCAGTTTATATGTCTCTTCAGGTTATTATGAAGTCTGTCTGCTCCTCATTTCTTATAGCGCAGTAGTATTGCATTACATTCATATACCACAACTTGTTTAGCCATTCCCCAATTGATGG
Source organism: Pseudochirops cupreus (assembly GCA_028627135.1). Taxonomy (NCBI): domain Eukaryota; kingdom Metazoa; phylum Chordata; class Mammalia; order Diprotodontia; family Pseudocheiridae; genus Pseudochirops; species Pseudochirops cupreus. The sequence goes on along the minus strand of CM053583.1, from coordinate 408,699,797 downwards.
GCATCCCTTTGATTTTCAATTCTTTGCTACCACAAAAAGAGCTGTTATAAATATTTTTGGGCATATGGGGCCTCTTCCCACTTCTATGATCTCTTTGGGATACCACCAGAGAAGTGGTATACCTCGGTCAAAGGGTATGTACTTATTTATAGCCATTTGGGCATAGTTCCAGATTGTTCTCCAAAATGGTTGAATCAGTTCACAACTCCACCAACAATGCATTAGTGTTCCAATTTTTCAACATCCTCTCCAGCATTTATCATTTTCCTGTTTTGTCATCTTAGCTAATCTGACTGGTGAGATGTGATACCTCAGAGTTCTTTTGATTTGCATTTCTCGAATCAAGAGTGATTTAGAGCATTTTTATATGCTTATAGATATCTTTAATTTCTTCCTCTGAAAACTGCCTGTTCACATCCTTTGACATTTATGAATTGGGGAATGATTTGTATTCTTATAGATTTGACTCAATTCTCTGCATATTTTAGAAATGAGGCCTTTATCAGAGACACTGCTTGTAAAAATTCTTTCCCAATTTTCCACTTCCCTCTTAATCTTGGTTACATTGGCTTTGTTTGTACAGAAACTTTTCAATTTAATGTAATCAAATTTATCCATTTTGCATTTTATAATGCTCTTTAACTCTTGCTTGGTCATACAATCTTCCCTTCTCCATAAATCTGACAGGTAAACTATTCCTTGCTTTCCCAGACTGCTTACAGTATCAGCCTTTATACCTAGGTCATGTACTCATTTAGATTTGATTTTGGTATACGGTGTTAGATATTGTTCTATGCCCAATTTCTGCTATACTATATTCCAGTTTTCCCAGCAGTTTTTGTCAAATAGTGAGTTCTTATCCCTAAAACTCTGGTCTTTGGGTTTATCAAACAGTAGATTACTAGTCATTTATAGTCATTGACTGCTGAGTCTCATGTACCCAGTCTATTCCATTGTTCCACTACTCTACTCCTCAGCCAGTACCAAGTAGTATTGGCTAGGCCACATTCCCCAGCATTTCTTTTCATTAATTCCCTTGATAGTCTGGACCTTTTGTTCTTCCAAATGAATTTTGCTAGTATTTTTTCTAGCTCTATAAAGTAATTTTTTGGTAGATTGATTGGTATGGCACTAAATATATATAATTTAATTTAGATAAAATTGTAATTTTTATTATATTAGCTTGACCCAGCCATGAGCAACTAATGTTTTTCCAATTAGTTATATCCAACTTTATTTGTGTGAAAAGTGTTTTGTAGTTGTGTTCATATAAGTCCTGGGTTTGTTTTGGCAAGGAGATTCCCAAATATTTTATAATGTCTATAGTAACTTTAAGTGGGATTTTGCTATCTATCTTTTGCTGTTTGATTTTGTTAGAAATATATAGAAATGCTGAGAATTTATGTAGGTTTATTTTATATCCTGCAACTTTGTCAAATTTATTTATTATCTCAAGTAGTTTTTTACTTTATTCTGTAGGGGAGAGATTCTCAAGAGGAGTCATTTTTGGCAAGGAATCCACTAGCATAGCTCAGAAAGGACCTTAAATGTTGGACATCAGGGTGGCAGAGGGGTTCTTTTCAATTTCATCATGGGCCAGCCCCACTAAGGAGTTAACTTTACCCAAAGGAGCCCTAGGGCATCTTAGTGAAACCATTTGGCTTATTAAAATATTGAAAAAAAAACCATTTAGCTATTTCTCATTCTTAGAGGGAGCTCTCATCCATAAAGGGATGAAAAAGGCACCTGGGAGCTCATTTGGCTGCACTGCTGGAAAAGTTTGTGAAGTGCCATCGGTGGCACATCTGAGACTTTCCTGACAGCCGTCTTTAAGGGTTTGAAAGGCTGTCACACAGAAGAGGGATCACGTGTGATCTCTTGAGCCTCAGAGGACAGAATGAAGAGCTGTAGAGGGTGGGGAGTAGGTTATAAAGAAGCAAATTTAGGCTGGATGTCAGGATGGGGAGGCCTTACCATGTGAGCTCCCCAAAAACGAGTGGGCCACCTTGGGAGGGGGTGGGTTCCATCTTTTGGAGGGCTACATGACCACTCAATAGGTATGGTATGGAGGCTTCTCCATTAAGTAGGGGCCCAGATAAATGAGCCCCAATATCTTTCTAAATTCTGAGGTTCTGCGAGTTCTACAAGGGGATGCCAAGATAATCTAGAGGCCATCACATAGCTTTGGTGAATAATTACAATTCTGTTTCTTCAGAGTTTGATTTAATATAGTTTAGTTTAGTTTACAGATGAGCAAAGTGTAGCTAGTTTGTTTTTGGTAATAGGATTCCTGTATAGGAACTGAGTACGGATGTTAGCTAGGATCCAGGCAGATTGGCTGGATGTACTGGTACAAGCCTGTAGTCCCTGCTACTGAGGGAAGCTGAGGCTGCTAGACTCCTTGAGCTCAGGAGTTCTGAGCTGCAGTCAGATCAAAGACAATCCATGGCCTGTTCTAAATTGAGCATTATAAAGTGAATGCCTGGCTGGGAGGAATCCAAGAAGGTTTGAGGAGGCACAAACAGGCCCAGGTACAGATCAGAACTGGGGTTGGGTCCATGAGGGGCAGTTGCAATTCAGGCCTAGGAGCTAAGGAGACAGAGTACTCCCCCAGCAAGACAGATTAATTTCTAAAATGTTTGGGCAAGAGGATCTGGGGATAGCACTTCAGAAATAATACCATGACCTGTTTGGCTGTATTTGGCTACCCTCCATCCCTTTGGTTAGAATAATTCACACTGTCGATGGTAAGCAAGCTCCTTGAGGGCAGGGGTCATTTTGATTTTGCTTCTGTATCTCCTAGTACCTCGCACAATATCTTATATATTCTAAAGTGTTTGATAAATGTTTGCTGTTTGATTGCATTCATGCATGGGCTGGAGAGTTTCCATGACAGGGCCATTGGATTACAGAGGTAGAAGGGGCCTCAGAAGCCATCATCTTATTTTATAGATGAAGAAATTGAGGAATAAGGAAGTCAATGGACACGAAATGGTACTTAAGGGAGTCCTGGAGATCAGCCACTTCAGCTTCCTCAATTTACAAATGAGGAAAGTGGGACAAAGGGAAATAAAGTTACTTAGAAGCTCAAGGTCATAGATTTTGAGCTGGGAAGGACCTCAGAGGTCATGTTGGCCAGCCCTTTCATTGAATAAAAGGGAATACTAAGGCCCATGGAGGTCACAGGACTTGTCCAAGGTCATACAGAAAGTAAGCCTCAGAGGTGGTTTGGACTCATTTCTTCTTCTTGAGCCAGTGGTATTTCTACTGTTTCTCTCTTATTCTTTTAATTGCCAGAAACAGGCAAGACATCAGAAACAAACTCTCTGATCTGAGCCGATGTGTTATTCTATTGGGAGCTCTCACAACTGGCTGCCAATCCTGGGCGCTGGACCAGCTTGAGACCTGCCTGAGAAACTCTCCAGACCTATCCAAATACAGACAAGCGACCCTAGCTCTGCAAGGGAGCTCATATTCCTCATAAGGTGAGAGCCAAGGCTCACTTTTCCCAGGAGCTTTTCCCAGGAAGAAACAGAAACTGACAAAGGAGGAGAAAGCAAGCCTGGTAACCAAAGGCACAAAGACAGACTGAAGCTTAGGATAGGGGTGAGCATGAACTCCCTGGAGCTTTCTCTGTGTGAGACACAGCTCTGTAAATAGTCCTCTGCTGGACTGGAGAGAGGCCAGGGTTTCAAAATCAGCACAGGAAGGCATCTCAGGAAGATGGGGACTGCCCCTCCCATTCACCACAGCCAACTGTGGTGCAAAATGGGAGAGGCTGCTGTCCAGCCCGACTCCTGGCTTTCAGACCTTTCAATACTGCTCCATCGAGCTGCACATGTGGCCCTGCCAAAGTGCTGTCCTGACATCTCATTCCTGGAGTGAAATGCACCCTCACATCTGCCCTGAAAAGTCCCCCCTTCTCTCAAAGCATCCCTCAATGGCTCTCTCCCCTGGAAAGCCTTAGAAAGGTTCCCTTCAAAACTGCTGCCTTCTGTAGGAGATCTGCTTCCAGCTGCTAAACCCCCTTCACTAATTATGTTGTAACGGTCTTTATATTTATTCTGGATGTACTTTTATATACATGCAAACACAGGACAATAAATTTAGAGCTGCAAAGCACCTAAGAGACCCAAAGGTCATCTGGCATTCTACTTCACAGCATGGCCCTCATTTTACCGATGGGGAAATGGAGATTCTGCTGTTCAGTTGTTTTTCCAGTCATGTCTGACTCTTTGTGACCCCATTTGGGGTTTTCTTGGCAGAGATACTGGAGTAGCTTGCCATTTCCTTCTCCAGCTCATTTTACAGATAAGTAAACTGAGGCAAGCAGGATCAAGTGCCTTGTCCAGGGTCACACAACCAGTAAGCATCCAAGGCCAGATTTGAACTCATAGAGATGTGTCTTCATAACTCCAGACCCTGCACTCTATCCACTGTGCCTCTTAACTGTCCAAATGGAGCTTCAGAGGCATTCAGCAATGGGGCCAACATCTCACTGTTAGAAAAGATCTGAACCTTGGTCCTCCAGGTTCTAAACTCAGCACATTCCCCAGCATATTAGGCTCACTCCCTTACTAGAATAAAAGCTTCTTGAGGCCAAGAATGATTTTTTCCCCCTTTTTCTTTGTAACCTTAGAGCCTGACACAGACCCTGGAGCATAGAAGGTACTTGGTGAATTCTTGTTAATTGACTGATTTCATCAATACCCCTCATTTCTTACTTGTGGTAGGTCCATGAATCTGTCAGTCAATAAATATCTGTTAAGAACCTATGTGGCGAGCGCTGTCCTAAGTGCTGAAGGGTCCCAGACTTCAGACTTGGAAGTGACTTCGGAGGCCTGTTAAGCAAACTCCCTTGTTTCCCATAGAAGGAAACTGAGCTATGGGGGTTAAACATCTTCCCCATGGTCACATGTCTCCAGTTTTTCTCTCCTTCCAATTTATGCCAGTATTTCTAGTTCAAGTTATATTCTAGTTCCTTCCCTTTCAATTATTTCCCACTTATTTACACACACACACACACACACACAC
>CM053583.1:408638708-408694263 GCA_028627135.1 Pseudochirops cupreus | reverse complement strand
CACACACACACACACACAGGCACATGTAAGTATGTATATAGCTTGTTTGTCCATATTTGTTTGTTGTCTCTCCCATTAGACTGCAAGCTCCTTGAGGTCAGGGACTGTCTTTTGCCTCTTTTTGCATCCCGAGCACTTAGTACAATGTCTGACACATAATAAGTGTTTAATAAATGTTCGACTTATGGGAGCCAAGATGGCAGAATAAAAGCAGGGATTTGCTTGAGATCTCCCCCAATCCCCTCCACCTACGTCTAAAATGTCTCTGAACAAATTCTAGACACAAAATGACAGAGTGAAACACATTTCCATCCCAAGATAGCCTGGAAGATGAAGAGAAACTGGCTGAGAGTGGAGCAGAGTCTGGTGTGGGTGTGGCACAGACAGAGCCAGAACAGGCCTCAGGGGACTGAATCATGGGCAGCTGTGGTGGTTTCCAGACTTCCCAATCCACAAATACTAAAAACAGCATAGAAGGTCAATGGGAAAACTGTTGGACCAGGGCGAAAGAGGAACATGGTCAGGCTAGGGTCCAGCTCCGGCCCTGGGGTGGTCAACGTGGCAGCAGCAGCAATAGCAGCAGAAGCAGCAGTGGCTGCTTCTGAAGCTCTTGGCCCACAGAAGGTGGGGGACTGAATGACTGACACAAAACCCCTGAAGTCTGGGACAGTACACACATCCCTACCCCCACCCCCACTGGAAGCAGAATCCTACCTTGACAAAGACTTAGAAAGGCAAGTATTTGACTGGGAAGATGAGCAAACATCTTTAAAAAAAAACAAACAGACAATAGAATCTTACTTTGGTGACAAAGAAGATCAAAATATATAACCAGAAGAAGATAACAAAATCAAAGCCCCTACATCAAAAGCCCCCAAGAAAAATATGAATTGGTGGCAGACCATGGAAGAACTAAAAAAGGATTTTGAAAATCAAGTAATAGGGGTAGCTAGGTGGCACAGTGAATAGAGCACCAGACCTGGATTCAGGAGGACCTGAGTTCAAATCTGGCCTCAGACACTTAACACTTACTAGCCATGTGATCTTGGGCAAGTCACTTAACCCCAATTGCCCTTCCAAAAAAGCAAAAAGAAAAGAAAAGAAAATCAAGTAAAAGAAGTACAGGAAAAATTGGGAAGAGAAATGAGAGTGATGCAAGAAAATCATGAAATACGTGCAGTCCAAAAGCTGTGAATTCTTTCATCTTTACCTTGATGAGATGTGATTTTTTAAAAAAAAATTCAACATATTCATGGGAAAATTTCAGGTTCTTTCTCCCCCTCCTGAATTTTAATAAGAGTAATCTTAATTTTTATTTTAACTTGGGGAGGTTTCTTTTTCCTTGAGCCTTCCATAATTGTTAAACCCAAATGTAGCATGTCTGGCTCCTGGGACATAAGAAACAAGTGAAAAAATTAGGTAGTTTAACTTAACAATATGAACTAAAGCATCACCAAAAGAAGGAGGCGTTCACTGGGATGAATATAAAGTTTTGGTGGTTTGTATTTGAAACTGACAAGATTTTAGTTTATCTTTCATCTTTACCACTAAATTATGTGTAATTATGTGACCTTAGGTAAGCCACTAAAGGTCTGGGCCTCTGCAAGAAGAGAATCAGGCTCTAGAGACTTTTGCAGTTCCAACAATCCATGATTCTACTAGCACATAGCCAATGTTTTTCATATCATTTTGTTTTCCAAAGGAATCATTTGGTTCAAAATGGTATTTTCCACGTAAAGTATCTGTCACATAGATCTCCAAATGACTGGTGACAGAATTTGAGTGACCTTGTGGAATTTCAGATCATTTCTGTGACTGTTCTTTGCATAACTCCTCTGTGGAGGTTGTCTCATTAGGAGTTATATGACATATATTTTTGTGCCACCAAATGCAGGAAAATATTTTAATTGTGCAAATCTGCCATTTAAACTTGAGCTTATTGGCCTCCTTGGCCCTATATAGAAGGGCTAATATTTTTAAGTTGAAGATTTAGTTGTAAATTAATCCATCTTAAAAAGACTTTTTGTTCATTTGAATTTAAAGTTGGTTATTGTTCTTGTTAAATGATTTAAAAAAATAAAACTAGAAATTCATTGGTTATTTTAAAAAAAATAATGAAAAATGAGTCAACAGCTTGCTAAAGGAGACCCAGAATGATACTGAAGAAATTAATGCACTAAAAAATATACTAATCCAAATGGCAAAAGAGGTCCAAAAAGTCAGTGACGAGAAGAATGCCTTGAGAAGCAAATTGGTCAAAAAGAAAAGGAGATCCAAAAGCTCACCCAAGAAAATAATTTCTTCACAATTAGAATGGAACAAATGGAAGCTAATAACTTCAGGAGAAATCAAGAAATTATAAAACAGAACTAAAAGAATGAAAAAAAATAGAAGACAATGTGAAATATATCATTGGAAAAATCACTGACCTAGAAAATAGATCCGGGAGAGATAATTTAAAAATTATTGGACTACATGAAAGCCATGATCAAAAAAAGAGCTTAGACAGCATCTTTCAAGAAATTATCAAGGAATGTAGCCTTGTTATTCTAGAACCAGAAGGTAAAATAGAAATGGAAAGAATCCACTGATAATCTCTTGAAAGTGATCCCAAAAGAAAAACTCCTAGGAATATTGTAGCCAAATTCTAGATTTCCTAGGTCAAGGAGAAAATATTGAAAGCAGCCAGAAAGAAACAATTCAAGTATTGTGGAAATACAGTCAGGACAATACAAAATTTAGCAGATTCTACATCAAGGGATCAAAGAGCTCATAATATGTTATCCTGGAAGTCAGAAGAGCTATGATTAAAACCAAGAATCACCTACCCAGCAAAACTGAACATAATACTTCAGAAGAAAATGAATATTCAATAAAATAGAGGACTTTAGGGCATTCTTGATGAAAAAAAAAAACCATATTCTGAATACAAAATTTGACTTTCAAATACAAGAATAGAGAGAATCAGAAAAAAATAAATAGGAAAGAGATATCATATGGGACTTACTAAAGTTGAACTGTTTACATTATTCCTACAAGGAAAGATGATAATTGTAACTCATGAGAACTTTCTCAGTATTAGGCTAGTTGGAGGAGATAGATAGATGGATAGATAGATAGATAGATAGATAGATAGATAGATAGATGGACAGATGGAAGGATGGAAGGATGGACAGATGGATAGACAGATAGATAGATGGCACAGGGTGAGTTGAACATGAAGGGATAATATATAAAAAATAAAATTAAGGAGTGAGAGAGGGATATATTGGGAGGAGAAAGGGAGATATAGAATGGGGTAAGTTGTCTTACACAAAAGAGGCAAGAAGAAGGTTTCACAATGGAGGGGAAGAGGGAGGAGGTGAGAGGGAATGAGTGAGTCTTACTTTCATTGGATTTGGCTTAAGGAGGGAACATACACTCTCAACTGGGTATCTAACCCAACAGGAAAGTTAGGGGGAAGGGGATAAGGGGGGATGATAGAAGGGAGGGCAGATTGGGGGAGCGGTTAGTCAGAAGCAAACACTTTTGAAAAGGGATGTGGTCAAAGGAGAAAATAGAATAAATGAGGGGGCAGGATAGGATGGAGGGAATTTTATTAGTCTTTCACAACATGACTACTATGGGAGTGTTTTGCATAACTTCACACGTATAACCTATATTGAATAGTTTGCCTTCTTAATGAGGGTGGGTGGAGAGGAAAGAAGGGAGAGAATTTGGAACTCAAAGTTTTAAGAATAAATGTTAAATATTGTTTTTACACGCAATTGGGAAATAAGACATATAGGCAACAGGTCATAGAAATCTATCTTGCCCTATAAGAAAGTAAGGGGAAAGGGGATAAGAAGGCAGGGCGGTGATAGAAGGGAGGGTAGAGTGAAGCAAGGGGGCAATCACAATGCATGGAAGCTTGGGTTGGGGGGAGGAAGAGATGGGGAGAAAAGTTGTAATTAAAAATCTTGTGGAAACGAATGGTAAACTAAAAAATAATTAATTAATGATAAAAATATTTGGTTTACTAAATAATTGATTATCAATTGAATTGTTATTCCCTCCCTTTAATTAAAAGTGCTCATACCAAAATAATCATTATTTTGAACCCATTATCTATCTTTTCTTACATCAAACATATCCATAGCTGTGTATCTTTTTCTGTATTATATTTAAACTATTCTCTTTTTTGACTCCTCCATTAATCTGCTGTCTCCTTCACAGGATGTTTAATTTTATACTCTTTCATGAACTCTCTTCTTATTCAAGCAGTCCCCTCTCACAGAAGCCTCTATGTGGAGAGAGGGAGGCAAAGAAAGGTAAAGTTAGTGGCCTATGAATCAGCTCAAAAGGCCTGATTTCACTTGACCCTTAAAGCCCCAGCATGGCAGGCAGGTACTATGCATCCTGGGGTTCTGCTCCTCTGTGCACTCTCTGAGAAGAGACAATCAGGTAGGATGTTTTCCTGTTCTGCTTTTGTTACCATTTCCTAGGAATCAATTTTCCCTAGCTCCTGCCTCCCCCCCCCTCCATAGGTATCCTCAAAAAATACTGTGCGTGGTATGCTGAGCAATTCTCTCAACATTTTGGGAGAAGTATGCCAATCAGACAGGGTCTGATGACTGGGGGTCAAAGCTAGGAGGTCAAATGTAAAGGAAAGAGATTTTTTAGCATGCTATGGAATCTGTTCTCACTGAGAGCAAATCCAGATTCCAGGGCTACAGATTTGGGTTTTATAATTTCAGACCCAATGAGAGTAAACAGCACAGAAGCAGCATTCTGCAGCAGTTTAGAATAAATAAGCAAAGCATTTCACAGGGAAAATAGGGTAGAGAAAGACAGGAATACTTCAGGGAAAAGGGGTCATAATTTTGAATGCAAGTGGCAAGAGACATTCCCTTTTCAAGGGCAGAAGACAAAGGAAAATGATCAAATGCTTTTATTACTATGAAGGCCGTCCTTAAAGATATCACCTGGTCCTTGTTCAGTCACTTTTCAGTCGTGGCCAACTCTTCATGACCCCATTTGGGCTTTTCTTGGCAAATATGCTGAAGTGGTTTTTCATCACCTTCTCCAACTCATTTTACATATGAGGAAACTAAAACAAACAAGTTAAGTGACTTGCCCAGGGTCACACAGCTCATAAGTGTCTGAGGCCAGGTTTGAACTCATGAAGTTGAGTCTTCCTGACTTCAAGCCTGACATTCTGTCCACTAGAGTTGCCCCAGATACTGCAGGCTCTCTTACCTAAGGATCATCAGCTTTTGTTATAAGAGTGGATGAGACTATCTGGTTTATACCATCCTTGTATAGAGGTTGGGGACTTTCTGATATTAGACCAAAGGTAGTTGGGTCATTTCTACATTATAAGTCCATCAAGATATGAAATGATTATGGCTCCTATTCCCCCCCCCCCATAGGTGATAAAACTCCCAGACCACCAATAGCATATGGTCACATTTCTTATCTAGCTGCCCTCCCAGGCATAAAAGCCTCTACCCAAACTTTGGGTCATTTGGGGCAATGATCCTGACTATAACTCTCCATTTCAGAATGATAAAATGTCTTCTGTTCCCAGTAATCAGGAATCCTGTATCTCTAGCCAAAGTGACCCATAGATGCCAGTGCTACTGGTATGTGGCTTTCAGCAAAGGCACTGCTGGGTGAAAGCTCTCTAGGGCACAGTGTTTCTCAACCTTCCTAATGCTGCAACCCTTTAATACTCATATGTGGGCCTATCTGCATGTGGGTGGACCTGCTTGGAGACGGACAGAGGAGTAGTGTCTCGGTTCCTAAGACCATTGAAAATATGTGTTTTCCAATGGTCTTAGGTCAAAGGGGTCACGACCCACAGGATGAGAACCGCTGGTCTAGGTAGTAGTGATGAGTCATCACAGATCTCTAGCTGGAAGGGGCCTCAGACCATTTAGGCCAACCCCTCACTTTATGTATGAAAAAAATAAGGATTCAGAAGGTTGAATGATTTGGCCAAGGCTACATAGTGTAGTTAAGTTAGGATTAGGCATGGGGCAGCTGTATGGCACAGTGGAGGAGTCAGGAAGACTCCTCTTTGTGAGTTCAAATCTAGCCTCAGACACTTGTTAGCTGTGTGACCCTGTCACACTTTAAAAGTCACTTTAATCTTGTTTGCCTCAGTTTCCTCATCTGTAGAATGAGCTGTAGAAGAAAATGCAATCACTCTAGTATCTTTGCCAAGAAATCCCTGAATGGAGTCAGGGAGAGAACAGAATGACTGAAAAATGACTCAATAGCACCAACATGGTAGAGTGGATAGGGAACCTATTTTGAACCAGGAAGAATTTAGTTAAAACCTGACCCCTGACACTTGCTGACTGTAGCACTCTTAGAAGGTTATCTAACTTCTTAGCCAGTGCTCTAGGAAACTTAGGAGTTTCAGAGAAAGCGCCTACCTTCACTGGCAAAGGGAATTCCTTCCCATGGAATTACCCCTCTCATAATGAAGTCACAAATCCAGTCTCCATCCACAAATAGGTAAACTTCAGAGGCAGGATCAGGCTAAAATAGATTTAATGAACTCCCTGCCTCAGATGAGAAAAGCAGACATATCCCAGAAACCCAGACAGGTAGGCAGTGAGCTAGTAGAAGGCAGCCAGCTAGTACAGTGGCTAGAATGTTCAATTTAGATTTAGGGAGACTTGACTTTAAATTCTCTCTCAGATACTAACTAACTGTGCAACCCTGGGCAAGTCACTTAACTTCTCTGTGACTTAGTATCCTTATCTGTAAAACAGGGATAATATGGAGATCTATACAATATTGTTATTTCAAAGAGCAAACAAGATATTATATGCAAAGCTCTGTGTAAATATTAAAGCACTATTTAAATAATAACATTGCTACTCCTACTGCTACTACTCCTACTCCTACTACTGCTATTACTACTACTACTACTACTACTACTACTACTACTACTACTACTACTACTACTGCTATTACTACTACTACTACTACCACTACTACTACTACTACCACTACCACTACTACTACTACTGCTACTACTAGTACCATCACTACTAAAAAAAGGAATGAAAATGTTCTGTATATGTTTTCATCTTGTCTTTGAATGATGTAATTTTAAAGGCAGAAAGAACTCTAATGGTCATCTAATTTAACCCTCTTGTTTTACCAATGAGGAAGTTGAGGGTCAGACTGTTTAAGTGCCTGGACCAAAGCCCCCCAACCTACTATTCAGTGACAAAGCTAGTTTTCTGCATCTCCTTTCAATATCCTGTCCACAATACCACTGGGCCTCATTGCAAACCAAATGGAACCCAATGATTCTGTTGAGGCAAAGTGATGGGGCAAGGCAAAGTTCTCAACATTTTAATTTCTGCCTTTTAAGGAGAAGTGTTCCCTGTACCCAGGGGCCATGATTTTCCCTACAGCATGGTCAATTCTAGAGGCAGTATGATGTAATAGCTAGAGTATTACTCTTGGCATGAAATCTTGAACTCCTGGTTTCATAGGGTGCCTCTAACCCCTAATCAATAGCTTTGTGATGCTGGCAAAATCATGGGCTCATCAAATCATAGCTTCAAAGCTGGAGAAGAACTTTGAGGCCATCAAAGCCATACTCCTTATCTTACAGATAAAGCACCTGAGTCCCAGAGAGGAGAATTGTTTTACTCACTGTCACAAAGTCACCTGAAAGAAACACCTTTAGCCTCATAAAAAAGGGGATTCAAGGACATTTTCTGTCTTGGGGCTCAATTGTTTGCAAATTCATGTTTAAATACACGGAATCTTGACTTTCCCAGGTAGCAATTAGAGATAGGATTTAAACACAGGTCCTCTGAATCCAGATTGTATATTCTTTCTGTATTCTTTCAATATTCTTTCTTTTATCAAGATTACTTTTAAATTCTTAATTTCCTTGCACCTTAGGCAACTCCTTAGCACTTACCTACTGTTTCATAGATGGAATGCTATCTGTGTTAGTGAAGATGGTTCTCAGACCGAGACATCCCTTTTCTGTCACAGATCCTTTGTAGAAGACTAATTCTTGGGTATTACTGATAAATTGCTAATAACGGGATTTTATTGCATATCTCTCTCAAAATAAGACTATATGTCTTCATGCTCTCTTCCACTCTATAAATATAATTTTACTATGATGCCTTTTAAACTCAATATTTCCCCTAATTTATTGGCTACTCTATTATTCCTTTCCCCAAGCCATTAGTAACAAGCTTATTTTGAAATGTGAAAAGAGGTAAAGCTCCCACCAACTCCAGGGCTGCTTGGTTGCCATGGTGATAAATGGTTTAAGAAGGTCTCATTTATTTAAAAATAAATTTAGAAATAATTGAGCCCCATGAGATGAAGTCTCTCTGAATCCCCTCTTTGGTGGAACTTGATGCATTTCCTTCAGGGGACTAATGGTATTTTAAGGAAATTTCGATTAATCACGGAGGCTCATAATCAGGAATGTTCATGTCTTCTTGATTTGAGCTGGACCAGGGAAGCAGGTGGATGGAGTTTGACTCATTCTCCTTGATGAGGCTTAACTTGAAGCTACTGGGTGTTGAAGAAGAGATTCTAAAGAGGGTTTAAAGGACGGTCCCCCTGCAACAATCGTGGGCTGTGACTTTATGGCAATTAGCCTGACCTGGGGAAAACTGCTTGAATCCTTGCTAAGAGGGAGCTTGGAGAAAACTTGGCCCTTGCTGCATCTTTTGTCCTGGCTAAGACAGGGGGTGACTAGACAAGCCAAAGAAAATGGCAGGTTGGTTTGAACATGCTTTTCTGTCCATGTCTCTTGATTCAATTCTCTTCAATTCTTTGTGTCTCTAACACCTAGCAGAGTTTTGCCCCGTACATAGTAGATGCTTAGTAAATGCTACCCAGTCAAATAATTGAATGAAAACAATTCCATATTTGTTGGGATGTAAATGACAATAGCTGACATTTAGAGAGCAGTTACTATGTGCCAGGTATCATGCTAAGTGCTTTCCAAACATCTCCTTGTTCCAAGCAGCAACCCTTTGAGCTAGGGGCTGGTATTATCTCCATTTCACACTTGCGGAAATTGAGGCAAATGGAAGTGAAGTGACTTGTCCAGGGTCACACAGCTTATAAACGTCCAAGGTCACATTTGAACTCATGTCTTCCTGACCCTAGGTCTAGCACTCACAACATTCTGGAGTGTCGCCTGAACCAAATTAAAATCTAATTAGGAAATAAATAACAAAATGAATACAGTTCAGCAAAGCATGGATAACGTGAGTGTGTGATTTCCTCTGTCACCACATGGCCTGCAGGGACCCTCAGGGATGCTTCGGTGGCTCCCATTTCTATTGCAGTTTGACACCCGTGCTCTAGACTCTGTACCAGGCAGTGTGTGAGATGCTGGGGATTCAAAGGCAAATGTGAACCAGGTCCTGTCCTCAAGGAGCTTACGCTCTATCAGGGTATCAGGGGATACAGCATATACATAAATGTTAATACACACATGCATATTCCTAAGTATGTGGGTGCATCTTTATACATATATATACACACATGTATATGTACATATGTGCATATATACTCTCAATTTTCCAGATTACTGTCTTCTCTAAGTTTTCATCACATGGGTCTCCCCCTACCTGCATTGAAGCCCCTTCTTAGTGTCCTTTGCTGGGTCTTCATCTGGGTCACATTCCCTAAGCACAAGTGTCTCCTAAAGCTCTGTCCTGGACCTTCCTCTTTCCTCTTTTTATATGAACTTGCTTGGCAATTGCATCAGCTCCCCTGGGTTTGCTTATTCTCACAATGCCCTACACCTCACCACTAGTCTCTCTCCTGAACTCTAGTACTAATCAAACTCCTTTTGCTTTTCAGCCATCTCAAGCTCAACATTCTAAAACTGAACTCATTTTCTTTCCCCCCAAGCCCTCCTCTCTTCCCAAATCCCCCACTACTATTGAGAGTGCCATCATCCTTCCATTTGTCAAGGCTTATAACCTAATTATCTTCCTCAACTCCCCATTTTTATTCACCTCACAAGACCAATGAGTTGCAAAATATTGCAGTGTCTACCTTCATAAGAGCAGCCAAGTTGCCGGTGGATAGAGCACCAGGCCTGGAGTCAGGAGGGTTTGAGTTCAAATCTGGTCTCATACACTTACTGGCTTTGTGACCCTGGACAAGTCACTTAACCCTATTTGCTTTAGTTTCCTCATCTGAAAAATGATCTGGAGAAGGAAACGGAAAACCACCCCTGAATCTTTTTCAAGAAAACCCTGGATGGGATGACATCACTGAGAGAAAAACAAACACCTTCATAACATCCTCCACATCAGCCTCCTTCTCTCCATATAGCTACCACCCTGGTACTGACCTTTATGGCCCCTTGCCTGAACTATTGTCATAGCTTTCTACTAGACATTCTTGCCTTAATTTTCTCCCCACTATAATCCATTCTCCCTTAATAGCCAAGATGATTTTCCTAAAGCACAGGTCTAGCCCTATCATTCCCTTACTCAATAAACTTTGCTGGCTCCATATTATTTCCAGAGTTAAATATAAAAATGTTTTGTTTGGCATTTAAGGTTATTTATAGCCTAGCCCCTTCCTACCCTTCCATTTTCCTTCCTCTTTATTCCCTGCCGTACACTGTATAGTCTAGCAACACTGGCCATCTTGCTGTTCCTTGAATACAGCACCTCCTAGCCTGATTTTGTCATTTCACTGGCTGCCGCTGTGTCTGGAAAGCTCTCCCTCCTTAGCTCTAATACCTGACTTCACTGACCTTCTTTAAGTCTCAATTCAAATCTCACCTTCTACAAGGCACCTTTCCTATTATAGCACCTCCCTTCTAAGAGTATCTCCCATAATACACGCACACACACACACACACACACACACACACACACACACACACACACACAATATGCACTCACATAGTTTATTGCGTGGTGCCTTCTCCATTTGAATGTAAGCTTCTTGAGGGCAGGGTCCATGTTTTTGAAATTTCACATATCCTCAACATTTAGCTGGGCACCTAATTAGTAATTACTAAATGCTTGCTGACTAGCTGGCAACTAATTGACCAGGGACAATTTCTCATCATTGGTTGAAAAGTTGACTACCTGGAACTGGTCAGTCTCCTATTTTTTTTTTTTTGGAGTGGGGAAGACAAGGCAATTGGGGTTAAGTGACTTGCCTAAGGTCACACAGCTAGTCAGTGTCTCAAGTGTCTCAGGTCAGATTTGAACTGAGGTACTCCTGACTCCAGGGCTGGTGCCCTATTTACTGTGCCACCTAGCTGCCTCTGGTCAGTCTCCTATTAAGGGCAGGGTGGTAAGTAATAGAACTTTTTTTCTGTTTTCTGAGAACCTTATCATGCTTAGACAATGTTTTTATTTGGGAAACATTCATTTTACCTCTTTGTATGGGTGCAGTTTGTATGGAAGCTAGGCAAGAATGTCTTGTTATAGGTAATGGGGTGATAACTGACAATAAAAGACTGACAGATTCTGAAAACTATATTTTGAGAGGTACTAATTGGGACTAAAAAAAATAGCAGATTTTGCCCTTGTTAGTCAAGGTCCAGAGAAGCAATGGAGGGAGAAAGCACTTGGATTTCCTGTCTTTGAAGTAGAGTTTCTGTGGCTATTTAGAACAATCCAGACACTCAAAATTGTAGAAAATACAGGATTTAGAGCCAGAATCTGGACTCAAGTGCCAACTGTGACACTTCCCAGTTGTATGACATTGGAAAGCTCCTTAACCCCTCTGAAGACCAATCATAGGATCATGTATCTGGATCTGCAGGGGACCTCAGAGGCTACTTAGTCCAACCCTCTCATTTTGCAGATGAGGAAACTGAGGCCCCAGTCATAAAATGAGTGGACTGGATTCACTTATATCTCATACGTGTAAATCTGGGAAACCAAATGTTGGCCAGAGATACAATTGCAACTTGAAAAATTATTCTTGGTCATTGATCATAGAGTTATAACTAAGAAGGGGTGACTAGGGCACTGGGTATGGCTCAGGGGGGCATCCCACAAAAATGAAACTGTGCACATGTAATGGTTATTCCAACGTAAAAACTATTTAAGAAGCATCTGTCTGTGTGTAATTGGGACATTGATTAGTTAGACCAATAGCAAAAATGAATACCAAACCAAAATAAAGGATGAAGATGAGAAGATGACAACGTGAGCAATTATGACAACTTTAACCTGACTTATGGCAAGCTGGCAAAATACCTTTAAAACAGAAAATAGATGAAGGAAAAGAAACTTAGGCTGATTTTCACCATCTTGTACAAATACCTGTTCTGTTAGACAAATAGGAAGACATGGCAACCAGGACTATGGTCGCTGGAGAGATTTATTTGTAAAATATTCCTGAGGATGATGGGAGCAGATTTGGAGAGATATCTCTGCTTGCAACAATGAAAACCAATCAAGAAGATAAGTCTGAAGAAAGGGTAATGAGAAACTCATCTAAGCCAAATCATCCAAGGATCATCTGCAGATGAAGGAAGGGACTTGAAGGAAGATTAAGTAGAAGAAAACTATCATATATCTAAATTTTCCTCCATCAAACTGCTTTCATCATCAATGACACAGGAACCACTTTATTTGGACTTGGATGCCTCAGCTAATTTATCATCAGACATCCATATCACACTTGCTATAAGGCATTGAGCAAGGTCCTAGAGATACAGAACCGAGAATGACACAGTGCCTGAAATTTGGGAGCTTATGTGCATGAGTCAGGGTCCTGTGAGTTCATCAATGTGGGAAGTCCAACTACTACCTACAATCCCTCTATCAATTATTGTCTTAGCATTGTCTGGGTTCATAGAGGCTAAGGGACTCACCCATGAATGCATCAAACCACTTTGCCTTACTCCTCATCACTGCCATCTGAGCTTAGACCCCAGCACCTCTCACTCAGATCATTGTCACAGGCTCTTCTTTGGTCTGCCTGCCTCAAGTATCTCATCACACCAACCCTTTCAACACATGGCTGACAAATTGATTTTCCTTAAACACAAATGTATCCCTTGGACTTTACTCAATAAACCCAACGGACTTGCTATTGTTTCCAGAATAAAATATAAACTCCTTTGTTTAGTTTTTAAAGCTCTTCAGAGCTTAATTCCAACATGTCAACTTATCTTTCCAATCTTATTGGATATCACATTCCTTCCCATACTTTGTGTTCCATCCAAAATCTCTCTCTCTCTCTCTCTCTTGTCTCTCTCTCTCTCTCTCTCTCTCTCTCTCTCTCTCTCTCTCTCTCTCTCTCTCTCTCCAAATGCCAGTGTTTGTATGTAAATTATTTCAAAACAGTGCAACTTAAAAAATTTTGTTGATATTTTCTGGGTTTTTTATATTACCACAGTATTCCTTGTAATCCTTCCCCCACCCTGAGAAACATCCCATAAGATAATTTTCTTAATAGAAGGGGAAAAAGGGAACATAACTAACTGATCTATTGAAAAAGTCTAAAAACATGGGGAATGTGTAAAACCTGGGGACCTCCCACCTCTACCATGGGGCAAGTTGAGGGGGGAGTGTGCGCAACATTTCTCACATTTTTTCTTTCCAATCCAGTTTGATCTTTATAATTTTGTTAGTTTTACTATTGATTTTTTTTTGATGGGCAGTTGTTCTTTCCATTTCCATTGTTGTAGCTATTGTGTAAGGCAGCCAGGTGGTGCAATGGATAGAGCACCTGGCCTGGAGAAAGGAGGACTTTGAGTTCAAATCTGATCTCAGACATTTATTAGCTATGTGAGGCAAGTCACTTAAACCTGTTTGCCTCAGTTCCTCATCTGTAAAATGAGTCAGAGAAGGAAATGGTGGACCAATCTAGTATCTTTGCCAAGAAAACACTAAATGGAGTCATAAAGAGTCAGACATGTCTGAAAACTCAACAAGAGCAAAGTTATTATGCGTATCATTTTCTTGGCTCTGCTTCCTTTATTTAACATCAGTTCATAAAGATCTTTTTATGCTTCTCTGTGTTCATCACGTAATTTCTTACAGCATAGTAATATTCCATTATTTTTGTGTAACAGATTTGTTGAGACAGTCCTCAATTGATGGTTATTTTATTTCCTTCCACTTCTTAGTTATCATGAAAGTGCTACTACAAATACTTTGGAGTATTTGGGGACTTTTTTCTTATTGATGGCTTCCTTGAGATATATGCCCAGTAATGAAGGCTCTGGTTGCAGCACAGGTGTTTTTCACCTGCCACCCTGGTAGGCTTTTACTCCTGAAAGATGGTGGCCAAAATAGCTGTTGAGGCCTAAGCAAATATATGCAGCCTGAAGATACAGTCTCCACAGCCATGGAAAGAGGGAGGGGTGACCAACCTGCAGGATGGTTTTAGATGTAAGCTGGTATCTTTCCCTGAGTATGATAGTGCAGCCTCATTGCAGGTAGTATAGGAGATGAGGGAGAAGTACTGAGTGAGTATACATTTCTAGGGTTTTTTTTTTTTACCTTCTTTTGTATTCCCAGTGTCCTAGCCCGTGGAGATAGCAGAACTTGCTTTATCTTTGACTCATAATTTGTGTTTTGGATGGGTTTCAGAAATTGTAGGGATTGTAAAAAATGTCTAGTCTGCCATTTTGTTAATCATATGACCCAGAAGTTGGTCTCAATCTCTTAGTGTAGCTTTAAGCTTGTTGATTATTTTCCAGTTGAAGGTCCAACATTCTATGCCCTATGTAACTCTGCCTTTACCAGCCCCACCCCACCGCATATATTTTACAAATAAATATTGAAGGCTTTTATCTGTTAACAGGTTATCTCTCAATCATGGCGTGTGAGAGGCTTGAAGGTAGGAAACATTTTACCCTTATCTTTATATCTTCTTTGCCTAGAACAGTACTTGGCACATAGTAAACACAATGAATGTGTGTTAAAATTGATTGATAAAGTACTTGCATGGGATAAAAGAGAAAGCCCTAGGAGATATTAGAATCATGGGCTATGCTATAGATTTCTCATATTGGGACTAATCCAGTATTTTGTCGGTTGGAGAATGCTATATGGGAAGGGGAGGAAGGGAGGAGAAGTTTCACTATTGTAGCTTCAGAGGCAGGTTTCACCCAGTGCTCCTCTGTCTCAGACACAAAGGATGGCATATATAAAGCAGATGTTTTAGAAAGCCAAGGAACAAGAAACTGAGAGGCAGAAGTGAGAAGTACAGATGGTGAGCAGATGATTCAGTTAGTACCAACCTAGCCAGCTGTGTGTACTGCCAATGTGCCCTCTTTAATAAAAACCTAACTAACGAGCTTACTCAGGATAAAGACAAGAATCCCACAGTCACAAAATGGGAGAAAGCTGTTCTTTCAGGAGAAGCTTAGACTTCCCAGAGTTTATGCTTCCATTGTCACAATTTTTACTCATCATGGCCAGCTTCTCTTTTTGCCTCAAAGTTCGGCCAGCTTTTCATGGATACTCTATATATTATAATCTCTCTCTCTTTTTCTTTTGCTGGGGCGGGGGGGGGGGGGCAGGGCAATTGGTGACACTGCTGGTTAAGTGTCAAGTGTCTGAGGCCAGATTTGAACTCAGGTACTCTCGACTCCAGGGCTGGTGCTCTACTCACTGAGCCACCCAGCTACCCCCATATGCAAGTATCTCTTTTTATTTTCTTTTGTTGACACAAATTTTATTGAGACTTTTTTTACTTTATTGTCATTTGGGAGTATATTCTTCCTTGATCCCCCCTTCTTTTGCGCAGCTCTGCCACCAATGCATTAGTAGGTCTCTCTATCCATAGCCCTTCCAAAATTACATTTCTTGACTTTGTCAATCTATAGAGTGTGAGCTACAACTTTAGAGTTGTTTTAATTCGAATTTCCCTTATTACCATTGTTTGGCAGCTTGGTTCCTATAGTCATTTGTGGTATGCAATTGTTTGAAGATTATTTCTATTATCTATTGAAGAATAGCTTTTGGTTTTATTTATTTATGCACACATATATTCACACACATACATACATGTCTATATATGAATATGTGTGTGTGCCTGTAGGAATTCCCTATACATCCTGCATGAATTGTAGTGGTCTTATTTAATGCAAAGCTTTTTCTGCACGTGAAAACTTCTATCTGCATTGGTTTTGTTTGTACTAGAACTTTCTAATTTTATGTATCTGGAATAATCTATTTGATCTTTTGTGATTACCTCTATCTTTCATTTAGTTAAGAATTATTTCGCACATAGACTTGCAAGAGATGCCTCCTTTCTTTCTCCTCTACTTTTAAAAATGATATGACCTTTTATAGTCAGGTCTCGTAAATCTATTTGGACTTCATGATTATATGTGGTATGTGATATTGATCTAAACCTAATTTCTTTCCAACTGCTTTCCCTTTTTTCCCCCAGCAGTTTTTATCAAATAAGGAGTCTTTCCATACAGTAATTTATTTTTGTTGGTCTATTAAATAGTAAATTGTTTTCATTAACTTCCAGTTCTTCCTTATCTAAGGTATTCTATTGATCTATTTTCCTCCTTTTTAAACAGTGCCACATAGTTCATATGATTTCTAATTTCTAATATAGATTGAAGTCCATGAACGTTATGCCGCTTAGTCTTATTTTCTTTTCATGACTTTCCTATAGGCTCTAGACATTTTGTCATCTTTTCTCCCTTTTAACTAGGATTCAGCATGTGCTGCAGTATACTGCATAAAGCACTTGAATCCTACCACATAGTCTGATCAAATGCAGACCATCTCCAATGAGACCAAGGTAGGACAATAATGAAGTATGGTGGGGCCCATGTTTAGGGACAGCAGAGTAACAGAGTCCTCAGGAAGCAACTGACACAAGTTGGATATTGTGCCAGACTTGGAGGGCATCAGGGAGAAGCTCAATAGCTTCTTTTTTTTCCCAAGGATCCTCCAATCAGTCCTGCCCATCCTGACTCTAGGCCTTCATGTGTCCCCTCCAACACTTCCTTTAAACAGACAGTTTGTCCCTAAAAGCCACTGGGTTATTTTATCATCCATCATGAGATGTTGGAAAAAGGCCTTTACTTGGAATGAGAGGATTGGAGTTTCAGTCCCAGCTTTGGGAGTCACTAGTTTTGGGGGCAAACCCCTTCTCCCTGTGCTTCAGTTTCTTCATTTGTAAACTGAGGAATGTTGGGTTACTAGAGAGAACTGGAGGAAAATGAAAACTCTAAATTCCTAAATTGAGAGGTTTATTCAAGATAAGCAGTGACACCCTTCCAGCTTTGTATCCTACGATAGCTGCCTGATGAGCAAAATATCTGAGAGCACATGGTACTGCCTTGAAGAAGGAAGTGTGGATTTATGTGTTCGGGAGCCTCAAAATTATTATCTGAGCTGACTTTGACCCTATGTATATAAAACCTTATTCTTCTAATAAAAATATACAGTTACAACCTAGTTGGAAGGAAAAAAATCAAAATATAAAGACAGAGCAGAAGAAATCTAGGAGAATATGGGAGTCCGATGTGGTACCTACCATTCTCAGGACACTGTCTGCTACTGGAGTCACTGTAGAGATGCTTTTGATGAGCTTACAGAGAATGGGCTTACATCCCAATACTTTATTCAATTACAAGAAGCAGTCCTTTAATCCATTTACACAATAGTCCACAGAATATTAATATAAAAGAATAATAGGACAGCAAGTTGTTGTGAGACCATTTCTATCTAATTACATTTAAAATGAGAAGAGAAGTGTAATGGAAAACCCTCCCCCAATTAAAAAAAATTGATCTTAGGCTGCTTCAGAGAGGTGTAGTGAAGGCCAACACTAAAATGTTGATTTTGAAAGGTGAGAAAATTAAAGTAATTGGAGAGACATGAAGAGACCCCAGATATTTGAGAACCGGAACAGACTACCTCATCCATTCAATCCAACCCACACCTGAAAGGAATCTCCATTGTCATGCGCCCAGTGAGTCCATGGCATTTCTACCAGTATTGCATTAAATTGCAAATTAATTTGGGCAGTATTATCATTTTTACTGTACTAATTTGCAATTTAATTTAATACAAATAGAAGTGCCAATGGGGATTCTATATAGAAATAGATAAAATTATAATGAAATGTATACGGAAGAAACAAATGGGAAGAACATCATAATGCAAGCTGGGGGGGGGGGGTGATATGTTCTCAGACTTTAAAACAAAGACATTATCACCAAAATTATATTGCACCAGTTAAAAGGAAGTATAGCAAAGAAGGCTTTACAGAATAGAAAAGATAAGCGAGACATCCAACCAAATGTTGACAAAATATCAGTGCATGACAAACCCATAGAAAATGGAAGCCAGGGAACTGATTCAGTATCCAACCAAAAGACTGGGGGAAATTGAGTAGTAATTTTCAGGAAGTGGATTTGGACTGATATTGAACCTCATGTGGTCCAGTGAATCTCAGCTAGATGAGTGACTTAAACATGAAAGAAAAAGAACCACGAAAATAGTTGGAAAGAAAATAGAATAATGCTTGTTTCTTAATTGTGGGGGTGAGATCACACTTTTTTGTTCTATATTCAACAAATAGAAGAGATTATTAGGTACAAGATGCATATGCTTGATTACAATTTTTAAATTGGCAAAGCAAAAAAATATTCATCAGAATCAAAGGAAAATAGACTGGGACAATATGGTAAATATGACAAATAAAAATGACGTTTAAAATATTTAAAGAACTGCTAAAAATTTACAAAAGAAATGAACTACTAGTCCACAAAGGATACATGTTCAAAAGATGTGAACAATTTTCAAAAAAAGGATTGCAAATTGTTAATGTAATCAGTTGAAAAATTCTCACAGCTTCCCTAATCATCAAAGAGATGCACATTAAAGCAACACTAAGACACAGCTGTACATCCATCAAATTAGCCAAAATAATTTTAAATAAAACTCAATGCTGGCGGAGTTGCATGAGAATAGATGCATCCATTCACTTAAGGAATGACAAATGGGAAGTGTAATGGTGGAGGACTCAAAGTCATGACATATGATGAGTTTTTGAAAGAACTGGAATTGTTTAATTTTCTTTGTTTGATTGAAATGATTTCAGCACATGTTTATTACTGTTTGGTAATATTAGTGAGGGCAGTCTAGTTAAGGACTAAATCAGAGTAGATGCCTCTTCGGTCCCTTCCAAATCTTAGATTCCAGGATTCTATGAAATAAAAATGCAGAATAAGAAATAAATCTTAGTGAAAACCCATATCATTTTACATAGTAGAACAACATTATTTTAAAAACCATAAACATTTTTACTATGTACTGTCTAGATATATTTTGATGTTTAACAATTTTAGTTCTTTCTTTTCTCCTTTGTCTAGTTGTAGAAGCAATCCTAATGGACAGTGAGCAGGTCGTGGTATAAGGAAGTCCTGAGTTCACATTGCTTCAGTGACACCTATTGACTCCATGGCCATGAGCAGGTATTTCTGGCCCCACACAGTTCTCTAAGGCTCTAAGTTATAGAAACAGGGGCTGCTCCACATGGGCAGAGTCTGTATCCATAGAAGGAGTTACCTATACCAACATGATCACAGGTCTGGACCAGCTACTCCTCATCTTCCTTGACAAATCCTTGTAGCTAATCAATTAACAGGATGATGCTGATCTCGCTTTGTGACACATCCAGTCCATATTTCTTCATATTTATCATTTTGTGGCACTATAACAATGTTAATTAGTACATCACCCTTGATTCAGCCATTGTCAGATCATCATCATCATCATCATCATCATCATCATCATCATCACAGTAACTAAATAGCATTTTAATAGTTTTGTAGTGCTTTGTATATATTATCTCACTATGACATGTATTTTGTTTCCAGTGATTCAATATTGAAAGTAAACCAATTATAACTATTTTGACATTAATAATTCCTTAGGCATTTTATTAATTCCTACTGAAAGAGAAACAATGAAATCACAGGATTAAAAGGGGCAATAAATTTTGTACTTTGGATTGACTGCATGTTGCCATGTTGTTTTCCAAAATGTCTACACCAGGTGACTGATTTTACTACAATGCATTCTTCTCAGCAGTTTAAAAATAAACATTTCAGAGGGTCCAGTGCAGCACTCACATTGTTTTTCTGTAATCCCGTGTTCTTGTTACAGAAGGACATCCTTTGAAGATAATATATTTCTCTGTCAATCTCTCATATGCTACTTCTTGTGTACAAAGTCAACATCACAAAATGCTGAGCCTCCTTAGGGATGCAGTACTTAATCCTTATTCTGTTTCACCTGCAGTTTTGATCCTTTGGAAACACAATATAGCATAATGAATAGAGAACTGACCTTGAAGCCAGGAAAACCTGGACTCACGTTCTGTTTGTCATGTACTAGTTATATGATTCTGAGCAAGTTATTCAACCTCTCAGTGCTCTAGGTTCTAACACTTTAAATTGCTAGAAGGTGTCAACCTGCACTGGTGAAGGTCATTTCCTCACTTAGGAGATCCCTATACCAGAGGAAATAATTAGAGGTCCAGTCCCTAGACCTCTCCCTGTCCTTGGAGATTATGTTTTATGGTTAGTAGCCACATAGCATCATTAGTGAAATATTGGTGTTGGGAAGATGTGCTCTTGAATCAAGAAACTACTAAGGATCACAGAGATTACTGCATATTTTCCCTAATGCAATACTGCCCACTGTATTCTCCTATTAAATTCTGTATTCAGCTCATTGTCTGCCTACAATGCTTCTGCAGGTCATCTAAGTGATTGATATATGTCTTGGTATGACTACATCAATAGTATGCTTGTCAAACTGCAACTCCCCCCGATTGGGTAAGGGCTTTTAATTATCCCAAGGCAACATTTTCCATGGCCACTGTATGCATTCATGCACAAACACCCTTCCAGCTCTTTAAGCACAGCTGGAGTGATTGGTATCTAAGTGGTTTTACTATGCTTAGTCATCATAGTCCATTCTCCTGCCAGGCTCTCCCTTGAAGGATATGAAAGGTATCAATCATTCTGATGATTCAATTCTGACTCCTTTCCATCCAGAGTGACTCACACATGATGAAATGCAACTCATCAATTTTACTTACTCTACTCCATCTTCTCTTGAACAGAATCTATAGAAATGTGCTGTTGAAACTTCTTTCCAATTATATCATTTTACCTTTTAGTTTGTGAAGTTTAAAACTTAGCATGTAACTAATGATTTCCCTTAGCAAAGCAGAAATGTTGATTTTCTTGAAAGTACTGAGATAGTACAGAGTAAAGCGTATTTTAGTTTCCTTGTAATAGTGTTCACCATCATAAGCTAGAGGCTTAACTCTGATGGCTGTGCAGCTGTTGGACCAACATGGAGTGGCTAATGATGTGAATTATTGACCCAATGCAAAAGACTTGAAGAAACTAGTGAAGGTCTTTTCATTTTATGATTTCTGCTTAAATCCAAAACTCAAAAATAGTTTTACACTTGAAGACTAATTCAACTAATACCTAAAAGTGAAAATAATTAGTAAATATATTCATTGAGTTTTATTTAGCCTTCTATAAGGACAGAGACTGGATCAGTAATTTTATTGGCATAAGGAACTCTCTTAGATGAGGAAAATCCATCTACCAATGCAGGTTGTGATCTTCATTGCAACTTATTGTTTAGAAAGCTGCCTAGGATGCTGTGAGGCCAAGTGAATTTTCTAAGGTTATACAGCCAATAAATGTCAGAGTTGGGACTTCAACACAAGTCTTCTTGACTATGACACCATATTTGTATCCATTTTATCACATCACCCAGCTAAACCTTCTATAGCTTTAGCTAAAGGTAACTAAAATTGAAATACATTAGGGCGAATGGACTGTCAAATACAACAATAAGCATTTAATAAGTACCAATTTCTTTCAAGGCATTCATCTGGATCCTAAGGATACAAATTAAATTCAATTTAGTCATTGGATTTAAGAGATTATTGACTTACTGAAACTAGAAAAGGAAGAGTTGTAATGGTTTCTAGGACATTAGGAATTGATAAGAAAGTGGGAAGTGTCTCCTTAATGGGAAAAAGACCCTGGAATACAAAATTATTAAGGAAGGTAGTGATAAGAATAGTTTATACTAATGTAACATCTGGGTATTCACAAACTCAAATGATTCTCACCACAACTTTGTGATAGAGATTGTGCAACTCTTATCATTCTTATATGACAAGTCAAGAAGCTAAGGCCTAAAGAGCTTAAGGCTTAAGCTCACACAGTCAATTAAGAACAGAGCCAGGATTTGAACTCAGATCTTCCAGCTCCAAAATCCAGAGCTCTTTTCACCGTGTCACACTTTCTCTCAAGTAGTGTCAGCAGAGGATAAACTATCTTGGGGAAAATTGATATTAAGTTGGGAGAGTTGTATTTGGGTGAAAAGATATGGGTTCAAGATGGCAAACTCTGTCACTTAATACCTGTATGATCTTAGTTATATTACAAAACAACCTATCTGGCCTCAGTAATCTCATCTATAAAATAAGAAGGTTGAATCAGGTGATCTTTCAGGCCTCTTCCACTGAAGTTTTGAAACCATATTTCTCTTAATGCTGTTTAAAATTGCATTGGCTTTTCTGACTATGACATCATTCTTTGAGTTACAATGAACTATCCAATCATTAACATAGACATGACAATCAAATCCATGGGAATTGGGACCACCAAGTATAGTGGTATAGAGTACAAAACTATAACAGTTCTTTTTGTGGTGATAAAATAAAAAACCCAATAACAAATCTGGAAACTAAGAGAACACCCATCATTTGGGGAATGGATGAACAAGTGTAATGGTAATTAATTTAAATTTGACGACCCCTTTTTTGTTATGTCAAGTAAGCAGGTATTTAGCCCTTAGTAACAGAAGATGTGAACTCTGTCTCCTGTTGCTGATATAACAGAAAGGAGTTGGGTGAGACAAGGAAGTCAATGTGTGTGTGTGTGTGTGTGTGTGTGTGTGTGTGTGTGTGTGTGTGTGTGTGTGTGTGTATATATATATATATATATATATATATATATATATATATATATATATATATATATATATACACACATATATATATGTAAGAAGAGCCCCAGAGAGAGACAGTCAGAATTAGAATTTTCCTCCTGGTGGGCTCCTGGTGGAGGAAGCAGAATTTTCCTAGCATCTGGAAGCTGGGCTGCTACTTGTTGGACTGAGAACTGAGTTGGAGTTTTCTTGAGACCAGAATCTGGTAAAGGCTAAAGTTGCTGCCAAGAAGGCCACCTGGAAGGCTGAGATTTCTTGCCAAGAAGGCTTCCTGGAAGGCTGAGATTTCTTCTGGGTCCTAGGGCCAGCTGAACTTCTGGAGGACTGAAGAAGCATGACTGGGATGCTAATACTTTGTTTGTTTGTGGCTTGGTTGATCCTGGAGTTCCCAGCAACATAAGTTGTGAAGCTTTTGAGATGTGCAGGACCCTGTGAATTTCCATGTGTACTGGGTACTGCCTGGAGGACTGGACAAGGACCTGGGAGCTGTCTGCCTCTGAGTCCAGGTGACTGTTTGGTGGATTCAGGTAGGAGCTGGGACCATGGAAAGGAATCCAGGGAATCTGAGAGACTACCCCAAGTCAAGATGAAGAAAAGGCCTCTCCTTGGATATTGAATGTGTGATAAAATTGAAGTTTACTAGATACCAAGGGGTGGAGAGTTTGTGTAATTTTCTAATGATTGTATTTAGTGATTAATGATACTTAGTAATTGTGAATCTGGATAAGTGACTGATTAAGTTAACTTATGATTCTCCCATGAGTGGAAGACTGACTTGTATTGTGAAATGATTGAATGATTAAGTAAGGAGAGTTTCCTCTTTAAGGAAACCAGATGATTATTCTTTTGTTCTTTGTTCTAAATACTGTGACCACTTTGGTGAAAATTATGTGGCCATTCTAATGTTAAGCTGTTGTAAACACTATATTGTGATTTTCTGTGATAAGATGTAATGTTGTGAATATTATATTGTGATTTGTTATGAATGTTTGCCTTGATTTGTTATGGAATAAAAGGAATGTTCACTATACTGTGTAATAAGAACCTTAAAAGATGTTCACAGTAGCATTCTCTTGGGAAGCTGCTTGTGCATGGCATTACAACAAGCTATCATATATGAATGTAATGGAATAGTACTATACTGTAAAAATGAGGAAGGCAATTATTTCAGGGAAAAGAAAAAACCTGGAAAGACCTATAAGAACTGATGAAGAGTGAAGTAAGTAGAACCAGGAAAGCAATTCATAGAATAACCTCAACATTATGAAAACAAAGTTGAAAGACAAGAACTTTTCAACTCAATGATCAATTGGGATCCCAGAGGACTTATGATGGGGTGTGCTGCCCATCTCCAGAAAGAGAGTTTCAGGGTATACAGTAAGATACATCATTTTTGGAGATGGTCAGTATGGAAATTTGCTTTGCTTGACTATATTTATTTGTTCCAAGAATTTTCTTTTTTCCCAGTGAGAGGGAGAAAAAAAAGTTGAATGCTTGAGAACTGAAAGAGAACTTGAAGTATTGCCTATCCATACCTCTCCAATCTAGTAGTTTTGCAATACATTTTTAACCCATGTTGAACTTTACATTTATCTCACAATATATTCTATTTTCCAAAAATGAATGGGACAAGAACATAGGTTGGATGACATTTAGGAAAAGATATCTCACTTTCAACAATCCCAAGTTGTTCCCTGATAATTAAAAATTTCATCTTTCAAGTATCAACATTTTTCTGGTGATATCAGATGAATGGCTACAATCTTTGAAAAATCACAAATATGGATGACCCAACAGCTAAAGAAGAGACATATACCAGGCATAAGAAAGCTTCATCATGTTACCAAAGAAGACTTTTGCCCCCAAAAGTGGCATAAAATGTATCCAACAGAAGATATTGATGGATTTGGATCAAAGGAACCAAGATGAAATCTTGACTTGTCAACTTACTACCTGTGTGACCCTGAGCAAACCACTTGGTCTCTGTAGGCCTCAGCTTTCTCATCTGAAAATTTCAGGGGTTGTAATAGATGAGCTTCAACATCTCTTCTGGCTCTAGTGTTATAATACCATATCTGATTAACAAAGAATTTGTGGGCTGCTTATGTAGTGAAAGAGGAGAATGGAGAACCCAACTGCAGGCACATTTAAATACTTTGAAGAAGGCCCTTGATATGAAAGGCTTCCCTGTGGGAGATTTTCTACAGAAAGCATGAGTATGAAGGATGAGGCCAGATGAGAAGTTATGTACAGGTTGTTATCTGTACCGCTGGAGGGAATAACTACATTGATGAAATAATGAATCTAGTGAAGTGTATCTCATATATTCAGTCTCTTCTTATTAGCTGTAGACCATTATGCAGTAATATTCATTTCTAATCCTGTGACCCACCATTAGCTATCCCTCACTGTGGGTTGTCTTGTCTCAACCCTTAAAATTCCATAGCAACAGAATTAGGTGTTACCAAAGTAATCTGAGAAACCACTCAGATAATTACGATCACAATGTTATAATGATGTGTAGGACAACAATTAGCAAATGCCAATTACTTTCCCAAATTGGAGACATAGGAGGGAATTTAGAACAAAGTCTTTGATGAAACTGTGGGATTAAGCCTTAGAAAACAGGCTGCAATAACATTCATTAAAAAATGTTGTAAGTTACTGTTTTTTGAAGTGGAGACAGTGGTAGAGACCATCTTGTCCAACTTCATTTTAAAGATGAAGAAATTGAGCCTCAGAAATATGGCTAGGGAGTTATAGCATTGGGATTTGAACTCATATGAACTATTTTAAATAGTTATGTTATAAATTGTTTGGAGGAATAATTGGTATCTTAATGTTACAATTTCTTATGTAGTTTCACATTCTGCAAACATAAACCGTGCTCATCTTATGGAGATTTTCTGAGTCTGGTATTCATGACTTTGTCCATACCATTGATAAAATTACTTAACAAGACTGCAACAATAGGTCTCTGTGACATTCTACTGGGGGCCTCATCTGAGCTGTTATAAATCATTTATCAGTATGGTTACTCAACCACCCCCAAATCTATTGTAGTGTATTACTGTTATTGTGATGATGATGATGATGATTTATCTCACATCTGCCATAGGTTCCCAAAGTGGGTGATACCACCATTTGGGGGGGACCCTGGAATGATCCATGGGGGTTATAGTAGTTTGAAATGATGAAAATTTAAAAAAATATTAAAGGGTTAAAGAAAGTAGATTTGGGGGGCACTGAGTAATTTATTAAAAAGGGAGTGGTAGACCAAATAAGTTTGGGAACCTCTGGAACTATCTACAAGAGTAGCATGAGAAACCTTCTTAAATGATGGACTTAAAAATCTGGGTAAACTTTGTCTCCAGTATTTGTCTTTATCTTCCAGTCTAGAAGCTCTATAAAAATTAAATGAGGTCAAATTAACATGACCTGTTCTTTTTGAACTCATGCTAGTTTGTCACTACTTGGAAAGAAAGTCTTGCCATTCAAATTGTCCTACTTGCCACTCCCTATTGACAACATTCCATCCCTCATCTCTGAGACTTGTTTCTATATCTGAAATTCACACCCATTCACCTCTTCCCCTTAGAATGCCTCACTTGCCCCAAAGTATAGTGCAGAGATCATCTCCTGTAGGAGCCCTTTTTTGATTCGCCCATTTGTTAATTCTCTCTTCTTAAAATTACTCTCCATTATTTCATATGTAATTCACAGCTACTGATTTCTATCCAGGTTCTATCCACCCATGTAGTGGGAGCAGTGTCTTAACACTATTGTCCCCCATATCAGTTATAAAATATGTTGAAACTGTCCTTGAGATTTAGGCTCAGTCAGGGGACTAATGTTCTAACCATTGTTGTAGCTTCCTCAGCTCAAAAGAAGCAAGATATTAGAAGTTAGGTGATGCAGTGAATAGAGTACTTGCCCTTTAGTCAGGAGTATTTGAGTTCAAATCTGGCCTCAGACACTTGACACGCTTACTAGCAGTGTGACCTTGGGCAAGTCATTTAACCCCAACTGCCTTGCCTTCCCCCTCCAAAAAAAAAAGGATAGGAAAAGTTGGAACTCTGCTCTCAGACTTCTGATCATGGACCAGAAGCATGCACAACCTCATGAAAGTATACTCAATTCAGTCAATGCTGTATCCTGGCTGATTATTCTCTCCCTCTTCCAAATGTCCTTTTCTTGTTTTGGCTAAAGTAGTACCATTTCATCAACTGTTAGATGAATTATGAGTGTCTAATTTTATTTCTTTTTGGAATCTAAACTGTCAGAAAACTTGTCTGAGTCAGACTCAGCCTGTGACATCCCAGTAAAATATATTAATGTAATGATACTAATTTATTAATATTTCCAGTATAGTTTTCATAAGTGTCAGGGATGATAGAGGATAGAGCCCATAGTTAATAATATAAGTGGTGATTTCAATAATGATTTTGACATGAATTTTTTTTCTTAAAAAGCTCATATCAAAGTAGCAGAGACAAGATGGGAGAGGAAAGGCAACTACTGAGCAGAATTGTTCCAACACTCCCTCCAGACTTTAAAATAATGTTTCAAATCAAATTTTGCTGCAGAAGAACCAACATAACATCAAGGTGAAACATTTTTCCAGCCTAAAACAACTTAGGAGATTGGTAGAAGAAGTTAGTGACATTACACTGACCCAGAAGTAGGCACTGGTGACTGTGGCAGTAGCAGCAGCCCCTTGGGGAGCTGTCAGTCCAGAGATGGCAAGGGGTCATACAACTGGTCAGAAAGAGATTGTAAGTGACGCTTTACTGGCACTGGGTGAAGCTGATGCTGATTGTCACCTCTCTTGTCTGTACACAATTCTGAGACAGAGAAGATTCCTCGTGATTGATCACAAGGAAGCAGGGGCCCTGGTCATAATTTCAAGGCAGAAAAGAGCACTAGCACTTGAAACTGCAGGAGAGCAGGAGACATGGTCGCAGTTTCAAGGCTGAGGGGAGCTCTAAAGGTTGTGGCTGCAGGAAATACCAGAGCACAGGCCAGGAGAGCAGAGACCACACATCTTCCTGTGTCACACCACCTTTCAAGTATCAAAAACCTGCAGACTCCCAGAAATAGCTCTGAAAAAAGCAGCACACAAAAGCCTAAATAAAACTTTGGACAGTGCCTTCTCACCCCCAGGTGAGCAGAGACCAACATTAACAAAGTTCAAAGTCAAAATGTTGGCTGGAAAAAATGTGTGCACAACAACAATAACAACAATAACACCACAACACAACTTGACCATAAAAAGCTACTACTGTGTCAGGGAAGACCAAGATAAACTCAGAAGACAACAATATGAATGTAGTTACAACCAAAACCTCAAAGAGGAAAAAAATACTAACTGGACACATACCCAAAAAAGGATTTCTGCAAGATTTATAGAAAGAGCTAAGAGTAGTAGAAGAAGAATTGGAAAGTGAAATGAAAGTGATGCAAGAAAGTAATGAATTGAGAATTGAGAGTGTGGTAAAAGAGGAACCAAAACACTTAAGAAAATAACATCTTAAAAACAGGATTCGCCTAATGGTGAAAAAGAGGCACAAAAATTGCCTGAAGAACAAACTCCTTAAAAGGCAGAATTGGTCAAACGGAAAAAGAAGTAAAAAGCTGACTGAATAAAATAATTCCTTAAAAATTAGAGCTAGGTGGCCCAGCGAATGGAGCACCGGCCCTGGAGTCAGGAGGATCTGAGTTCGGATCCAGCCTCAGACACTTAACACTTACTAGCCATGTGATCTTGGGCAAGTCCCTTAGCCCCAGTTGCCCCTCCAAAAACAAAAACAAAACAAAACAAAAAAATTAGAACCAGGCAAGTGGAAGCTAATGATTCCATGAGACTTCAAGAAACAATAAAACAAAGTCAAAAGAATGAAAAAAAAATAGAAGGAAATAGGAAATATCTCCCTGGAAAAACTACTGACCTGGAAAAGAGATTGATGAAAGATAATTTGAGAATTACTGGACTGCTCAAAATCTAGGACCCTAAAAAGCATCAAGACATAATATTTCAAGAGATCCAGATAGTAAAATAGAAAGAATCTACCAGTCTCCTAAAAGTATCCCAAAATGAAAACTCCCTGGAATATTATAGCCAAATTGCAGAGATCCCGTGTCAAGGAGAAAATATTGCAAGCAGTCAGAAAAAAAAAATTTCAAATATCATAGAGGCACAAGCAGAATCACACAAGATTTAGTACTTACACATTAAAGGAGAGAGCATTTGGAACATGATATTCAGGAAGGCAAAGGAGCTAGGGCTGCAACCAAGAATCACCTTCCCAGCAAAACTGAGGATAATCCTTCAAGGGTAAAATAAATATTTCATAAAAATAGATGACCTTTAAGCATTCCTTATGAAAAGACTAGAGCTAAATAGAACATTTGACATACAAACTTAAGACTCAAAAGAAGCATAAAAAGGCAAACATGAAAGGGAAATCATAAGATACTTAATAAAGTTGAACTTTATATTCCTATATGGGAAGATAATACATATAATACCTAAGAATTTTATCATTATTGAGGCAGGTATAAGGAGTTTATATAGACAGAGGGCATGAGTAGAGTTGATTATGTAGGGACGATCTCGAAAACAATGAAGGGATGAGAAAGAGTGATGTCCTGGGAGAAAGTGGAAGGAGGAGGAAGAATAGGGAAAATTATCCCACCTAAAAGAGGCATAGAAGGAAGAGGTTTTACAGTAGAGGGGAAAATGGAGGGTATGGTGGCAGCAAATACTAGAATCTCGCTCTCATCGGAATTGGTTCAAAGCGGGAAGAATATACATGCATACATGTGTGTGTATATGTGTGGGTACACACGTATATATACACATGTGATATATACATTATATGTGTGTGTATATATGTATACATGCATATATATGCACATACATGCACACATCACTCAACAAAGAAATATGAGGAGAAAGGATAAGAGAAAGGGAATGACTATAAAAGGGAAAGCAGATTAAAGGAAACAGTGGTCAGAAGCAAAACAGACTCTTGAGGAGGGACAAGATAAAAAGAGAAAGATAACCAGAAGATAGGATGGAGGGAAACATACAGTTGGTAATCAAAACTGTGGATGTGAATGGAATGAGTTCACCCACACAATGGAAGCAGATAGCAGACCAGATTAGAATCCAGAATCCAACATGCTGTTTACAAGAGACATACTTGAAACAGAAAGAAACGGCATGAAATGAGAAAATGGAGCAGAATCTATTATGCTTCAGCTGATTATTCCTTTAACCTTACATGTCACAAGAAATGTAGGCACATAAATTTCTTCTTTCACCTTTTATTTAACTTGTTGGTGTCCAATGGTAGCAATTTCTAGGGGAGGGGGAAGGAATAAAAGAAAAAAGAAATTTACATGGGAACGTTATTGTTTAAAAGGAATTATACATAATAAATTTGCATTTTCATGTGCAAACATCTGTCTTAAATTATACCATGTTATGGAAATACTTTATTTTAAAATTTTAGTTTTAATTTTAATTCATTAATTGATTGATTAAATTAATATAATTTTAATTAAAAAATAAAAATTGACTTATCCCCAAATATTTACCTAAGCATAATAACAATAGTGAGAGTAATTTTATGTTCTTCCATATTTTAAAATATAATTATTGATAAGATTTTATTCACAAATCTTATGATTATGCATTTCCTATATTTCCCCCATGTCACTCCTTTTCATCCTCCCGTAGCTATGCATTATAACAAGGATGTTTTTAAAGAAGATAAAAGGGAAGAAGAGGTAAAATATTAGCAAAACCTATTCATACGCTGACAAAATCTGAGGCCTTTTTTTAGAGAAATTTACTATTAAAATGTTTATATGACCTCATTGTCTGTGGATTTCTCCCAAATGCATGGATTCCCAATCACACGCTTCTGCAAAGGAGCGCATAAAGTGAGAAGTTTCATATCTCTTCTTCCTTGATCACGTTGGTCCTCTGTAATTTTTACAACATTAATTTTAAATTATTTTCTAGTGTTTATGTCATTTACCTGGTAGTGATTACTTCACTTTGCATCAATTCATGCGTCTTCTCATGTTTCTCTGAATTGATCATTTTCATCTTCTCTACAGCACAGTAACACTATTCTATTCTATTTATGTACCACTGCATTGCCAGACATTCATCTAATATTGGACATCTGCTTTGTTTCTGGTTCTTTGCGAACTCAAAAGATACTGCTACAAAAATTTTGGTATGTATCAAGCCTTCCTATCAACATTCTTTTATATTTTGTTAACTTAAATTCTTTGCAATTTAAATTAATCATATAATCTAATCTTGAAAGGAATTCCAAGGTCATCAAAACTTCTCCTTGAACTAGGCACAACTAGATTCTCCCTGCCCGCATGACAGGCAGTTACCTATCTTTCTCTTAAAACTCTAAAGGAAGAAACCATCATTTTCTTTTGATATGTGCTCCAATATTTAATATAGAAATTGTTTATTTAATGTTCTTTTTGTTCAGATATATAGCAATAGGCCACCATTGGCCTTAAAATAACTCATTAAATGCTGGCAGAAAAAATAGGTCTTGTTTTGTAGCCAAAGGGCCTGGTTTCAAATCCTGACTCTTCCATTTATGTCCCGTGTGACAAGTTTCTTAACATCCCTGTATTTTTTTGAGTGAGTTTTCTTGCATGTAAAATGAAGAGGTTAGATTAGATGCCTACAAATGACCCTTCTCCCTCTGGGTCCATGATATTATAATATATTATTTTCTCTGCATAGCTCTTTCCACTCTAAGCCTAGAGAATGTGAGTTAAGAACTCCACCTTTGGACTTGTTTTTCAGTCAATAACCATTTATTTAGTATAAAGTATGTGCCAGGCACTTTGCTAAGCTCAGGGGCTACAAGGAAAGTAAAAAGACAGCTCCTGGCCTCACGGAGCCCACAGTCTAATGAAGGAAGGGTATATAAAGTCCATAGTTATAAACCAAGTAGCCATTTTAGAGTGAGGAGAATCAGGCTAAATTATTCTATTCTCTCTCATCTGGTCAATCTCACTTGCCAGTGCCTTAATTACTATCTCTTTTTTGTTCAGTAGTCTTCGTTTTGTTCTCAAAACAGTCCCAGACTGTACACAGGACTTCAGTGACAGCAGTGTTAAGTATGACATGAGGGTGATTTCTTGGATCTTCCATGTCATATTCTTAGGAAGCATAATAATTTTAGCCACTAAATGAAAGTCACTTGTCTCAGCCTCAGGTCACTGTTCTAAGATTCCACCTTATAGTTGGGTTGCCAAGCTGTATTAGTGGAGAAAGTTCTCACAGAGGTTTTGTTGGATTTTTTCAAAATATATTATCATATTTCAGGCATATTCTGCTTGTGAACCGTGATGATCTCCTTTTTTCTGTCTTCATATTTTACATTCATTCCCAATCTTTTTTCTATGGTTACAAGTAAACCACATCTCTTTTTTTTCTCCCAAAACATTTCTTCTTTGTTTAAATGTGTTTTCAAGTATTCTGAGGGAGAAAAAAGGGAAATAGCATGGGGGTCACATTGTGAATTTGATGGGAGATTAGAGTAGTTTCTAAGGAAACTAATAGTTGCTTATGTAAATATTTGCTGGCTTTTTTTTAATAGATTTTTTTATTGATGTCTTGTATTTACACTACTTAGGTCTCTGTATCACTCTCTCTACTTCCCATTAAAAGAGTTATTTCTTATAACAACAATTTTTTAAAAATAGAATAAAGAGGGAAAATTCAGTGAAATAAAATTTTAAAATGAAAAAATCTGAATCTGTCATTGAGGCATTATTACACAGCTATGAACTATGCCTCACTTTGCTTATGTAAAATTATCATTTTTAAACCTGACTTAAAAAAAAACTAAATCTTTTCTTTAAAAGTTAGGGCTGGTAAAAGAGACAAGTTAGATGAGAAATAAATCTAGTTAGAGGAAAATAAGACTGTCAGAGTTCTAGAAAAATGGCTGAATGAAGAGTTGTGGTTACTTCTAGCTCCCCTCTATTATCTCAAAATAGAAAGAAATGTGCAAAATAGAATAAATAAACATTAATTAAGAAACAAGAAAGAAAAACCTCACAGCAAAGGAAACTGCTAAAATGGGAAAGGAGTAGACAATCAAAAAGCTCCAAGACAATGAATAAGTACTGTGGAGTCAAAGAAAATGATTTTAAAATCATTGAGGAGAAGGAAAATTTACAGGAACTAGGAACAATGGAATAATGGCAAAAATTTCCATGATGGTTCAGAAGAATAAGACCATAAAAGGAAGAAAATAAAATTAGAGTTTGTAAAGAAAAAAAAGAAACAGGAGAATATATATCTTAGACCAAGCCATAGAAAAATCTCTGCAAAACATTGAATTCTTTGAAAAATAGAAGTTTTGGCACTCCAAAATACCAAAATGCTAAAAACAAATTGGAGTAAATCTGCAAGTGGAGGCAATTAAACCTGAAGATAAACTTTATAAAAAACTTCAGAATTATGGATCTTCCAGACAAAATAACACTACGAAATAGAAAGCCTAAATACCATATTTCAGTAAATAACTTGAGAAACTTGCTCAGAAGAATTGAGAAGAGAGAGCACAGAGGATACAACACATATTTTGTCGTCACAAAGTCCTAAATTCAAATATGGCCTTAGATACTTCCTAGCTGTGTGATCCTGAACAAGTTGCTTAACTTCTATTTGCCTCAATTTCCCTACTTGTAAAATGGAGATAATAACAGCAGGTACCTCACAGGGATGCTGTGAGGACAAAATATGTAAAGGACATTGCAAACCTTAAAGTGCTATGTAAATACTAGCTATCATCATCATCATCACCATCATTATATTATTATGATCAGTAGTAGTAGCAGTACTAGCAGTAGTGGTGGTGGTGGTATACAGGACCACAACAGAAGGGCTACTTTTAACTCACATAAATGTTATGGTTATGTGTCATAACTCAAGGATTAAAAAAAAAAACACATTTAAGCAGAGAGAAAGAAATCCTTCATATACAAACAAAAATAGTATTGCAAGACTATTCTTCCTTTATGAGAAATGAAAGAAAATATAGAATGTGATATTCCTCAAAGGAAAGGAAATATACTTCCACCTGAAAATAACATGCTCTACAAAATTGTACTTAACCACAAATGAAAAAAGATAGAATTTCAGTAGAAGGGAAGAATTTATGTCATTTGTTGTGAATAAATGAGTCAGTTATTTGAGATTCAATTCAATAAAGAGAAGAAACAATAAAGGTGAAAATGTTCATGTAATAATAGACTAACTGATATTTACACACTTCTAAAACTATAAAAGTATATTTTAAAAATTCTTACTTTCTTTGATGTGTGTTGAGAGAACAAAGAGAGAACAAAGAATAAATAAATTTCACAAAGGGGATAAGTAGGAGAAATGAAGGGGGAAAATGAATTCACATTTGTGGTCTATGATGTCATCCTCCATCATTACTTAAGATTGCTAAGAATTATACTCCATAGATGAAGCCATGTTAAATATAGAGATAGGGGGTTGAGGAATGGGATGAAAAGATGTCGACATATACCATTGGTGCACCTGTGAAAGATAGGAAAATGGAGCTGTTCTCGTTTCAATTTCTTGTCTTGACTAAAGATCATTAGAAGACAGAGAGAAGTGGAGAGAGAGCAAGAACAAGAGAGGAGAGAGGAGAGGACAGGGGGAGAGAGAGACAGAGAGACAGAGACAGAGACAGAGAGACAGAGAGAGACAGAGACAGAGACAGAGAGAGAGAGAAAGACAGAGACAGAGACAGAGAGAGAGGCAGACAGACAGACAGACAGACAGAGAGGCAGAGAGAGACAGAGAGACAGAGACAGAGAGAGAGAGACAGACAGACAGAGAGACAGAGCGAGACAGAGAGAGAAGGAGGAGGAGGAGGAGGAAGAAGAGGAGGCAGCGATGGCAATGGTGGCAGCAGTACAGGTAAAAGATATTTCAGAGTAGAAGTGGAATCAAGGACTGCTCCTGAAAAAGGGTGACTCAATGCTTTATTTCTCTTACTCTGGATGTAGAGTACCTTCCACTGTACTCCATTATTTCTCTAAGTGTTGGTGAAAGGAGGGGGGGCTGGAAGAGGAAGTGAGAAACAGAGAAAATGCCTACTCTTTCTCCTGGCTTAATGTGAGCGGGAGATGGGAAGGCGATGAGAAAATGCATCTAATCCTGGAGAGAGTAGCCAGGGACAAAAGGCCTTCTTGGAGTACAGAAAGTAGATAGAAGGATCATGAAGGAAGAGGTCTGATAAAAGCAGCTTGTCAACAGCAAAATTAACAGCAGGAGGTGGGGAGACAGGAGGCATAATAGAAAAAGCAGGGCAGAACTTGGAACATACCAGGACTGTTAAGAACTATTAGGAAATGCACATCTTTTTTCTTCATTAAGAAGATCTTATCTTGAACACTGCCATAATAACTGATGAACGAAATGTTCTCTGATGACTCAGAAGGATACAGCTGAGGAGGACAGGTGTGAGATGATGGGATGAGTGAGTTGGGAATGTTAGGTACAGAGGAAAGTAGGGGAGCTCTTACCTAGGCAGCTTTCCAAGCTGAATCATGAGCATGTTGATGAGAACACATATCCACACTAAATCCATGCAGTTCTCAGAGGAAAGCTTATGTTTCCAAAAACATTGTAACAAAATAGGAAAAAAGAAGATTAACAACTTGAACATGAAGGTAAAAGCTGGCAAGAAATCCAATAGATTAACCATCCTCAAATACGCACAAAAGAAATCACTTTGAAAATTAGAGGATAAATAACATGAAAGCAAAAATGACTATTGAGTTGAAGTAAAGATCAGCTTTTTTGAAAGCTTGAGAAAATTAACAAACCACTCCTTTATTTGATTAAAAAAAGAGAAAAAAAGGAAAGCTAAATGATCAAAACACAAAACACAAAAGGTGCATACACACCAGAACAAAAATAGAAAACGACCGTATTGAATTCTATGCCAGGAAAACAGAATTTCAAGGAAACATATACACACACATAGCTTTACAGAAAGATAAAATAACATTAATAAAAACAGGAAATAGAGACCCTAAACAACTCACCTTAGAAAGGAAAAAGGAACCAGTCACAGAGAAAGTATTGGGAATGATGCAGATGGATTCATGACTGAATTCTATCGAATGTTCAAAGTATTTATATAATTTGTCAATAAGTGAAAGGCAACACTTTTCCAAAGTCATTTTATGGTGCTGATACCTACATAGGGGAGAGAGAAAACAGAAAACAGCGCACCAATGTCACAAATACACTACCCATAAACATTTATTGAGTCTCTGCTATGTGTTAAGTGCTGGGGTAGAAACGTAGGCAAAAAGCAGTCTCTGACCTCAGGGACCTCACCATTTAATGAATATTGTGAAAATATGGAATAAATTTCCAACAGAGACTACAAAAACATATCCAAATATTATTCCTTATGGACAAAGTGGCTTCTAATATCAATACATAGATAATTAGACATTTGAATAATTAATATAAGCATAATTATGTTATGCTAATATAATATGCATAATTAACAATATACATGGTAAAGTCAAAGGACCACAATTATATTCATAGATTTAGAAAGAAGGCTTATACAAGATTAATTTATATTTAAAATCTCTAAAACATAAAACAATGGAAATGTTCTTCTTCAATATGTTGAAAAGCACACATCTAAAACCAAAGGCTAGCATAATTTTCAGTAGAGAGACCCAATATGTTCCCTGGTAGAGCAAGAAATCCCCTTACCTCCACTGTCTTTAGCTGTTATTGTTATTTTTAAGACTGGGTCTCCCTACTCTGTTCAGGTTGGAAGAACAGGGATTACTCATGTAGCCAATTCTACTACCAAGCTCCTACCATTCAACACCAGGGCTTTAACCTGTTCCATTTTCAGACCTAGGCCAGTTCTCTCTTCAGGCATTCTGATGACCCTCTGTTCTCAGGGGTTCATTATATTAGTGCCAGACTTAGTATAGACACCTGATTAACTTAACCCATTGAGTTGAACTCCTAGATTCAAGAGATGTGTCAGCCTCACACACCTCAATAGCAGGGATTACAGGTATGCTCCACCATGCCCAGTCCTCCACTATTATTATTATTTTGTTTTTTGGAGGGGGGAAGGCAGGGCAATTGGGGTTAAGTGACTTGCCTAAGGTCACATGACTAGTAAGTGTGTCAAGTGTCTGAGGCTGGATTTGAACTCAGGTCCTTCTGACCCCAGGGTTGGTGCTCTATTCACTGTGCCATTTTAATTCAATTTAATGCCATTAAAATGCATTAAAATACTACGTGCATTAATCTAATGCTAAACTAAACCAAAGATGTCAAATTTACAGAAATAGGAAAAATGATAAAATTAATTCAAAATAATAAAAGATGAAGGATTTCAGAGGAAATTGTCAGGGAAAAAAAGAATGAAGGGAACCTAGCATTACTAGATTTCCAATTCAACTATAAATGAATAATTTTCCAAATAATTTATTACTGGTTAATAAAATACAAAAGCAGATCAGAGGGCTAGACTGTATGGCAAATTTTTAAAAAATCAGTAAATAAAAGAATGCAACAAGGGAAATAATTTCTTATTTGATATGAACTAAGAGGAAAGATGAAAAACAGTTTGGTAGAAAATAAGTTTAGACTAATACCTAAATGAGAAGAGATGTATGCAATTTACTTTGACTCAGAAGTCCACTGCTGGGGAAATCTTCATCTGCCAACATCGCCATAACCCATTGTTGCTATCACCATATGTTTGGTTTACAGTCACCTAAATTACAGAAAGAAACAAGCACCTATGGAACACCTAGTCTTGCAGAACTATAGGTGGTGGCAAAGGTCATACTATCTTTGTTGTTGTGTTTTCCATTTTCTGTGTTTTGTCCTGTATACTTTGTAAACTCAACCTAGTTTTGACTGGTCTTTTCTCCAAATTTCCAAACTAAGTTAAAGTTCTTTTGCTAGCATCTCTAGTTCTGCTGTGTCCTTATAACATAATGTGGCCTATAAAGTGAAATTCTTGCTTCTAGGGTTCTAATTCTAAAATGGTCTAAAATGATCATCTCCCCCATAGTAATGTACATGTAAGTGTAAGCTCTTTCCCTCTCTCCTTCTCTCTCTCTGTCTCTTTCTCTGTCTCTCTCTCTGTCTCTCTCTCTCTCTATCTCTGTCTCTCTCTGTCTCTCTGTCTCTGTCTCTGTGTCTTTGTGTCTCTCTGTCTCTGTCTCTGTCTCTGTCTGCCTCCCTCCCTCATCTATTGAGATGGAAGACATGACTTCCTCTTCCCACTCCTCTACCCCCATCCACCAACCAGTTTCAAAAAGAACTCACTGGACAGGTTCATACAAGATTCCTAAATCAGAAATCATCAAAGTTTAAATATCTGATGCCATGAATGATTGATACCAAACTATTTAGAACTGAGTTATTATAAGTTTCCATTATGAGACGTAACAAAGCAGCCACAGAAGGGTGAGGAAACAAGGATGAACTTAAAGGATAGAAGAAGAACTCATGGAGGAGGAGAGGTAGTCTCCACTCATGATGAACTTGGGGAATCCAATCTTTATCTTCATGTTACAGATTTGTCGAGGTAATCAGGTATTCCTGTTTTACTTCAATATGCCCAAAGTATTGCATCTGCCTCTTAATGCCAACATAGTCAGACCGCAATCTTATAATTTTGTATTTTCCAAGACAAAATCCCTTCAAAATCTCCTTGGTAATGTTAGGCATCATGGTGTAGTGGAAAGAGCAATAGATTGGGGATCAGAGGTTGTTGTTGTTAAGTGGCGTGCAACTCTTTGCAATCACATTTGGGGTTTTCTTGGCAAAACACTGGAGTGGTGTGTCATTTCCTTTTCGATTTCCTTTTATGTAGAGGAACTGATGCAAACAAGGTTAAGTGACTTGCCCAGGGTCACACAGCTAGTAAGTGTCTGAGGTCAAATTAGAACTCATGAAGATGAGTCTTCATGTGTCTAGGACCAGAACTCTATCAACTGCACCACCTAAAGGACTTGGGTTCAAAGAAAGCTTGTCATTTTCTACATGCACAATTTTACCAGGTCACTTCAACTAATTTAGTTCATTTCCTCGCCTGTAAAATGAGTGATGGTTTAGTTGACCCTTAAGATCAATTCTAGACTTAAAGACTGACTTTTCTGGTTTTCAATTCCCTCATATTTAAAAGTTAATGATTTGATTGAAAATTCCAACATTCTTTCTAGTTTTAAAATTCTATAAATTCAAAATGCTCAAGACACCTCCCTT
This sequence comes from Pseudochirops cupreus, assembly GCA_028627135.1. NCBI lineage: Eukaryota > Metazoa > Chordata > Mammalia > Diprotodontia > Pseudocheiridae > Pseudochirops > Pseudochirops cupreus. The sequence continues at coordinate 408,654,900 of CM053583.1, read as the reverse complement.
TGTCCTTTCAGTTCTCTAATGTAGCACTAAGTTAGATGATTCAACAGAGCATGTGTCAACCTTGGGAATGTGCTTCTGCCTGAGGATGTTGGAGATGGTCCAACATTAATGTGCAGAATGGTACCTTAGTGGAGATCTGGCACAAGACACAAACTGTCTTGCACAATAGGGATAGCTGGACCCAGTGAGCAGAAACAACATAATCCCTTTTTCCATTTTGACCAACATCTACACTGCTCTGGTGTAGGTAATATGGAACCTTGATCTCCATTTGTACAGCTATCAACTTCTCTCTGTGGGATCACCGTCCTTTTCCTATGAGAGGATGCCTATTCCATTTAGGTGCCTGGAGCCCCAACTTGATCCTCAGCAAATATCTTACATGTTCTCTCTTTCACTGTGACATCTCTTTTCATAAAAGTCCAGATCTAGTGGGGGAAAGCAGGTTCTTTTCCCTTTTCCCTTTTCCCTAATCTTCTTTTGAAATAGACCTAGTAGGGAATCCAAATGGGAAAAACCTTGAGTTGTTAAGTGTCATAGTTGACAGTGTAAGCCACTGTTTTTTCACTCAGCTATTACAGTGATCTTCTTAAAGTTCTGGTCCCCTTCTCAATAAAGTCCAGTGGCTCCCTAACTTCTCCCAAATACAATAGAAAATCCTCTGTTTTACTTTTAAAACCATTCACTATCTATTCTCTTTCTACCTTTCCTATCTTCTTAAACCTTATTTCCCTCCACAAACTTTGTGATCTAGTAACACTGGCCTCCTTGTCGTCCCTTATTTAAGACTCTCAGCATTTACATTGGCTGGTCCCCAGGCCTGGACTGCTCTTGCTACTCATCTCTGTTTCTTGGCTTCCTTGGCTTCTTTCAAGTGCCAGATATAATCCCACCTACAAGAAATCATTTCAAATCCTCTTTAATGCAAGTGCTTTTCTCTCTCGATTACCCCAAATTAATCTTCATTTTGTTTGCACATTGCTGTTTGCATACTGTTTTATCTATTATACTCTGAGTTTCTTGAGAGCAGAGAAAGTATTTTAATTTTTTTAATTTACAGAATAAAACAAGCATTTCTATAACATAGTACAATAAAAAATATGATTGCATATGAAACAACTTGCCATTCCTTTCCAATATTCAACAAAATTATCACATAAATTTCTTTTTTTCTTCCCTACCTCTCCGTGCCCTAGAGATGGCTATCATTACACACACACACACACACACACACACACACACACACACACACACACCCAGCCACCCACACATATAAGTATATTTATAAAAATTATCATGTATCATATACATTTCTTTGTTTCTTCCTTCCTCCCCTATCCTAGAGATGGCTACTATTAGACACAAATAGGTTTATATGTGTAAAATTATTCTGTACATATTTCTATTTATCAGTTCTTCCTTTTTCCTTATGTCTGTTATAGTTAATCTGGATATTTATAATAAACAATATAACCCATTCACTCAAAGTCTGCCTTAAAACAACATTGCTGTTACTGTATACAATGTTTTCTTAGTTCTGCTTATTTCATTCTCCATTATTTCATGCAAGTCTTTCCATTTTTTTTCTAAAATCATTGAGTTCATCATTTCTTATAACACAGTAGTATTCCATTACAGTCATATACCACAACTTGTTCAGTCATTCCCCAGTTGATAGACATCCCCACAATGAAACAATTAATATTTCTTCAGTTAATTAACTGATTTTATTTGTATAAGAATTATTATTACAATTTTGTTTATATAGTTCCTGGGTTTGTTTTGGCAGATGCATTTCCAGGTATTTTATACTATTTTAAATTGGGTATCTTTTACTATCACTTCTTGTAGAATTTTGTTTGTAATATGTAGGAATACTGATAATTTTTGTGGATTTTCTTTATCTCCTGCTGCTTTGATTAAAGTATTAATTATTTCAACTAACTTTTTAGTTGAGTCTGGGATGTTCCAAGAATAGCATCGTATCATCTTCAAAAAGAGAGTTTTATTATCTCATTCCCCATTCTGGTTTCTTCTATTTCTTTTTCTTCTCTTCTCACTATTTCTAGGATTTCCAATACAATATTAACTAATATTGGTAACAGTGGACAACCTTGTTTCACACCTGAGCTTACTGGGAAGAACTTATAATTTGTCTCCATTACAAATAATGCTTGCTGATGGTTTTAGATAAATACTTTTTATCAGTATAAGGAAAAATCCATTTATACCAATATTTTCAAGTGTTTTTCAAATCAATGAGAATTGAACTTTATTTAAAAACTTTTTCTGCATCTATTGGTAAAGTCATATGAGTTTTAAAAAAAATTATCATTGACATAATCAATTATATTAATAATTTTCCTTATATTACACCGTGTCTGTATTCCTTATTTAAATCTCACTTGATCATAACATTTACTCTTTTGTAATATATTGTTGTATTCTTTTAGTTAATATTGTATTTAGGATTTTTGCATTCTTTCCATGAGTGAAATTGGTCTATAGTTTTCTTTTTCTAAATTGTTTATTGAGTATTTTATTTTCTCCTAGTTATGTGTGAAACAATTTTCCACATTTGCTTTTAAAACTCTGAGTTCCAAATTTTCTCCCTTCCTTCCTCTCCACCCCAAATCCTCTCATTGAGAAGGTAAGCAATTTGGTATATGTTATACATGTGTAGTCATGCAAACCATATCCATAATATTCATTTTATGAAAGACAACATAGACAAAAAAACTCAAAAAAAAATAAAGAATGTAAAAAAGTATGCTTCAATCTGTATTCAGACATTATCAGTTCTTTCTCTGGGGATGGATAGCATTTTTCATTGTAAGTCCTTCAGAATTGTCTTGGATTGTTGTTTTGCTGAGAATAGATAAATCATTCTTACCTGATCATTTCACAATATTGCTGTTACTTTGTACACATTATTTTTCACTTTCCAAGTCATTCCATGCTTTTTTTTTGAGAGCATCCATCTCATCATTTCTTATAGTACAATAGTATTCTATCACAATCACTTACCACAACTTGTCCAACCATTCCTCAATTGATGGGCATTCTCACAATCTCTAATTCTTTGCCCCCAGAAAAGAGCTGCTATAAATATTTTTGTACATATAGTTTCTTTTCCTTTTTTATATCTTTTGGGATACAGACCTAGTAGTTGCATTGCTAGGTCAAAGGGTATGCATGGTTTTATGTGCTTTGGGGATAGTTCCAAATTGCTCTACAGAATGGTTGAATCAGTTCACAACTCCACCAACAATGCATAATGTCTCATTTTTCCCACATCCCCTCCAACATTTGTCATTTACCTTTTCTGTCCTATTATTCAATCTGATAGATATGAGGTAGTACCTCAGAATTGTTTTAGTTTGCATTTCTCCAATCAATAGTGAGTTAGAGTATTTTTAAATATGATTGTAGATAGCTTTGAATACTTCATCTGAAAACTGGTCATAACTTTTAATCATTTATTAATTGGGGAATGACTCATTTTTTAAAAATTTGACTAAGTTCTCTATACATTTTAAAAATGAAGCCTTCATCAGAGACACTTGCTTCAATATTTTTTTCACAGTTACTGTTGCTAACTATATTTCCCTCCATCCTATTTCTCTCCATTTATTCTAGTTTCTCCTTTCACACTGTCCCTCCTCAAAAGCACCTTGCTTCAGACTATACCTCCCCTAATCTTCCCTCCCTTCTATCACTCTCCCTTTTCTTATTCCCTTACCCTCCTACTTTCCTATAATTTTCTTTCCTTATTTTTCTTCTTCCTGATTTAGATATTTATACTACATTTGTTTCATAAAAAGAGTTTGGTAGAATCCCTTCTTTACTTCTTATTCCAAATAATTTATTAAATGTTGGAATTAGTTGATTTTTAAATGTTTCATAGAATTCACTTCTGAATCTTTCTGGTTCTGGTGCTTTTCTCTTAGGAAGTTCATTTATGGTCTGTTAAATTTCTTTTTCTAAAATGGATCTATTTAGATATTTTATTTCTTCTGCTTATTTAGGCAATTTATATTTTTGTAGCTATTCTTCCAGTTCACTTAAATTGCTAAATTTATTGGCACATAATTGGGCACCATAACCCTCTATAATGGTTTTAATGTCATCTGTCTCAGTGATATGTTTGCCCTTTTCATTTTTGATACTAGTGATTTTTCTTCTCTTTTTAAATCAAATTAATCAATTGTTTATCATTTTTTTTCATAAAACCAATTTCTAGTTTTATTTATCAATTCAGTGTTTATTCTCTCTCAATTTTATTAATCTCACATTTAATTTTTAGGATTTCTAATTAATGTTTAATTGGAAGTTTTTAACTTGTTATTTTTATAGTTTTTAAAAATTGTGTCCCCAATTCATTCATGTGCTATTTCTCTATTTTATTGATGTAAGCATTTGAAGATATAAATTTTCCTCTAATCACTGTTTTTACTGTGTTCCATAGGATTTTATATGATGTATCATTATTGTCATTCTCTTTAGTGAAATTATTGATTGTTTCTATTCTTTGTTCTTTAACCCATTTATTCTTTAATACTAGGTTGTTTAATCACCAATTAGTTTTTAATCTATATTTCCTTGCTCCCTTGTTAAATATAATTGTATTGAATTGTGATCTGAAAAGGATACTTTAAATATTTCTACTTTTCTGCTTTTAAATATAAAAAGTTTTTATGTACTAATATATGGTCAGTCTCTGTAAAGGTACCATGAACTGCTGAGAAAAAGGTGTCTTCCTTTATACTTCCATTCATTTCTCTCCAGATATCTATCATATTTAGTTTATTTAAAATTCTATTCATGTCCTTAACTTCTTTCTTATTTATTTACTTCTGAGAGGGAAAGATTAAAGTCTCCTACTATTATAGTGCTACTATCTATCACCACCTGTAATTTATTTAACTTTTCCTTTAAAAACTTAGGTACTATAGTATTTGATGCATATAGGTTCAGTATTGATGTTGCTTTATTGTCTATGATACCTTTTACCAAAATGTGGTTACCATGTTTATCTCTTTTAATTAAATCTATTTTAACCATTTCTTTCTCTGAGATTATAATTGCTACCCCTACCTTTTTTACATCAGCTGAAGCATAATAAACTCTACTCCATTTAAACTCTGTTTGTATCTCTTATTCTTAAATATGTTTCTTATAAACAACATGTTGTTGGATTCTGATTTTTAATCCCTTCTGCTGTTTCCACTTTATGGTTCATCCCATTCACATTCAAAGTTATAATTGCTATTTGTGAATTTCCCTCCATCTTATGGTGGAATAGGTCACAAATTTTCAGGCTCTACAGATTCCATTCAAAAAGAGAAAGAAAATCACCATAAAATGAAGGTAGAGCAACAAAATAAAGGGGGTGAAGCAGTTATCCTCCTAAGACAACTTAAAATGATCTGAGAAAAGACAAGACATCAAGGGGCTAAGGTTTGGCCTAAGTAAAGGGTAGAAACCTCTAGGCTGACTCTACTGAACCAGCAAACAGTAGACCCTGGAGCAGCTGTCAAGAAGCAGACTAGACCTCAAGAAATTTCACCTCAACTTTTATCTCATTTACAGCCTCAAGAAATTTCACCTCATGAACTTTTATCTCACAAGCTTTCCTCTAAGAAATAGCAGATAGCTAAGTGGGGGAAAACTGAAGATTTCCCCATTGTTTCTGCAAGCTGGCCAGGTAGTACTGACCAGAAACAGTCTTTTGCCTTTTTTTATCCTGGGGACTTAGCACAGTGCCTGACACATAGCATGTGTTTAATAAATCCTGGTTGATTGATTGACGGTCTGAAGAGAAAACACAGGGGTACCAAATGAAGAATTGGCCTTGAAATCCAGGAGAACTGGGTTCAAGTCTCACCTCTGACACATACTGGCTGTGTAACCCTGGGCAATTAGTGCCCTAGACACTTCTCTTAAGATTATATGTTGCAGAGTAGATGTGAATGTATGGTGGTATGGGGAGTTTTCTGAGTGGAAGTTCACTATCCCAACTAAATTTTAGATATAATTTTTTAAAAAAGATTTTGTCCTTTGTTTCCTCTCCTTTCTTCAATTTCTATTTCTTAGTAAAAAGTCACATTGTAATGCTGACAAAAAAATCATGCTTTTATAACTAGACTTGTTCCTGGAACTTTGATACTCCTTTCACTACCTTTCCTTTTTCAGACGAGCTGAGCCTTCAAACTCCTTCCCCCACCCCAGCTTCTCCTCTTGATGGTTATCCTGATGACAAATCTCAAACACATAATGTTTTATGTTTTGGGATAAAATTTCAGATATGGATATTTTCCCCTAAAAGGAGGCAGCTGAAGCAAGTGCTTTCTTTTCAGGCTTGAAAATGGGCTGGATTCCTTTAACTGTGCCTCTCCCTGGCACTGCATAAGACTGGTTGTGGCCTGGGCTGTAGATGCTTCTGACTGTCTTGATTTATAACTGCCACGATAACATTGATTTGGCTGTCATTTCAGTTGTGGGGAACTCTGCTGGCATGTTAAAAGGTTCTTTCTGACTCATGGCTAAGAAAACATTTTAAAAATTAAAGAATCTAGATAAAAACAGGAGATAGAACTTCTTGCTAACACTTTAAATCATTCTTTTCTGCACTTAAAAGCAAGTTCACAGCAATTCAATAGCACCTTCTCTCTCCCTCCTCCCTGTCACCACCCACATCCCTAGACATAAATCCTTTGGTTTAACTGAGGCGTGATTTAAATGTCCAAGATATTTAAATCTAACAAAAGTCAACTATGGCTCCACCAGAGACTTTCTTTAATAAAGCATGAAAGGGAAAGAATGAAGCCTCTTTCAGGGTACTGAGAGCAGTAAGTTGTGGTGGGAAAATGGTTGGTTGGTTGTTGTCTTCATTCTCAAAGAGGAGCAAAATGGCGTCTTTAAAATGAATGGGTTTAAGGAGTAATGTAAGACAAGGCTCCGTGACCTGGGGTTCCTAAACTTATTTTTAAAAATACATTTTGATAATTGAATTTTAATGTAATTGGTTTCTTTTTTATTCTATTTTCTTTTATGCATTTAATAGCATGTATCTGAGAAGGGGCCCATAGCCTTCACTGATTAAGGGGTCAAGTATACAAAAAAGGTGAAACCTTGGTCTAAGTGATTTCTATGGTCTCTTTTAGATCTTTGGTTCTACTTTTACAGCATTTGTCATTTTCTTAGCCTTCATTAACAGTTATTCCTATTGGCCCATTGATTGGGCAGCTCCAGTGATCCTTCCCAGAGCTTGCCCACAGTTTCACCACTTCTGTTTGGTACCTGGGTAGTGTTTGAGCTCTTTTTAGTGATCAGGATGATTTCTGATTGACAGTACTTGTAATTGAAGTAATTTTCACCTTGCATGTGGAAAACATTAGACATTCAAAAAATATCCAGTAAATGAATGAATATTTCAACTAAATGTTTTTTTCAAGTGAAAATTTTTATATTTTATTTTTTCCAATTATATGTAATAACTATTTTAATGTTAGGTGTTTTTAAATTTTGAGTTCTAAATCTTCTCCTTCCCCTTCCCATTCCCCTCTCCTTGAGAAGGCAAGTACTTTGATAACAGATTATACACGTGCAATCATACAAAATATATTTACCTATTATCCATGTTGCAAAAGAAAACACAGACCAAAAAGAAAAAGAAGAAAGTTAAAAAAATATGTTTTGGTTTGAAATCATCCTCCAATAGTTCTTTTTCTGTTGGTGGATAGCATTTTTCATCATGAGCCCTTTGGAATTTCTTGAATTATTGTATTACATAGAATAGCTAAGTCATTCACAGTTGATCATCAGACAATATTGCTGTTACTGTGTAGACAATGTTCTCCTGGTTCTGTGCACTTCACTTTGCATCAGTTCCTATATGTCTTTGTGTGTTTTTCTGATATCATGCTACTCATCTTTTATTGTAGCACAATAGTATTCTGTCAAAATCAAATACTATAACTCTTAGACATTCCCCAATTGATGGGCATCCTTTCAATTTCCAACTGTTTGTTGCCACAAAAGGACCTGATATAAATGTTTTTGTGCATATAAGTCCTTTTCCTTGTCTATGTTTTTGGGATACAGACCCAGTAATGGTATTGTTGGGACAAAGGGTATGTACAATTTTATCCTCCTTTGACCATAGTACCAAATTCCTCTTTAGAATGGTTGGATCGGTTCACAACACCACCAACCATGCTTTAATGCCTATTTTTTCCACATTCCCTCCAAACATTCATCATTTAGCTTTTCTTTCATATTAGCCAATCTGATAGGTGTGAGATGGTACTTTAGAGTTGTTTTACCTTGCATTTCTCTAATAAAAAATGATTTTGAACATTTTTTCATATGATTATAGATAGTTTTGATTTCTTTGTCTAAAAAGTGCATGTTCCTATCCTTTGATCATTTATCAATTGGGGAATGACTTGTATTCTTATAAATTGGACTCAGTTCTCCATATATTGTGCAAAAGCTTTTTAATTTAATGTAATCAAAATGATCTATTTCACATCCTGTAATACTCTGTAACTCCTGTTTGGTCATAAATTCTTCTTTTATCTATAAATTTGACAGGTAAAATATTTCATGTTGGCCTAACTAGCTTTTGATATTACCACTTATGTCTGAATTATGTACCCTTTTTGACCTTGTCTTGATATATGATGTGAGATTTTCATCTATACTTAGCTTCTGCCAAATTGCTTTCCAGTTTTACCAACAACTTTGTCAAGTAGTGAGTTTTTGTCCTGAAAGCTTGAATTTTTTGGCTTATGAAACACTAGATTGTTATGATCATTTACATTACGTACATTTGTATAAATGTACATATGTACACTTACATATACAATTACTGTGTATTGTATACCTAATCTACTCCACTGATTCACCACTCTTTTTCTTAGTCTATACCAGATTGTTTTCATGATTATGATTTTGCAATTCAGTTTGAGGTCTGATATTACCAGCTTACCTTCCTTCACAATATTTTAATCTATTCTCTTGATATTCTTGATGTTTTGTTCTTCCAGATGAATTTTGTTATTCATTTATCTATCTGTATGAAAGAATTTTTATTTATGTCACAAAATGAATTTGTTAGGACTCCTTCTTTGACTGTTTTCCCAAATAGTTTATGAAGTATTGGAATTAATTATTCTTTAAATGTTTAGCAGAATTCCCTTCTGAATCCATCTGGTCCTGGGGATTTTTTCTTAGGGAGCTCATTTATGATGTTCAATTTCTTTATGTAAAATAGTTATTTAACTGTTTTATTTTTTTTCTTTTAATCTGGGTAAGTTATATTTTGTAAATAGTAATATCTTTCATTTAGTTAAATTCATTGACCTATAATTGGGCAAAATAGCTCCTAATAATAGCATTAATTTCCTCATTATTGATGGTAAATTCACTCTTCATTTTTGATGCTCATAATTTTTCTTCTTCTTTCAAAACAAATTAACCAATGGTTTAACCATTTTATTGGTTTTTATCATAAAATTAGCAATTTGTTTTATTTACTAGTTCAACGATTTTCTTACTTTTAGTGTTATGAATTTCTCCTTTCATTTTCAAAATTTTCAACTTGTTGTTAAATTGGAAAATTTTAATTTGTTCCTTTTCTAGTTTTTATTTTTTAGTTGCAAACTCAATTCATTGATCTGCTCTTTCTCTGTTTTATTGATGTGAATATTTTGAGATAGAAATTTTCCACTAAGTACTGCTTTGGCTGCATCCCATAAATTTTGATATGTTTTTTCATTGTTGTTGTCTTCTTTAATGAAATTATTGATTGTTTCTATTATTTCTTCTTTTACCCTCTCATTCTTTAGGATTAGATGTTTAGTTTCCAATTAATTTTTATTCTGTTTCCATAGCCTTTATTGAATGTAATTTTATTGCATTATGATCTGAAAATAATGCACTTATTATTTCTGCACTGGGGCATGATGTTTTTACGGACTAATAAACTATCAATTTTTGTGTAGGTGGTATGTACTGCTGAGAAAAAGGTACATATTCTTTTCTATTCCCATTCATTTTCTCCAGAGGTCTATCATATCTGATATTTTTTTCTGAAATTGTATTAATCTCCTTACGTTCTTTATTGCTTATTTTTGGTAGATTTATCTAGTTCTGAGAAGGGAAAGTTGAGGTCCCCACTAATATACTTTTACTTTCTATTTCCTCCCCCAATCCATTTAACATTTCCTATAAAAAATTGTATGCTATACCATTTGGTGGATATATGTTTAGTATTGATATTACTTCATTCTCTATGGTACCTCTTAGCAAAATATAGTTGCCAAGCTTCTCTCTTTTAATTAGATATATTTTTACTTTTGTTTTTTCTGAGATCACAATTGCTTTTTCTCATTGTTCAGTCATTTCAGTTTTGTCTGACTTTTGGTGACCCCATTTGGGATTTTCTTGCCAAAGAATATTTAAATCTGTTACTGTGTACAATGTTCTCCTGGTTCTGCTCATTTTAGTCAACATCAGTTCATATATGTCTTCCCAGATTTTTCTGAAGTTTGCCTACTCATTATATTTTATAGCACAATGATATTTCATCACATTCGACTTGTTTAGCCATTTCCCAATTGATGAACATCCCTTCAATTTCCAATTCTTTGCCAGCATGAAAAAGAGCTGCTATAAATAATTTTTTATATTTGGGCCCTTTTCCCATTTTTATGATCTCTGGGATACAGCCCTAGAAATGGTATTGCTGGGTCAAAAGGTTTCCACAGTTTTATAGCCCTTTGGGCATAGTTCCAAATTGCTCTCCAGACTGGTTGGATAAATTCACAATTCCACTAACAATGCATTAATGTTCCAATTTTCCCACATCTCAAACACTTATCATTTTCCTATTTTTTTCCTGTTAGCCAATATCATAAGTGTGATGTGGTACCAAGGTGTTATTAAGAAGAGATGTAGTTACTGCTTTTCTCATCCATGCTCTGATCAGTAAGCAACCACAAACACTCTTCTCCAACCCTGGAATTGTTACTAGGGTTTCTGATCTACCGTAATAAATGTCAGTGTTCCTTTCTGCCTTAGACGTGAGACTAGGGACCCTGCTCTCCCATGAGTGACCACAAGTACTCTTCTCTGCCCTGGAACTGTAACCTGTGCTCCTGGAATCCCTTCAGCTGGAAGTGCTAGTGTGTTAATGCTCCTTTTTGCCATGGTACTGTAACCCTGAATTTCATATGGGTAATGCAACAGAGCTCTGCACCTCCTGATCTATTGTCTGTCAGTCAGAGTTTGGTGAAAGAAAGACAAAGAGAAATAGGTTGTATGTATGCTTTTATTTCTCTCAAGTTGGCAGCATGCATATAGAGCTCCAGTTAGAACTGAACTCACTTCAGGGTTAGGTGATAGGACTATAAAGCCAGGAAATAAGGAAGTGCCCCTACTCTGTCCTTTTGTTAGCCAAGATGACGGTTTCCAATAAACAAGGACATTTCCCTGACTCAGGATGTCTGTGTGAGCTTAATCTAGTCTTTTGATTGCTGACATAGCAGGAGGAATTCAGGTTTATATAATTCAGAGCATTACAGAGGGTTGTTAGTATGTCATTCCAGAAGGATTCAAATCATCCTCTCCCATAGGCAAGTTCAGGGTTTTTGGCCTTCTTTGGGTGATGAGGGGCTCCAGCAGCTCTCAGTTGTTTCACCCATTTCACCACAATGATAATTGGTAGGCTGAAAGCTCCAGAAGCCACTGAAGAGGTAGCTGCCCCCAAAGCCTACTGCTGGCTTGCCAGGGCATGGCCTGCACTATACTATGCACCAAACCTAAGCATTCTGGTGAGACAGATCCTTCCTTCTGACCTCTAAATGTCTTGGGCTGGAAAATGGTTTCACCCTAACCTTTTGTTGGTTCTGGTGCTCCAGAATTTGATTTGAGATATTATTTTAAAGTTGTTCGGAAGGGAATTTTGGAGAGCTCAGCTGAGTCCCCTGTCTCTTTATGCCACCATCTTGGCTCTGCCCCTCCAACTAGTTTTTAATTCCTTTGTTAACAAGCTCATCTAAGAAATCTAGGGCAAGTATTGATTATAGAACAGTATTTTTTTTATTTCCACCACTACCCCCCAATAGAAAAATCACATAAAGAGAACCAATGTTAGTACTCATAAACAGTCGGGACAACTCTTCTTCTAGGAGATTCTTTGACTTCCTTAGGTATCTACATAGTCCTGCCAATTCATCCATTTTACTCTGTGATCCAGAAACTATCCCTCTCTGCTTCCACATTCAAGTGGAAAAAGTTTAGCTTGCTTGAGGAATAAGGAATTATTCGCTGCCCTGGACTTCACATTCCGTGTGGGCTCCCAGGTTTTTGTTGTTATGCTCTGTTGAAATCCTCACACAAGGACCTTGTTTTAGACATTCAGGCTCCCTAGAAAGCCAAGCAACCCACTTCCTTTTTAGAAACTTGTCAATAAATGAAAAAGAAAATTGTCTTACACACACGCCTCAACTTTGTAATAGTAGCCCTAGGGGGGGAAAAACAACAACGTGTGAAACTAATCTGAGTGGGGAAGATCATTGAAGAGTCAACCAAACATATCTGGTGTGGCATTTCCCACTGAGTTATCGTTTGATTTGTGTGTGTGTGTGTGTGTGTGTGTGTGTGTGTGTGTGTGTGTGTGTGCGTGTGTGCATGCATTTATGGAGTGATTTTATTACCAGTTTTCAATTTTTTTTTTATTCTGTAATTGCCTTTAAAGTTCAAATTCTCATATATTCCTGTCGATTACACGGGGAGAACAGAGATTGAAAGGGAGTTTGGGAGTGAGAGGGACTGAGTTCCTTTTTGGAAGGTATGAATTTCATTGAAAATTGACCTGATGGGGCAGTTAGGTGGCATAATGGATAGGGTTAGGAGGACCTGAGTTCAAATCTGACCTCAAACACTTATTAACTGTGGGACCCTGGGCAAGTCACTTAAGCCTAATTGCATCCTAAACTTTTTTTTTTGTTGACCTGAGTAGAGGTCAGTGTGAACCAAATGTTAGAACTTATGAATGCTACTTTAACTCAGTTACCAAGACCTAATTTTAGTCTGAAAAGGGATTTTATTTCTTTTAAAGAAAAATTCAGGAGAAGACATTGATTTTCTTTAATAATTCTAATTAATCATTTCTGAGACCCATCTATTCACTACCAATCATGTTGGAGGTCTTAAGAATTTAGACACATTTTTCAATAAGTCATAAATAAAAAATAATAAGAATCTAGGGAATTTAACATCCTGCACTCCCTTCTCATGATCTATAAAATAAATAAAACATAGCTAGGACTCAGAAGGTAATAATCTAGAGTTCTGCTTTGCCCTCTCTTTTTCTTAGCTTTCTCTCCAGAGTAGATGACTATGAACCTCTCTTCTTTTCAGTTAATGCTGAATTGCTGCCAAGCTTCTCATTTAGTTGGTTTTCATCTTTATGAAAGACTTTCCAGTTACCAAATCATTGTCATTTCTAAAGAAGACAAAAAAGTGATTGCCCAGCAATTTGGTCTGCTTTAAAAAAAAAACAACTCCCTCAATGCAGAGAGCTTCAAACACAATGTTGGATTATTGGAAAGCTGTCAGTGAAAATGCTCCCTTAAATGACATAGTTAGAAATTCTGAACCTCAGAGGAAAATTGATCCTGAATCAACCCGCTGAAGGGGCTAAGTTCAGGGTCTCCTGGAGTTTTAGGAGGATGGAAAAAGGAAACATTTTGCAAAATCACAGAATTTCAGAGTCAGGAGGGTCTTCAGAAGCCACCATCTTGTCCAGCCCCTATGGGACCAAGAATGCGTTCTACCACATTCCTGAAAAGTGGTCACACAGTAAGGGAAGACATCTACCTTCACAGAATGGCCATTCCACTGTGGAGTAGCTTGTTGTCAAGGAGAATTTCTTTCCATGAATTCTAACTTTGCTTCCTTGCAGCCTCTACTCATTGAGCTTGCTATTGTTCTCAGGGGCCAAGCAGAACAAGGCTAAAACCAGTCATATGACAGTCTTTCCAATATGTAGAGATAGCCTTTTAGTGTGTTTTCTTCTCCAGATTCCCTTTAACTGATCGGACCAAATTGAACTTCTCTCTATTCCCCAAATGCACCACTTCATTTCCCTTCAGTGTTCCTTCTGCTTCCCATGCTTGGAATGCACTCCCTCCTCACCTTTTCATCATACATTCCATCTCTTCCTCTAAGATAACCATTTTCTATGTGAGATTTTTTTTCTGGTGCGTCAAATTGCTACCCCCCCCCTCTAATTAGCATGTTTTACCTTGCTAATTACTAATTAGCATGTGTTTGTTTTTTGTTCTATATATGTTTTACATTTATTCTTTCTCTTCCTGCATGTCTCTGTGTGTCTCTGTTTCTGTATCTACCTCTGTCTGTCTATACCTCCACAGGGAGACAGATATAAATACAATAAATATATACGTTTGTTATTTGTGTCATCAGAATGGGAGCTCCTTGAGAGTGGGTGTTTGTCTTTGTAATCCCAATGCCTAGAACAGTCCCTTGCCTAGGTGCTTAAAAATCTTTCTTTATTGATGATTGATTCTTATGTGGTATAAATAAATATGGTATGTGGTATAAATGTGGTATAATGTGGTATAATAACCACTAAATGTGGTATAAAAAAAATCTAGACCCATTATCAGGCAGGGTTGGTTGCCTCATGATGGATGCTCTTCATCTTATTAGTTTCTTTCCAGATTATGGTGTCTAGAACCAAATACACTATTTCAAAAATGATCTAGCCAGGGCAAAAGTACAATGGGACTATCCATCTCCTTGTCCTGGATACTTGGCTTTTCCTGATGCAATATTAGCTTTTCTTTGGCTCTCCTATCACACTGTTGATTCTTCCTGTTCACCTTATGGTCCATGAAAGCCCATCTAGACCTTTTTCAGAGGATTTGCTATCTCCACACTTACACCATTTTGTACTTGCAAAGTTGATTTTTTGAACCCAACTATAACACTTTACATTTAACCTCATTAAGTTTTTTAAACTTTGTTTATTTTGTTTTAATAAACTTTATTTTACAGTTACTTCATTCAGACTAGAGTTGCAATTCTAATTTATCTTCACTAAGATTAGTAACTCATCATTATCTGGTTTAAAGGGTTTAACTCAAGGAGGTTTTCTAGGTCAATTTAGTGTTGTATGATACTCTAGTAGTCTTGGAGGACATTTTATAAATATTGTTTATGGAGTTTATGGATCTTGAATTTTACAGCTCTTGTTTAAGTGACTCTTTATAATTTCTAAATGTCCTACTCACAACAGTCCTATGAGAAAGATCACATATATAGTGCACCTATCATTGTATCCATCTTATTGATGAAGAAATTTAGTCTTAAGGAAGTTAAGTTACTTCCTCAATGTGATATTGTAAGTGACAGAAGGGGAATTTGAATCCACCCTTCTGACCCCAAATGCACAGTATTTCTACCACTCCTTGAGGACAAAAGTTGCTTCACTTTTGCCCTGGTATTCTCATTTGTTTAGCTTTTTTGTTTTGTTTCATTTTGCTTTTTGCTTTTTGGAGGGGCAATTGAGGTTAAGTGACTTGCCCAAGGTCACACAGCTAGTAAGTGTTAAGTGTCTGAAGCCAGATTTGAACTCAGGTCATCCTGACTCCAGGGCCAGTGCTTTATTCACTGCACCACCTAGCCACCACTGGTATTCTCATTTACCCAATAAACAAGAGGTATTTAACAAGAGTTTATTTATTAATCAGTTGATTGAGAAGATTGGCATTGATGCTGAAGTGCCCATACCATGAAATTTGGGATCCAGTATTAGAGCTGAGCAGATATATGGTGGAGTAGGGAGTGAACTGAGCTCAGAGGAAGGACAACCTGACTTCAAGTCCAGCTTCCAATGCATTCTGGCTGTGTTGTCTTGGGCAATTCATTTAACTGTTTATTGCCCATAAGCAACTCTAGTATCTTGATTTCTCATGAAGTCATTTGCTTCCATTTGCTCCACTCTAATTTTGACAGAATTATTCTCTTCAGAGTGCTTTTGAGATTCTTTCTCCATCTGGCAAAGGCGACTTTTTAAGGCATTCTTCTCCTCATTGGCTTTTTGGGCCTCTTTTGTCATTTGAGTTAATCTATTTTTTAGGGTGTTGATTTCTTC
>CM053583.1:408622774-408638208 GCA_028627135.1 Pseudochirops cupreus | reverse complement strand
CTGAAACTCAAGTGATTGTGGAACTGAATCTTGTAAATTAAAAGTAAATGAGTAAATAAAAAAAAAAGAAAAAGAAAAAAAAAGACTATTGCACACAATTATGTGTTGATATCTCTAGCAGTACATCTAAATCTATGTGTCTATCTCCATAGATAAAGTTATTCTATTCCCATGCCTATATACTCATCTTCTTCTATTATTCTGATGTCCTAGTTTTGCATTTCCTTTGTCTCTTCTTTAGTAATAATACAGTACAACTGGAGTAAAGCTGTCTTTCTGGGTAGCAATCCTTCTTTTATTGACTTACAACTCAAGAGAAAATGGTATAGTTGACCTCCACACTTGCTGAGATTCTATCCTCCTGTTCTTGCATGAGGTAGACAGAATACAGACTTTGGAATGAAAAGGCCAGGGTTCCAAATCCGATATGAATATTTACTGTTGGGTCACTTTGGGCAAGTTGCCTAACTTTTGTGAGTTTTCTCTTCTTCATTAGGAGAATGAGAACTTTTGATTTGCTGATTTTTGTGGTCCTGTCCAACTCCAGGGACCTCTCTCTTAGATACAGTTTTTTTCTGATCCCTATAGTTATGTAGTATATAGCTTTCTCTCTACTGAAATAATTGTATTTATTTGTTGTATATCCCCAGTAAAGTAAAAGTTCCTCAAGAGTAGGGACTGTGGGAGTTTTTTAATGGTTCTTGACACAGAGTAAGTACTTGAGCAATTCTTGTGAACTGACTGAATTCAAGTGAATTCACTCTCCACTTCTGTACCTCTTGAAATCTTTCCATAAACTCCTTTGTATATAGCCCTGGTCATACACCTTGCTCTCACTACCAGTATCTTAGCATCATAAAATGTTAGAGGTAGAAATTTCTAGTTTCAAGATCACCTAAAACTCATTATTGAAAAGGCCATCCATGTATAATGCTGTTCTGAACTTAGGTTTGTCCTTGGATAAAAGATACCATATTTTATAATAAGAAGAGATAGCCAGGTAGGGTGTGTGACTTACTGACATTTACAGAGGAAATTAATATCACCCCCCCTCGTAGACCTGTTCTTGACTTTCTCTGGATTTCAGCAACATGCTTGTACTACTCCCTCTACTGCTGGCCCATCCTGGAACTTCCCCCAGCACCTGGGGCTCCTTCTCCCTGAAACATCCAATCCCACCTGCAATCAGCTCACCCTGGAACATCACTCTGCAAAGTCTACCTAAATTCTCCCATTGGAGAGTTCTTCTCAGAGACGCCATTTTGTGGAGTGGTTAAGGCCATCTTGCCTTCATTTCTCTCCTGGCCCCATGCCTGACTTTCTCTTGCCTTCAAAATCATACCCCTCAGTTGGGTACCTTCATTATGCTTCCTTCCTCACAACACACTTTGCAGATCCCTTTTGTGTATTGTCTCCCACGCTGAGAGCTTAAGACCCTTGATTACAGTGTCTACTTTTCTTTTTGTTTGTATTTGTATTCCCAGGACTTAGATGGGGATACAAGTAGTGCCTGGCATGTAGTAAGTGCTTAATTGATGCATTTTTCCTCCCTCCTTTCTTCTCAGACCTAGATCTTCCAATTCCCCCATCCAAAGATCTTCCTATTGGACCAAATTATCCCTCTCACCCCAAATCTTCTTTCATAGGTTTGCAGGTATCATGAAGTATGTACAAAAAGCCCTTCTTCCCTATAACTATTGTCTAAAGTCATTTCTTTTACTGGTGACTCAATGGCAGGTCCAAGGGGAGGTCTGTCAAATTCTGTTACCATTCACCAAAAACGGTCTCTGTTTAGATGAATTATTTTAATTTTATTTTTGTTCTTCTTATTTTGCTTTTAATGGAGTTCAAGGACAAGTTGGTATTCTAATGTAGCTATCTTATGTCTTAAGGCTCAACAGACTATTGGGAAATAGATAAAATGAATATTTTGGTGACTGAATTAATGTTTCGTGTGTAAGCACAACCTCTGAAGGCTCACTCAAAGCTTCTTTCGGACTACTCCAGACAGGCTGATGGAAAGAGGATATACCTCATCCTGTGACCACATGGTTTGGATTTCTTCAGCTAGACTTCTATACTTTAAGAGTTTTTTTCATCCCATACCATGTAGAGACTAACTATGAGTGTTCTCTGTGGCAACATCTATTAAAAATATTCTTCTTAAATTATTATGGGTCAGTTATGTCCTGGTAATTGTAGGCAATGGTTTTGTCAGTTCCAGTACAGCTTATTTGTTGATTCTTTCAGGATATTTTGGGATCTGTGTTTATAGCGCAGGAATTAGTCATCATTTAGTTTATGAAGGACAGCAAATTTCAGGTGTATACTTCTGATCTCCCTTTGATAAATTTCATCTTAACCCAGCTCCTGGAGAGCAGATGCACAAAGGGTACTTCTGGAAAAAAAAAAACAAAACCATCAAGTAAAATAACATGAAAGTATGTTCCCAACTGCTAGAGTATAGAACTATGCGTTTTTTTAAAAATTGCTATTTGTGGGAAAAGGGTGTATCCTTGATTTTTTAGCAAAGTAGTACCAATGTCATCCATTGCCTGCAACTTGATTTTGTTACCTGTCAACATTGCCTTCATTCTTAGGGATGCAATCTGGGTGCACAGTGTTCTTTCCTAGCCTTTCTTCATTTTCCATCACTTAATTCTAGTCTTTCTACATTTCTTTGAATTCTTCATATTTCTCATTTCTCATGGTACATTAATATTCTATGCCACTAATATGCTGTAATTTTCCAGTCATTCCCAAACTGATGGACAAGTGGCTTGTTTCTAACACTTTCCTATTAAAATAGTACAATTTTGTGTGTTTTTGTACAACTAGGTCTTTCCTCCCCCACCTATAATTTCCTAAGGAGTCTAAATCTAGTAGTGAAATTGATGGGTCAAAGATATATACGGATATATACACTTATACATCATTATATCATTATATATCCTTATATATTATTATATAATGAAAATTATATATATAGGTATATATAATTTTCATTATATAATTCCATATTGCTTTCTAAAATATTTGAACCAATTTCCAGCCCTATTGGCTCTGAATTAATGTTTTCCCTTTGCTATTCCAAGACCAACCATTTTAATAACTTGTTGATTTTGTAATCAGTCAACAAATTTGTAAATCCTATGTTCAGTCCCCCTGACAATGATTAGACTAATGGATTCCTCAGTACGACTATTTACGCCGTCATTCTGCTGGGTGAGCTTTCCTCTCATCTTGGCTAGAATTAGACGACATAAACACTTCCCAGATGTCTGCAGACTATGACACCCACATTCTGGACCTCTTTCTCCTCCTATCAGGACTCAGACTCCTGCCTTGGGATCTGGGACTCGGAGAAGTAAGATTTCACCTTATGATGCCTAGAATCTGGCCTCCATACTACTTCCTGAACCTTTCCAGACTGTGCCTCTGCCCTTCTAACATCATCCCTTTCTCATCTTCCTTTCCAACTCTTGTTCCTTAATAAGAGTATTCTTCCTTTGTTGAAATATAAACTGCTTGAGGGAAGGGACTGCATTATTTGATTATATTTGCTTCTCCAGTACTTAGCACAGTGCTTGGTACACAGTACGCCTTAATAAATGCTTTTTTCACATTAAATTATTCATTCATTTAGTAAAAATTTATTAAGCATTATTTATAGTGCTCTAGTACTCAAATAGAGTACTAGAGATACAAAGACAAAAAAGAAAGAGTCTCTGCCTCTTACCTTCAATTAGGAAATATAAAGAAGAAATGCAAAGTAATTTGAGGGGGGAGGAAGGGCTAATAAATATCATGATCAAGGAATGCTCAGCAGAAGAGGTCACTCCTGAAGGGAGTCATTCCCTTGAAGGGAACATTCAAGGCAAGTCCTCCAGCTAGAGGTGTGTGAGTGGGATGGAAAGAAAGACTACAAACCATGTTCTAAACTCCTTACAGGAGAGAGTAACCTGGGGGTTTGTAGGTGGCAAGAAGCAATGAATATCTAGTCATTGTGATATAAGGTGGATTGAAAGAACCTCTCAAAATAGGAGAGATTATTGGGTGATTGAAGTAAAGGGAAGATCTGGAAGTCATGATGTATTTCAAGGAAGATAAGGACTAGGTTTGGAAAAGGCTCAGTCAAATAGAGATGGGAAAGCAGAAATGTTTCAGGGAGAAAGCCTTTTTTGACTGAATCTCAAGGATCAGATGAGGAAGTTTGCCAACCCTAAGACAAGATAAATACCACTTGCCTGCATGTTAAGTTAATCAGAACAGGAATGGAGATTTGCATCGTGATGGTGGCTAGGAAGGTTGTCCAGTGAGGGTAGGAAGTATGTAACTGGGCAATGACATCACTCTGTCCTTACTTTTCCATCTTATCGAGATGAGTGGGTACCAGAACTGAGAGCATTGATGCTAATGATTCCAGGACATGATGGCCTGGACATACATGTTGGGAAGAGAGCCTCTGTTTCTGATTATTCCACCCTGTCTTTATCTACTATAAAATGGTATAAAATGAAAGACTATTACCTTACAGAGATCACAGGTGCAGAGATGGACATGGCACCTCCTCTCTCCTCCACCGTGGTGGAGGTGATTGTTAATGGCATTAGCCTTAAGGCACTGTTTCCTCTACTGGTGTTGGCAGACAGTACATCAATCAACCAATCAGCTCACAAGGCATTTATTAATCATCTACTATGTGCTGAGCACTAAGTTAGGTGCTGGAGAGAAAGAGACAAAATGAAAAAGTACAGGCCCTTCAGGGAATTACCATTGGAGGAGACAGAAGTACACATATAGATTGATATAAAATATATATAGTTCACTTGGAGAAGAAAGACAACTAGGAGTTGGGAGGGGTTCTAGAGACAGACAAAATGAACAGGGAGAAAGAAATTTGGGGGTTCAGGGGAAACTTCATTTAGAAAGCACTTCAACTGAATCTCGAAGTAAAGTAGAAGTTCTAAGAGACAGAGATGAGGAAAGAGAAGATTCCATACACAGGGGACATCTAATACAAATGCACAGAGATAGGAAGACTGTAACATATTGGGTAAAGCAAAATCAGTTTGACTGGACCATAGTGTAAGAGTAATATGTAATAAGGGCAAGTTAGTGAAGACCTTGAAATGTCAAAGAGTCCTTGAGGCAATAAGAAGCTGACAAGAGAGTGATGTGGTCATATCTGTGGTTAAGAAATGGTAGCTATGTGAAGGATGCACAGGGGAAGGGAATGATTAGCGAAAATGAAACTAATTGGGAGGTGTCTGAAAAAATTCTAGATGGGAGCATGAGGGCTTGAACTAAGTTTCATGGCTTTGAGAGTGGAAAAAATACAGAGGGAAGGAATATTGTGGAAGTAGAACTGACATAACTTGGAAATATGACAGAGGGCAGAGTACATCTTCCTTCACCAAATGGCAACAGTATTTGAGAATCAGGAGTACCTTCTCTCCTTCCTCCACAGGGTTGGCTTCCTCTTTTCTGGTCTTTTGATGATAATAGGAGCATTCAGACTGTTTCTTCATGTGTAAATGACAGACAACATCAATGACAAAGGCAGGTTTCATGGAGGCAACTTTTTTTTCAGATCTCTTTCAGTTAAATTTCTTATGGGACTCTCTGGATTTTACTGAGTTGGGTAAAGAGATAGTAGGGAAAGATTTAGGTTAGGCCCTCATGTCCTCTCCTGTTGGTTATATATATGCCTACATATATATATCAGTTTCTTAACTTATTTTCATTCTGCCAATTTCTCCCCATACTATCCTCTACTACCAGACTTATGCAAAGCTATTAAGCTATTTTATGGCTGATGATAAACCTTTAATCTGACACTTCTGCTTCTGCCCTGGGGCCCTGCGTTCCTGGACCTAGAATGGTAAGAGCCCTTCAAATCCATCCCAGAGTTAGACCCATCACTCTGCTCTCTGACCATATTTGTGCTGCTGGCATTTTCCCTCTGCCCATAATTTCCACCTCTAGCTCTGAAAACAGTAATCAAATCAACAGTACAATTTCTGGAAAAGATAAATTGCCCTGAGGTTCCGCTCATCATCCCTATGACTCTCAAGACAGAAATTCCCTTCAATGGCTATCAGTTCTCTATGAGATTATCTGTGTTGTCTCCCCCCATTAGAATATAAACTCCTTGAAGTCAAGGACTATTTTGTCCTTTTGTATTTGTATCCCTGGCATTTATTATAGAGTCTTACCCATAATAGACACTTAATAAATGATTATTTTTATTCATTCATTGAACAGAAGCTGTCCCTAAGTGAGGAACAATTTCTATAGGGGGCATATTGGCAACAGAAACTCTGGAAGGAATCCAAGAACGCCCAATCCCAAGGGACATAGTTAATAGTAGAGGCTAAATACAGTCTATTGAAGGAGAAGAAACATGGGAAGGGTAACCCAACCAAGACTGGCCAAATAATGGGGGAACAGAACAGTTAGTTGTTAGAGACTAGGCACATGAAGTAGCATGGATCACAGTGGAGACAAGTTATTGCAGAACCAAGAAGATCATCCACAAAAGTCCTTTGGATAAAGGACTCATGGGGTGGTCTTGCAACATAGAGAATTTATTACATACTGGTAAAAAAACAGACACACTTTTTGCTAAAAACCTTCAATGGTTTCTACTTACCTAGGCTGAAGAAAGCCCACTTTTGAAAATGATTTCCCAGGCTGATGTGATTCTATTCTAACTTCTTAGTGAGCTGCTCATGACAAATGTCAGATCTGAGCATAGTCACTTTATAACTTCAGAAGTTGAAACTGAATTAGATAAATTAATGGATTCTCACATTTTGCATCAGCCAGTTCAATTGGACTGCTCCTACATGGAGATCTAGAGGACAAATATCAGCTTAATAGACAGATCTTTATGCAACCAAGTCAGGTCAGAAACCTCAACAATAACAAAGCCGGCTGGGTGTGGAGTGGTTCCATGGAGACACAGGGAGAGAGCTACCAGGGCTCAAATTGTCTTGGTCTAATGAATTTCTGCAGCAAAAAAGATGCTAGTAACTCGAGTTAAAAGTACAAGGCAGCCTAGAAATATAAAATATATATATATATATATATATATATATATATATATATTAAGCTAAAAAGTGAGTTAAAGAAGAAATTAGAAAAACAATAAAAGGATATTTAAAATTTAATAACTTTAGCTCCTTATTGTAAAACCCATGGGATGAACAAAAGGCAGTTCTTGGAATCAAATTTATAGCGCTGAGTGGCAATTGTATTAATAAGGGAGAAAAGAGGAAATGAAAGAAATTAGGTTAAAATCAGATATACTACCCAAGGAACCAAGTAAGAGGCTAAAGAAAAGAAGACAAAGAGAAACAGAGACAGAACAAAGTAAAGGAGAAAGGGATGAGGGGATAGAATCAAGTTAATAACAGAATATGGTTTCATGTGAATATTGTTCATTCATGCTTCTTTGGTTGTTGTTTAAGATGTGGCTATTTCTAATCTTTGGCCACTTAACCCTTGAGGAATGTATAATACACACTTGTAATTTGCACGGATATGCAAAATTTAATTATAATATTCTTAAAATTTGTCTGAATGTCTTGTAGATTTTGGATATCAGGCTTATCAGAAATATATCTCAAAATGTTTTTTTTTCTTTTCTTTTTAAATTTTGGTATAAAACGATTGCCATTAAGAAAAAGTTCATTATTTCACAAATCAAATTGACCAATTTTGTCTTCTATAATTGATTTGATTTAATAGCCAAGAATTTCCCACTTCTTTACATCTATGATGATATAATAATCTATTCATTATTATCTAGTATTTTGTGCTTTTAAAGTTGAGTTCATGTGTGATGCCATTCCAACATTCAAAGAAAAAAAATCCATGATTTTCATTAAACAATCTATCAACCACTATTTTAAAGAATCTATCAATCCATTATTTTAATTAAACAATCTAACAACCAAAAAAAGGGAAGGTTACCAAATAATTCTTTTTTTTTCCTTTAGCCTATAGGACACTAACTCCATCCTAGTCTTTCTGACATTTTCTGACCCCTCTGGACCTTTGTCTAGGACTAGGTTGTCCTCACTAAAGGTGACTAGCCCCAAGACCTCCAATCTGGATCTTCTTCCCTTCATCATCCCTTGCCTGGACTATTTCAATAGTCTGTTTGGTCCAAATAATTCTTAAAGTATTGATTTTAGATCTTAGGAAAGACAACATTTCAAGAAAAGAAAATTATAGATCAATTTCCCTACTGAAGATAGTTACAAAACTATTAAGTAAAATATTAATGAAAATAATAAATAAATGCATTTCAAAATTATTCCTCATGATCATGAAGACTTTATATCACCCATGTAAGCCTCTGAATGTATTATTATAGTATATAATACCACTAAAATCCTTTAGGACTATTATTACAGCATGATTTCCAGATTTTCCCTTTACTTCCATCACCCAACAATCTCTATTTTGAGTGGTTATTTCAATCCACCTTGTATCTCAATGACTAGAATCTTATTGCTTCTTGCTACCTACAAAACCCCAGGTTGCTCTCTCCTGAAAGGAGTTTAGAATCTGACTTGTAGCCTTTCTTTCCATCCCAACTCACTCACCTCTAACTGGGGGACTTGCCTTGAGTGTTTCAATTGAAGGGAATGAAAAAGAAAGAAGACTTTGGCAGGCAGAATCATATGAAGTAGAAAAGAAGAAATTTGACCTTTAGTAGGAGTTTGGAAAATGAAAGAATGTCACATAAAGTAAGAAAAAAAGGAATTTACAGCAAAAATTCAAACAGGAAAATCTTCCTGAAGAAGAGACAGTTGAATTATCTGAGAAGGAAGCAGCTGATTGATTCTTTAAGGAATGATGAAATATCACCACCACAATCCAGTGAGGGTCAGAGAATGAAGAGAAGGTTGGTGACTCCCTACTTAGGGGTGGTGAGGTACTTCTTTGTTGACCTTATAACAACAGAGGTTGTCTTTCCCGATTATGTATCCTTCAAAGAAAACTTCCCCCTCCCCAAGACTCATTCAAATGCACAACTATGAGCAGCTTTTAATGGTTCATGTTAGCACAAATGCTACTTCCAGAAGGAATTAAAAACCACTGGGACCCAGGTTGGGTTTTCTTCATGGCTTCCTATTATAGACAAGAGAAGCAGAAAGGAAGCAAGAAGTGAGAAATAAAGAAGTGGCTTGAATGACATCTGACAATGGGACATGGGCTTCAAAGCTAGCCCTATGACTGCACCAGCTAGAACAGTAATGTGTCCAGGTCAAGAGAATAGAAGAATGGCCAGGCAGAGAGATCCTAGAGCAATGGTTCTCAACCTGTGGGTTATGTTCAATTTAAATACATCCTGCATATCAGATATTTACATTAAGATTCAAAACAGTGGCAAAATCACAGTTATGAAGTAGCAACAAAAATAATTTTATGGTTGGGGGTCACCACAACATAAGGAACTGTATTAAAGGGTCACAGCGTTAGGAAGGTTGAGAACCACTGCCCTAGAGTGTGTAGACATGGTAATCTTCCTGCATTTTTGACTCTCGTATATCTGCAACCACAAAGAAACCAGAAGAGTGATGGCAAATCACAAACTCCAAGTGAACCAAACAAAAGCTGATGTTACACTCTGTGGAGTCAGGATCACCTGGCACAGAGTTCAAGGTCTTTCTCAGTGTTGAGGGAAAGAGAAAGGACATGTAGCTTTAGGCATAGACAATGAATGAATACTTCTCCCTCTTAGAGCCTTATTCTCTCTCCTTCACTTACTCTTTTTTCCTCACCTTTTCCTGCCTCTCCTTCCAAAATAAGTCCCCCCGAAGCTCAGTCTTCAACTCCCAGCAGTTCTGTCTCAACTTCCAGTCTCTTCCTGCCAGATGTTCTTGTGTCTGTACAATACAACTATTTAAAGTTGCTTTTTATAATAATGATAATGATTTAGATTATTTAAATCTTGGCTCTTCTGATTATGGGAACAGAAAAGTAGAACTAAACATACCAGCATGTGTTTCATAAAGCTAAAATGCATGTTTTATGCAATTTAGGGGCTATGTAATTATGTTATAATTAAGCAAATTTGGGGTTATTAGTGTTATTTCCCCACATTCACCCAGCTTTATTTGCTACTCAGTGTGTGGTCCACTGAGAAAGGGAGGCTCTGCACACCATAAAATTCAACTTACTAATTAATTATTTCATTCAAAATTTTTAAAGAAGTACCTCTTATGTGCATCATCATTTTTTCCAGTTAGTAAACACAACTGAACAACTTTTTAAAAAAAGAGTAATGATGTGAATATGGTGTTTCAGAGGAAGCTGATGCCTTGAAAAGTGTGTTAGACTTGGAGTGATGGGAACCTATCTTCTGCGGTTATGTGTAAATAACAGAACCTCTGAGCTTTTGGCAGCTCCCAAGGATGTATCTGCTAAGGTACAGGTGTGTCCTCTCTGCAGTGATAAGAAGAACTCCCAGTGCGCATATCAGAGTGCCTCATGGACACAAAATCAGCCAATATTTGAATTCAGGATTACCAGCGAGTGGAATATTCCACTTGATTCTCACAGCAACTCTAGAAGGTCAGTGCCATAGATATTATCTCTATTACACAAATGAGCAACATGTTCAGGTTGCCCAAGTATTGGGCCAGATGGTCTATAAAGTCCTTCTTGCCTTAGAGCTGGGGTCCTAAGGCTATAATTTGCTCATGGTCACACAACTAGTGTCAGAGTCAAGATTCAAACTCAGGTCTTCTTGAGGCTGACTTCAAAACACATACTACATGATGCTATCTTTTCATTTAAAAATAACAATACTTCCTTCTTTCACAAACCAGAATAAGGTCATAAGATATATTCTCTAGACCTATTTATTGTGTATGTGATCTCTATACATTTCCTTTCATCATAATTATATGTAGTATTTATATATCACTCTAAAGTTTCAAAAGTACTTTATGCTATCTTATTTGAGCCTCCCAACAGTCCTGTGAGGTGGGTACTAGTATTATTTCCAGTTGCAGATGAGAAAACTGCAGCTAAGAGAGAATAAGTGACTTGGCCAGAGTCACGTAGCTAGTAAATGTCTGAGGCAGGATTCGAACTTCTCTTGCTGACTCCAAGTCCAGCAGCCTACATACTGTGACACATCTAAAAATCACTGCAGCTCAAGAAACTTCTTAGTTGAGGTTTCCTACTCAATAGAGGTCAGTCTGAAGAAATTGAGACATACTTAATGTGTTCTGAAAGCAAAGCTTAACAAAAGAGTGATTCCTATAGAAATAGACCTGATCCATAGAAACACGCTGGGACCTCAGGTTCCCTTTCACCTTCAAATGCAGTATTTATACATATTATTAAAACAAGTCACTCAATAAGACTCAAGAAACAATGACTGATCCATCCAATTCCAATCTTATGATTCTTATCACAATAACTTTCTAGTCTTAGTTTTCCTATTCATTGTTCTTACTTTCTTTACTTCCAAACCCTCTTCCTAATTTCACTATTACCATAGAAAGTACCACATTTCTCCCAGTCAGTCAGGTTCACAACCTAGGCATCATTCTCAACTCCTCACTTCCTCTCATTTCCTATATTTAATATATTATCAAGATATTATTGATTATATCTTCTCATCAACTTTGGAATATGTCCCCTTCTCTCTTCTGACATTGCCACCATTGCTGCAGGCCCATAGGTCTATGAGGTTAATGACCCATCAGTCATTACTGATAAACTGCAAAGATCACTCAGGTCATGAGGAATTTCTAAGGATCAAAGTACCCAAACACTTTGTATGAGTTAGAAAACTTTCAGGGACTTCTATCTTCTCTCTGAAGTGGTTCTTGGAGACTCATTGTGTTATGATACGCAGGGCAATTGAATCCAGCTATTTCACAAGGATGATTTCTTATCCTGAAGTCCATGACCATTCAAAATGTAGATGGATAGAGAGATAGGTAGATAGATAGATAGATAGATAGATAGATAGATAGATAGATGGATAGATAACTATATTTCAATATAATTTATTTCCTGCGGATTTTATCTTATGAACTAGAAACATTTTGAAAAGGAGTCCATGGGCTTCGACAGACAATGAAAAGGGTGTATGACACAGAAAAAAAAAATTCTGAAAGTCTGCTGTAGGGCCATCTGCTTGCTTCCTGCAATGTTTTAACCATTCTTTGAATTGTTTCTGGCTCCTCTGAAGCCTAGCTCAGCTGTCACAAGAGTGCTGTGTTGGGGGCACACATAGTTATTGCCCTTGACAAGTGGGGTGGTTTACAAGACCTTATGTCAATGGTACCAGGAGGAAGTGAGATAACAGCCCACATAATCTCTCCATTGTGTGGCTGACCAAGATGAGGAAGGGGCTTGGAGAGGTTTGCAGAGATTGTAAGGAAAAAGTCAAGCATCTTGGGGAAAGGGGGCAGAGTCCAATGAAGGAGGGAGGAGGAGAAGGGGAGGGAGAGAGAGAAAGAGAAAGGAGGGAAGGGGAGGAGAGGAGAAGAGAGGAGAGGAGAATTCACTGTGTTGCAGAATCCAGGAGATGAACAGAATACCAGAGCAACAGGTATCAAAACCTGAACTGGGCTAGGGGGTGAGGGAAAGGAGAGAGAAGAAGAGGTGTAGGCATCTTGCACAGAGGGGCATCAGGGAAATAAAAGAATTGCAGTATGCTGACATTAGAGATCTCTCAGCAGTCATTTATATAAGGCATATGTGAACAAGGACCTCCCTGATGATGATGATGGAGAATCTTTTATCTCCTAAGACAGTCCATTTCTCTTTGGGATAGCTCCCATTTTTAATCATTTGCTCTTTGAGAAAATGAAAATATGTCTATCTACAGGTTTCTACTTAAGTCTTCCTTCAGGGACCCATCAGAACAAGCTAAATTTCTCTTGCCAATAATAGCCCTTGAAATACTCAAAGAAAACTATCCATTCCTCCATAAAGGAGTGTCAATCAGCATGATGGATAATGGAAGACTTCTTTTCAAATTCCACCTTTATCCCTATTAAATTGCATCTTATTTTATTTGAATATGTTTTATGGATTCTGACATCTGAATAGTTAATCCTTATTCATGTCCCTATGCCAAGCTTGTGGTGTTTCCCAAATTCAAATTTTTCTTTGGTGATCTGTAGTATAAAATCATAGACTTTCACAATTCAGAGAGACCTTAAAAGCCATGTAGGCTGACCTCAACCTGAATAAAACTTGCCTCAAGTATACCCAACAAGAGGGCATTCAGTCCTTGTTTAGTGATCACCATTAAAAGGGAACCACCAGCTCCCTAGACACTTTGGTGTCGGTTCTAATTGTAAGAAAGTTCTTCTTACATGACAGACACCAAAATCTGCTTCTTAAGGGGTAGTTCCTCAAATATTTGAGGAGCTGTTGTGAAATTGTGAGTTTAATTCTTTGATTTGACCCCAAAGGTCACAACTAGGAACAACAGGTAGAAGCAGAAAAGGTAAGGATTTGAGATAAAGGAAAACTTCATCACGTTTAGAGCTATCCCAAAGTGGAATGGACTCCCTTGGGAGGTGGTTGGATCCCCTTTCATGGAGGTTTCCAACCATCAGGCCTGCTGCTTGCTGACATATAACACAGTAATAGATTCTGTTTTTTTGGTTGGGAGTAGGATTGGATGACCAACTCTGAGATTCTGTGACTTCGTGATTTGTTGTTCTGAGTCCCAGAGAAAAGAACTAGGAGCAATGAGAAGTCATAGAGAGGCAGATTCAAGTCTAAATTAAGCAAAAATTTCCCATTAGAGCTATTGTTATGTGGAATGGACTGCTTGGGGGAAGGATATTGGAATTGTCTCTGGATGTTTTCAGGCAAAGACTGGATGACCATTTGTTTATGTCATAGATGGAATTCTTGTTCAGCAAAGGAGTTGGACCAGATGGCCTCTGGGCTCCCTTACAATTATGCCACTGTGTGATGCCATAATTAGCTTATCTATGAGGTCTTTGCCAACTCTAACATCCTGTAATTCTGCAATATTTTCACATGCTAACACTGATGATCAAGGTCTAAAGATTTATTCAAATTAGCAATTAACTTTCAGAATTGTAGTATAAGCAACACGGTAATTAACAAATGTGCTGATCTTTCTTTCTTACACTATTCTTCCCCAATGATGTGTATATAGCCAAGATTCTTTTTACCAGGGTAATAAACTCGATCAAAAATGAAAAGTTCACCAATTGCCCTTTTTAAATATTTTAGCACTTTTCATGTATAACAGATTCACTTACTGTTGATAGAAATACCATCTTCCACTTTAAGTTGATGGGAATGCAAATGGGTCATTATCTTTCCTGATAACATATTAAGCATGTAGAATCTGACCCAGTCCCTGTAGGGTGACCTGACATTCTAAGTTCTACATAAGACATAGCATAGATGAACAAAAATCGAACTGAAATGACCCTCCGAGTTGGCTGCCAAGTCTATATTCCTTGTCCGTTGTAATAGTCCAAGGTAGCTAGACTGCCTACTTCCTGTGTGCAGTTCTCTCCTGTCCTCTCCTGTCCTCTCCTGTCCTCTCCTGTCCTCTCCTCTCCTCTCCTGTTCTCTCTTCTCCTCTCCTCTCCTGTCTTCTCCTCTCTTCTCTTGTTCTCTCCTGTCCTGTCCTCTTGTCTCCTCTCCTCTCCTGTCCTCTCCTGTCTTGTCCTCTCCTGTCCTCTCCTGTCCTCTCCTCTCCTGTCCTCTCCTCTCTTCTCCTGTCCTTTCCTCTCCTGTCCTGTCCTCTCCTGTCCTCTCCTGTCCTCTCCTGTTTTGTCCGCTCCTGTCCTGTCCTGTCCTCTCCTCTCCTCTCCTCTCCTTCCTCTCCTCTCCTCTCTTTTCCTCTTCTGTCCTCTTCTCCCCTCCCCTCCCCTCCCTTTCTCCTTTCCTCACTCCCTTCCTCTCTCTCTCTCTCTCTCTCTCTCTCTCTCTCTCTCTCTCTCTCTCCCCTTCCTTCCCTCCCTCCCTCTCCTCTTGCTTACATGCTGATTTACTTGCTTACTATTCTTTATACATAGCTTTCTATCTTTGCCCCTAAATGTTTCCATGGACTGTACCTCATGCCTGGAATGCTCTCCTACCTCAGTTCTTTTTTTTTTTTTAATTTTTTAATTTACTTATTTACTTTTAATTTACAAGATTCAGTTCCACGGTCACTTGAGTTTCAGATTTTCTCCCCTCCCTTCCCCCTCCTCCCCATGGTGGCGTGCAATCATGTAGAGGATCTGCAAATACTTTCACATTGTACAATAGTTTGGTCATATAGAAGGGTTGTAACCAATGAGTGATCACTGGGAAAAGAAAAAAAAAAAAGCAAAACCAGACATGAAAGAGAACGATAACATGTTTTGCTTCAGTCTCCATTTAAACTATAGTCTTTCTATATCTTTCTC
>CM053583.1:408577139-408615258 GCA_028627135.1 Pseudochirops cupreus | reverse complement strand
AGGGTGGACTGGATGCTGTGAGCTTCAGCATGGAACAGGAAGTGCGTCGAAAGCTGGACAGGGACCTGGGAACCGTCTGCCTTTGAACCCAGGTGACAGTTTGGTGAATCCAAGTAGGATCTGAGACCATGGAAGGGGATCCAGAGAATCTGAGAGACCCAAGTCAAACCGAAAAAAGACTTTACTTGGATACTGTGTACTGACTGAGGAAATGTAATTTGCTAGTGACCTAAGGGTGGAGGACTTGTGTAGTTTCTGATGATTGAATAGTGAATGATGACTGAATAGCAACTGATTTGTAACTTGATGTACCCCATGGATGGAGAACTTTGACTATTGTACTTTGTGTCCCTTAAGGAGGCAAACCTCCTCAAGGATGATTGAATGACTGAGATGATTGAATGATTGAGTTACTAAATGATCATTCTTTGTTCAAAACTTTGGGACCACTATGGTTAAAACAGTGGCCATTTTAGTGATAAGATGTTGTGGATGCTGTACCTTGATTTTATGTGAATGTTTTGCTCTGATTTGTTATTGAATAAATAAGAGTGTTCACTATACTGTGTAATCAGAACTTGAAAAGCTGTTCACAGTAGCATTCTACTGGAAAGCTCCTCATGCTTGGCTTTACAGGTAGACACAGAAAAGGAGGCACATATCTCTATGGCCTTCAATGGATAAAAATAACATAGGGTTAGGAGAACATAAGGAATCAGATGTCCTTATAAATGTATCAGTCTAGAATAAGCAGACTCCAGGACCCTCTACATATACATACATATACATATGCATATATATATGTGTGTGTGTGTGTGTGTGTGTGTGTGTGTGTGTATACACACACACATATATATACACACACATATATATACACATATATAAGTATAAATAATGAGTAGAATAATATTATATTATATATAATATTATATATAGAATAGAGACGGATGAATATAGGGGCACATTATGCTCCCTTGCTGTTCTGGGGCTGCATATTTAAATGAATCAATCATTCTATCAGTTTCTGTCTATAATCTATGGCACAGAATTCTGAGTTCTAAATTTGTATGACTGTCCCCCAAATCATATTTGTTAGGTTTATTGTCTGTGTCTAGGTCTACACAGAACAAGACAAAAAGTCTCTAGTGCCTGTGAAAGCACTGAAGGTAACAATATATAAAGGGTACCAGAGAGTTTTTATTTCATTTCAAAAAAGAATGCAGAAAACAGAGCAGTCAGAGTGACCCATAAAAAACCAACATTATTCTCCCTCCTGTCTAGAACTGCTACCTCTACTACCACCCCACTCACTCAAATTAATATAATCCGTCATATTCATAACACCACCCTGTACTTCATACTTCTCTTGGGGAAAAATATTAATAGAGAAGTAAAACCCTAATATTCCACTTAATAAAACCACCTTTACTCTAAAGGCCTATAAGGCTTCCATAATTATGATGTTATTTTGAGGATTTGGACTCCCTCTGGAAGAAAATAAACTTGGGGCTAGAGAGGCAAATCCCTTCCCATTAGACCTACGCTGGACAGGAGAAGAGGATAAAAATGAGAAATTTTACCTCACAATTCAGGGATTCGGGTCTTTGTATCTCCTTCAGAACTGGAATCACAGTCCTGATCCTCATTTCTTCAATAGGCTGGGGCTATACTGTGACTTCCTTTTCCCCCTCTAGAAGACTATACCCCTGAACTCTCATGAGAAGTAAGCATTTTTCTAGAAATCTCTTCTCTATGTAAGAAGCTGATCAAATGGTTCCATTCTTTCTGAGAATCTTATGAGGAAATGGCTCCAAGTGAGGAGACTTTGTACATGCAGTAAATGTCCCTTGTGGGACCAGAGAATTCTAGTCTGTGCTCTGATTTATATGGGAGTTCTCTAAAGGGGCCAAGACAGGTCTCTCAACTCTATGATATAGGCCCTAAACAAAGCGTGGTTCTGTTCCTTCATAGCCTGTGCCAATCAATTCAAATTCAATCTCAATCAGACTTGATCACTCATTCTCAGAGGCACAGATGAATCTTAATAGACATATCCACATATTCCTTTGGAAGACAAAATCTCAAAGACTCAGCTTCCTGAAAATTCATGAGATTTACTCTTCCTTCATGTTCTGGGTACAGGAGTCTCATCTGACCAGACAACATCATAGTTTGTGTGTTTGCATCTCTGAGAGAGGGATTCATCCTCAGTGATAGGAAGTACTTAGGGTGAATAAGTCAGCAAGGTGGAATAGAGAGCTTATACTTGAGACAGTGCTGAGAGATCTCACGATCTTTGTCATTGGTTTTGTCAGTGCTCCTTGGAATGAATGAGTCTGAAATCTGGGTCAAATGCTACATTATGTATGGAGAGGCTGTGCCCAGGAAGCATCTGCTCAAAGTTAATGACATTGAAAGATGTCACCTTCTAGGAGGTAAAAGCATCATGACTGACGGCACGCTTGAGACTTTGGGCACTGAAGTAGTCTCCAAAATAGGAGTGTGATCAAGCACCCTTGCCTTGGGTACTCTTTGGTCTGCTGACACCTCATTGAGAATGACTGATTAGGTCAAGCCAGTAACATATCTGAGCCATAGGCTTAGACTTGTCCTTTAAAAATGAGAGTGCACAAAGTTGAAAGGACTGAGAGAAACATATAGAGAAAAGACTATGTGTAGAGATTTGGAGTCAGGTCCTTTGAAGGCAATTCTACATATCTTTGTGGCCCTCTAGGGTTGTGGTCTCCACATGCTTTTAATCATATGTCCTTCCCCATTAACAAATTTTGAGCACATTTCCCTCTCTGTAGGTATATTTATCTAATTATAGGCATGTTCCACCATACTAATACTTCTATAATTTATAAAACTTACTCAAAATAGAAAGTAAATGAGATAAAGATGAACCAATGTCATGAGACTAATAGTTTATTTATTAGAGGATAGGAACTGAGGCTGTGATTTAATTAGTATTAGTAACTGCCAAGGAAACTCCCTTAATCAGCGTAGGCTGGGACCTTCACTAGGACTTAGAATTTTAGAGTATGCCTAGAGCAGAAGGTCAAATGTAAAGCCCAAATTCTTGGATTTTTACCAGATTAAAATGCAACTGAGAAATACTTAACAAAATAAACAAAACTATGATAGACCATAGATAATATTCACATGTTTCCTAAATCGATGTGCTAGGGGCATTTTAGTGGTCCCTGTTGCCATTCGAGTTTGGCTCTTCTGGCCTAGAGCACTAAGGAGTAGATAACTTGCTCAAAGTGAAATAACCAGTAAATGTCAGAGGGAGGACCAGAACCCAGGTCTCCTGGCTTTGATTCACTTTGTATCTACTACAATGAGACATCTCTCATTTCTTTCATTAACGGTACAAAACCCCAATAAGTCTCATCAAAATGTTATTAGCAATAATGCTTCAAATACCAAGTGTTTGACTATGCTTCATTATTTTTAAACATCTTGGTTTAACCCCTTGTTCTATAGCAAATCAAAGGTCTGATTCTAAATTTAATTGGTTTTGGAAATTGGTTTTTCTCTGTCAAATTTTAACAATAGGCCTCACAAAATGCATAGGTTCAAATAGAAGAGTAAATCACTGGTTGAACTTACTAAATCAAGCTATTCATTTTTCCATCTTATCCCAGTTATGTAAAAAAAAATGACTGAATCTCAGCTAATGCATTTTCATGTTCCCTGATGTCAATCAGTTGTTCCTGCAAACTAATCACTATATGTGGCATTTTAATGTTTTTAACAAATGAGTTCAAAACCTTCTGACACTCTTCACTTAGAAGATTTTTTAACAGGCTAGAAATTCTATTTGAAAGACTTTTAAGTATGAAGATACAAGATGTTTTTATTTTATTTTTTAAGGAATGACACAAATCATTTCCCACAACCTGGACAGGAAAGAATTAAATACTCAGAAGGGGATGTCAATGTCACATACTTCAGAGAGGTCAAGAAGGATGAGGATGCAGAAATCATGTCCTATTTGACAATGAAGAGATCACTGACAACTTTGGAGAGAGCAGGTTCATTTGATGGGAGGTGGCAAGAACAATGAGGAGATTGAGAACCTGGGATCCTTGAAGGATGATGGTGCCCTTGAAAAAAAAGTGTTCAGAAGAAGGGTGGTTTGGGAAAAAAAAATGTAATGAAATTGACCATGCAAAGTACAGCCTATCTGTGCCTGCATATCCTGTTCCACTCACTCTTATAGTAAAAAGAAAAGGAATGTGCATGTCTATGTGTTTGTGTATGCACCTTTATGTATGTGTTCTTGTGTGTTTATGTGTGTGTGTGTGTGTGTGTGTGTGCGCGCGCACTGTGGAGGATCATTCTGCTCCACCCTCTTAGCTGTGCCTGTGGAAGCTATGAGGTTATCCAGGGGGGCAGTATGTGGGAATGTTAAGAGTTGAGGTGGGGGAGGATGAATGAAATGCAGCTACTCTGGAAACCAGGAGGTTATATTATACCTACCCTGGGGGGCCAACATTGCAGGAAGCCAGTTCTCTGGAGGAATGCCAAGATAGTATTTAGCCATAATGGGTGAAGAAAATGGTATAGTTGTATTGGAGACAGGCTTAAGATTGGCTATCAAGGAAAAGAAGAGATAAGCCTCAACATCCCATTCCTTAGCAAGTTATCCCAAATATCTTAGGGTCTGAAGAACTAAGGTCACTACTTTGGACTATAACTGTAGGAAATCACGTGACCCTGGAATTGGAGGGAGCCAATTGACCAAAAGATGCAGCTGTCAGAAGTATTGATGGAGGAGAGAATAATTCTGAAGCTGTGACAATTGTAGGATGAGACCTTGTGGCAGGTGTAGTGGCAGGAGCTGAACTGAGCCAACAATGGGAGACTCCCAAGGAGCTTCTTGAGCAGAGGAAGGGTTTCTGGCCCAGGCCTCCTTGAGAGAAGAGACCTGCCTGAACAATGAGTGTATCAATCACTAATTAATCAACAAGTATTCATTGAACCCTATGGACCAGGACCTATGCAAAGCCCTAGGCACACAAAAAGTGAAAAGCCATGACATGAATGGCCTGTTGTAAAAACTATGGAGGAGACTCTCCAAGCAAGCAAACCTTAATGACTGCCTGGAATGGAGCCCTGATGCCTCTCTTGAAAACCTTGGCACCTACAGCCACTGGTCATGGATTATGAAAATGAGAAAAAGGATCAAAATAAAAAGTCTAGGGCCTCCTTGCCTTGGAATACCCACCATCTCTGTCACTTTATTGTGGAGTGTCCCTCTGCAAGCTACAACCCCCTTTCCCACTGGTGATTTGCTATAGAAGCCTCCATTTGGTGGTAAGGGCCAGGCCAGCATGCCTTCATTCTACCCCAGCCTCTCTTCCTCACTTCTGACCCTTCAAAACCACACTTCAGTCCTTCATCCCTTCTCATCCTCCCCCCGCCCCGCCGCCCAGGGCTGTACTAGGGGCACCACACACTGTCTCTGGCCAAACTGTTAAACCTGCAGGGGAAACATTTGCACCTGAGAAATCAGAAAACATGGCAAATCACAGCTTGATTTAGTAAGTTTTTTTTTTATTATTGATTTGTCAACTTAAGAAAGTCATGGAGAAAATGTTAATGATGCAGATTAAGCTCAAATTTTTGCTGAGTGTTTTTTGGAGAAAAGATCGTTAAACATTTGCCAGCATGAGCCGCCCCTCCCCCCCTTTCCAACTGGTCTTGTGTGTTGTGATTAAAATCATGCCTGGTATATAGTAAGTGCTTGAGAAGCCTGTCTGCCCCTCCTTCCCTCTCGTCTCCTTCCTTTCTCCATTCCTTTCTTTCTTTCTTCATCCCTTCCATTCTTTTAAGTTAAGGCATATATATATATAAAAATATGTGTGTATACATACATGTAGCTATACATACATGTACATATACATGCATATACCTATACATACATATACATACATACATATTATATATATATATATACACAATGTATATATATATATATACACATGTGTATATGTGATAGGTAGATATAATCTACATACAGAATAGAAGGAAAGTGACCTAGAAGAGGAAGGGACTGGTATCTAGGGAGATTGGGAAAGTCATATTATAGAAGTGATCTTTGAGGTGAGTCTTGAAGGAAGACAATCAGTTCACAGAGGCATAGGGATAGAGGGACAGTATTCTGGGCATGGAGGACAGCCAGGACAAACCTGAAGGCAAGAGATGGATGTGATAGCAATAGCAAGTACTCTATTATATCTGGATCATAGAATTCCTCTAAGGAAGTAAATGGCATCTAGGTGGTGTAGTGGATAGAGTACTGGGCTTGGAGGCAGGAAGACTCAACTTCCTGAGTTCAAATCTGGCCTTGGACACTAACTGTGTGACCCTGGGCAAGTCACTTAACCCTGTTTGCCTTAGTTCCTCATCTGCAAAATGAGCTAAAGAAGGAAATGACAAGCCACTCCAGTATCCTTGCCAAGAACAGCCCAAATAGAGTCATGAAGAGTCAGACATGACTGAAAAATGACTGAATAACAATAAGGAAGCAGAATGTCAGAAGACTGGCAAGATCAGTCCCCAAACAAAGCCTACAGGACACACCTTCTGTATGTGGAAACCATGCATGATTCAGGGTACCAAGTGGCTGGACAGCTCCTGATGGGAAGGGATCAGGCAGCAAGGAGGTAACTAGGAGGCATCTCAGCTGGCTGGGAGGAGCGCACCAAGTGCAAAGAATGCAATTTCCTGCTCTCCCTTGCTCTTTGTGGTGCCTTCTTCCTTTCAAAGGCTGAGGAAACTCTAAGGCATGATGGAGTTGGCCCCTGGAAGCACTTTTGAGAGGAAGAATGAGGAGGAGAGAAGCCAAAACCTGAACACCCTTCTTTTGCTCTTATTTCACCTTCACCCCCTTTGTCCAATCAGTCACTAAGTTCTATCATTTCTTACTTCACCGTGTCTCTTGTGTTTTGTCCTACTTTCCAGTCATGCTATAACCACCTAGAAGCATTCAAACAATCACAGAATCACTGATTTAAAACTGTAAAAGACTGTAGAAGGCCACCTAGTCTTAGCATTTCTTTTTACAGGTGAGGAAACCAAGGCACAGAGAAGTTAAGTGACGCCCAAAATGACCCCTAGTAAGTACATTGACCCAGACTACAAGAAACCTCTATTTCCCACAGAGTTTGCTCCTTGAGAGTCACTCTAGAGGGGCTCAGGGGTTCTCCCCCCCAAAAAGCCTCTTCTTTTTCTTTATTATATCAAGAAGAAAAAAAAATTGAATTTTCCAATCAATAAATAGAAACAATAGAGTTAAAGGTCATGTTGGGGCTCTTAAAACACCTAGCATTTTCTCCTCTTCACCCATTCTCTTAATTTTCTATTGCTATTCAAACTTGCTCTGGTAAATTGATGCCCTAATTTCAAAACCAAAGCTGAATGGGAAATGATTCCCCATCTATAATCAGGTTCCTTTCTATCACAATATGTTCAATTTAATTTATTGTAATGTCAGTTAGTGTTTACGATGTCCAGTGCTTTAGAAATCTCTTCTTGAAGAAATTATTTTAATCCATAGGTATGAGGCTTTGGGATAGTTTACAAGCATTTGTTTTTTTTTTTTAAATTTGTTAGTCTTAAATCATCTTTTCACCAACCTCCCCAAAGACCACATTTCCAGTGAAGCCACCAATCACTAACGGATTTGTTGACTTGACGATCAAGTCCTGAGTTCTTCCCAGAATATCTCACCTTCTTCCTCTGAAAAAGATGTTGATGCATAAGCTGTCACTCCCTTCATGGTGGTGTCTTTTGTTTGCATACACCATGTGTACTGCCAAGAGTAATGGCTAAGCCTGCCACAAAATAATATTTCCTCATGATTAATGTGGAAATGTGTTTAATATAACTGTACATGTATAACATATATCAGATTGCTTGTTGTCTTGGAGGGAGGAGGGAAAAAAATTTGGAACTTAAAACCTTATAAAAGTGAATGTTGAAAAATTAAATGTAATTGGAAAAAATAAAATTATATATACATACATACATACATTTACATGTATATGTGTGTATACACACACACATCTATCTATCTATGTATCTATCTATCTATCTATCTATATGAAGTTTAATGTCTAGAAGGAGGTTAAAAAATCAAAAAACAAAATAATGTTTTCTAATACCTTTGGATGAACAGTGAAACAGTCTCCCTCAGTTCCCTTGTATTTCCAAGGAAAGGTATCTGTGCATCATCCATCCATTCTTCTGGTTTCATTTATTGTGCTGATGTTAGCATTAATCTACTCCCCTTCCTCTAGTTCTATGCCAACACATTTAGATTATCAACAGGGTCATGAAAAGTCGTGTTGTACTGGAGACAAGCCAATAATTGGTTATTACAGAAAAAGTGAGATGTGACCTCTCTTCTCATCCTCCAATCAATTGATCACACACACCTTGGAGTCTACAGAGGCCAAGGTCCAACTTTGGAGACCACCATTCTAAAGAATCATGTGATCTATGGAGAGGAGGAAACCAAATGGCCTTACTCCCTAATTTTGAAGACCGCTTAGTGGTCCCTTTTGCTCTATTCTCTAGCTAGAGGAGCTGAAGGGGGAGCACAGGACTGGGGGTCACTTTGCATTTTTGTTTGTTCACTTCATAGTAATAGATCACATTTGTAGAACTCTCTAAGGCAGCGGTTCTCAATCTGTGGGTTATGTTCAATTTGTAATGATGAAAATATATCCTGCACATCAGATAGATTCATAACAGTAGCAAAATTACAGTTATGAAGTAGCAACGAAAATAATTTTATGGTTGGGGATCACCACAACAGGAGGAACTGTATTAAAGGGATGCAGCATTAGGAAGGTTGAGAACCATTGATGTAAGGTTTGCAAAGAGCTTATGTATATTGGAAACATGAAGATGGTGCTGGATTTAGAACCAAGACATGGGTTCAAATTCTGTGGCAGACACTTACTAGTTGTGTGGCCCTTGGCAAGATAATGTCACTATATTCCAGCTCACTCTCCAGTCTGGTCCACCCCCAGGCCTCTCACCAGTGGCCTTGCCCAAGTAAGGATGACTGTACCCTGAGGCCTACTTGCTGATAGGTGAGTCATCGAACCAGATTGCTGGATCTTGAGGAGTCCCACCCACACTGCTGCTCACTTCACTTCCAGCTCATGGTCTAGTCTGCTCCACCTCCTCACCAGCTGCCCAGGCCTCTTCCCCACCCCCTACTTGCCGTCTCCCTTGAGTGTTTTGTCTTCCTCTATTAGAACATAGCAGTTAAAATTTACATAGCTCTTGAAGCTCTGCAGAATTCTTTACATATTCACCCTTTTTATTCTTACAATAACCCTTGGATCAAATTGTATAGATATGGCAACTAAGATAGACCGAAGTTAAATGACTTGCCCAGGGTCACATAGGTAGTAAGTATCTGAGGCTGTACTTGAATTCAGATCTTCTGGACTCTAAGTCAAGAACTCTGTCCACTGTGTTACCTAGCTCCCTCTATAAGCTTCTCAAAGTTAAGCACCACTTCATTGTCTTTTTGTTAATCTCGGTGTTTGAGCAATCATAATTATTTAACAAAACTCTGTCTGTGTGTCTATTTCCTAGTCTCGGTTTCCTCATCTGTAAAATGGGAACAAGAGTAGCTCTAGTTCATAAGGCTGGTGTGATTATAGCATGAGATAATCAATATAAAGAGCTTTACAGACCTTGAAGTGCTATGTAAATGTTAGCTGTTATCATCATCATCATCATCTTCAATTATTTCCTTTGGTCCTCACTGCCCCCCAGAAGGTAAGTGCTAGATTTCCTCGGTGTAGAGAACTCCTTCTGCCCATGTACATTAGCACCTACTTTTCAATGTGTC
Source organism: Pseudochirops cupreus (assembly GCA_028627135.1). Classification (NCBI taxonomy): domain Eukaryota; kingdom Metazoa; phylum Chordata; class Mammalia; order Diprotodontia; family Pseudocheiridae; genus Pseudochirops; species Pseudochirops cupreus. The sequence continues at coordinate 408,605,369 of CM053583.1, read as the reverse complement.
ATCATGAAGAATCACCTAGGGCACTGGGAGGTTTGGTAACTTGCCCAGGGTCACATAGCCAGTAGATGGAAACTGGACTGCCCTCTGTTTGAAGAGCACCAGTAGGTCAGCATGGCTGAACCCCTCCAGTTGTGGGGAGGAGTCATGTGTAGTAAGACTGGTGAGGCCAAAGGGGCCTGGTTGGGAAGCCTTTAAATGCCAAGTACATGTTTATATTTGTTCCTAGGAGTAAAACCTGACACCAAGTCTTCAGTCTTGGCACATAAGTGCTTGATATAATCTCAATTTTTTTTCGCTTTTTTGGAGGGCAATTGGGGTTAAGTGACTTGCCGAAGGTCACACGGCTAGTTTGTGTGTGTGTGTGTGTGTGTGTGTGTGTGTGTGTGTGTGTGTGTGTGTGCATGTGTGTAAGTGTCTGAGGCCGGATTTGAACTCCTGACTCCAGGGCCAGTACTCAATTCCCTGCACCACTTAGCTGCCCCTGCTTGATATAATCTGATGGAATAATTCATTGAGTTCTCAGGGATTTGGGACCTGTTTTATTTATGGGAATAACATAACTAACCGGAGAATGAATAGATAGATGATCATCATTACAGGATTTCAGAAAAAGGCCAGGGCATCTTCCACATTGGGCCTGAGGCAATTTTCCTAAGGAACAGATCCTACTATGTCATACCTGTGTTCAACAAACTCCTAATATTCCTAGTATGTGCTTTGGCATTCAAAGCTCTTTACAATTGGCGCTTTTCTTCCTTCCCCTGTCTTATTCCATATTACTCTCCTACACACACTCTGTAGCCCAGCCAGATTGGATTACTTACAGTTCTTCACATTTTCTATCCATATTTCTCTGATCTTGCAATCTCCCATTCTAGGAATGTTCTCACTCCTCACCTCTGCCTCCATCAATCCCTGGTTCCCCTCAACATATGGCTCAAGCTCACTTTCTTCACAAGACCTTTTTTGCCCTCACTCCCTCCAATGCTTCCCTCTTCCAAATTGCACTGTATTCATTTTCTATCTCTGTGGATTCGTACACATTGTTTCCTTTCATAGAATGTGAGTTTTTTGAGGACAGGCACTGATTTACTTTTGTCTTTGTCTCTGTAGTACCTAGAACACAACAGGCACATGGTAGGTACTTGAGGAGTGATTGGTTCTAGTTGGGGGTGGTATGCTAAAAGATGAATTTATATAGGAGATAGGATTGGGTCTACATCTTTAAGGAGATTAGTCTGAAAAGAACAGAAACCAGGAAACAAACAAAAAAAGGAAACATCAAAACCAAAGGCATCTTTGGAAGGAAAGAAATATACCAGTTTAGTTAGATTAAGGATTTGAACAGGAAGAGAGTTGGAGACAAGGGGAATTTGAGAAGATGCAAATTGGGACTGAGTCATACTGGTTTTGAGACTATGAGTTAAATCCATGCAGAAATGGATAGCAAACAGTTGGAAACACGGTACCACAGGAGAGATCAGAAGGAAGGCATAGGGTTCCTATTGGGGAGTAATAAGTGAAAAGTCATTGAAAACTTGAACTCTGCGAAAGGTGGAAGCCTGAATATGGTGAGCCGTCAACAATAATAACTTAGATACTGAATTAAATTTTAGACACTGAGTCATAATTTAAGATACTATGACCTATGAAAGTTAAAACAAGAATATTGTTACCTATATGTGATGGGGACATGATCAATACACAAGCTTATCTTTGGGTATAACATTGTCTTAACTCCCAAGCTCATTACTAAGCAGAAAACCAAACATATCCACCAAACAGTAGTGATGCACTCAATAGCTCCTTCTCCTTTTGTCTGTTTTCTATAATTACCATGTGGATTTGGGGATCTTTCTGGGGATCCCCTGAAATGTCTGGCTGCCACCCAAGGCTGAAGATGGCCCCTGTTTTGTAAGTACTCATAATGATTGATTAAACTACTACTTATAATCAATCTAGAGGTACTTGGCCTCTTCCTTTGGTATAAAAAGAACATCCCATGGTTATGAAGGAGGTACAGGGCTCCCCAGACAGGGGAATTCTGGACCTTTCAGAAGGCCAGGTCCTAGGTTATTGATTTGAGAACCAAGCATATCCAACTTAGAGTAGAAGCTGTGAATCATAGAAATACATTTGACCACTGTGACATTTGGGGTCAGAATTATAGAATCTCAGAATTGGGAGGGATCTCAGCCACCATCAAGACCAACCTAGATCTCAGAAAGGAATCCTTTCCTCAATAGTATTCCCCACAATTAGTCATCCAGCCTAAAATTAAAAGTCTCCAAAATGGGCAATCTACCAACTTCCAAGGCAATCTGTCCTACTTGAGAAAGTTCTAATTGGAAGGAAAGTTATTTTTTAATTTTTTTTTGTTTTTTGCTTTTTCCTGACATCAGGCCTACTTTGGCTCCATTGTAATTTCCATGATCTACCCTCTGGGACCAAGTGATTCATTTGTTTCACTGATGACATAAACGAGTCGCTGCCTAAAAAAGTCTAGAATGAAGACTTGTTTTCTATATGCTTTAAAAAAAAGCCACCTCAGCCATCAAATCCTCTCTTTTGTTATGGATACATTTTAGGCAGTATTAATGTCATTGGAAAATGACAAATTTCCCTGGTAATTTTTAAAAATTGGCTCTTCAACTCTTCAGAAATGATGTAGTTCTTTAAAAACATGATTGATTTAGCCATTATTTCTTCCCTGACAAGTTTCTTCCCTGAGATGAACCAACCTAAGTCATGTTGACTCTGGGTAAATGCTCTGCTGCCCATCCAGGCAGCCCTGATCCTTAACAAAACCTGTGTTTGTACAAACAAAATAAAGAAATGAGAAACATGCAGAAAACTGATTTACATTTCACCAAAGCCTCTATGGTTATTGCCTAGGCTATTTATCCTGGTTATAAACTCTTAAGATATAAGCAGTAGAATAAAATAAAAATGGTTTTACTTTTGGAATAAGAGACTTGAGTTCAATTGTGTGTCCTCTGTCACTCCTTGTATGAGCATGGCCAAGTTCCTTCTCTTTTCTGTGCTGCAGAAGAAGTCTAGGGGCTCTATGACCTCTACAGTCATTCAGTTCTAAATAAGTCATTTTATGATTCCTAGAGAGATAATGTTCTTTATTTACTAGTATGTCAGCAACATTCAACCAATAATACACAAGTGTTTATTAAGCACCTACTGATGGTCAGTACTATTGTAGGAGCTAAGGATGGCTCCCTTAAGGAGCTTACATCCTACCAGGGAAGACAACATACACATATCTAGGTACATACTACAGCAGCCCTAAACAGATACACAGTATTTGGGGGGATGGTTTTTGGTGTAATCAGAAAACCAGAAACCAGCCAGAAATGAAAACAACTCTTCTAATTCTCATGCTTGGATTCATTGTCCTGGTAAGTCAAGCCATTGGCTATCATTAAAAGGTCCATATTTTCCCATGCATTATGTATTATTGACACAAATAATAATTACAGAATGATTCCCAGCAGGTTTCTTGAATTTCAAACATTGATGGGAGCCAGGCTTCAGTTTCTTCTAATTTCCACCCAATTCAGAGGGAAAGAAAAGCCAAACAACAGTGAGTAAAATCAGAGGGCTGGGGAAGAGGAGAATAAAGCGATTGGATGTGTATTTGACAGGACACATTAAGAGGTATCTTGAGAGGATGCCCAACTGCATTCATTTTAGATGGTTATCTTTCCAAATATGCCTAACTTTAAGACTTGGATTCATTAAATTAATCCCACTCTACCTTGTGTGTGATTAGGCAGCCAATTTGTTTATTTTTAAATTGGCCAGAAAATCCTACGTTTGTGCTTTTAATCTTTACCAGCTGTTGCATCTTTCCTGTCAAATTCATGGTGCTGCAAGCTGCTTACAACTTATCAAAATGCACTTTCTCTTATGGCTGAGGCTCAGAGATAATTCTTAACAAGTCCCTTCTGCTCATTTTAAGGGGGTACCTGAGAAAAATTGAACTTTCCCTTTGCTAGAATGTCTTCCTCCTTTCCTTTTCCCCATACACTCTGATCCTTTTCTCAAGGCAAAAGTCCCCTTCTCAGAGACATAACCAGGAAGAGGCAACAAGAATTTTGCCACCTGGTGATGAATCTAGAGAGTTCTAACAGGATTTATAGTCCTTTTATAACAGAAACAATTGAACTGAGCACCAAATTAATAAAAATAATTAGTTGAAATAGGAAGCTATAAGAGGGAATGGCTAGAGTACTTCTCTTATCTTCCTTTTTTCCTTTCTCTTTCTCCTCCCTCTGCTCTTTTTCTGCTTTTCTCCTTTTCCTCATCTTCCTTCTTTCTCTTCTTGCCACTCATCTCCTTTTCCTTTATTTTTTCTTCTGAGGGAAATGATTGTTAACATTGGGGAGACACAGGATTTTTTTTCTTTTCTGAAACCTTATTAAGCCAAGTATATTGAAGTATATTGCTGATAAGTATATTGAAGTATATTGCACTAACTTTCTCCTCAATCTTATTCAGTCCCCACTCAGGCGGGGAAGCTCATTTTGTTCTACTGAAGTTTGGGTGCAGATAAAATCTTTGATTAAATAGCCCAAGGATGGGAGTGACTTGAGAGTAAATGACATAATCAAATCATGTCTCCTCTCCATCCCCTCATTAGAATAGACCCACCTCTTATTATAATATTCATTTTTCTCTCATTACTTATTAATCAATCAGAGTTGATTGCCACCCTCAGGAACACGCATTCCGCCAATGACATGTAAGCATTAAGTGGGTTTCATTAAGGGGACTTTGGCATTCAAGAGTGTCACTGAGTAAAATTAATTATCCAGAAATTACATCATTCAAACTTTTTATACATCACACCTTTCTTCCTTTTCCTTGCCCTTTCAACAACATGTGTATAGCATTCAATAAACACAAGAACCTACACTAAGTAATCATTCTTTCACTAGAGCCAGGTTATGAGAGGTAAACACCTGGGGCAAAGCCTACTGTGGCATGGCTCCTCATACAAGGCCTAAAGAAGAGAAGATAAAGTTATCATGTCTACAGGGAATGCGTGAACATCACTCTTCAACTCAGATCTCTATTTTAAGGGAAAAAAATTTTTTTTGTTATTCCAGTCTGGCATTGAATAGCAAAGTGAATGTATTTTATGAAATGAAAACAATCTTGAAACAAAGGGGTAGGATGGTTTGTCATGAAATGGCATTACTTTTTTTCCCAAAAGCAAAGTCATGTGTTCTACCAGAAAATGGTTTGATAACTGTGGATTTAATATTACCCAGGAAAGAAACATTTCTATCCCAATGTGACCTTTGTGCAATGCTGGAAACAGAAGATTGGCATGTCAGCTCTCCTCTGCCCTAGGAAGGTATTGAAGTCTTGCTTAGTCAAGTTTTGGTTAAATGCCAATAATTGACGTTGCTAAATACAGCCTTGTCCTGGTCATGCACATTTGGTATTATCCAAGTCAGCAGAGATGAGGTGGAAAAGGTCTGGAGCAGAAATGTTTTAAAAGCAAAGAGCACTCACTCTCTACCTGTTCTCCCCACAATCACTCCCATCCATAAGCTGGAGATTTCAGTTTTCACTCAGGAAGGGGCACTTGTGGTTCCCTGTCTCAGAAGAGACCCTTCTGGAATGCACATAGTTCAGGGCTTTGAAAACCAGTGCCATGAGGATCCTCTGACTATTCAATAGCTACAGCCCCTTGTGACACTAAGCAGCTGGAGCCAGAGTCAGTCCTTCAGAGGGACTGAGAGCTTTTAGTGGATTCTTATCACTCTGAATCATTAAGTAGCGTTGCTGGAAGCGATATGATAATTACCTAATGAGTGTCTATACAAATGACAGGCATTACAAGGATGTTATCTGGAGATTGTTGCAAGATGTAATTTTTGATTGATTTAAACTTGAAAATGTTACACTGGTCTCAGTATATGATAGCAGCTAACATAAACTGCACCTCTACATTGAGACCTCTATGTATGTGTGCATACATATATGTGGCATGTGTATATATGCATATGTGTGTGCGCTCTGAAATCTACTAAGTACTTATTATGAGCCAGGCAATAGCCTAAGCAGTGGAGAATTTTCCTCTCTCCGATCTCTCTTCCATAGAGCTAGTAAATCAATATTCCAAAATCACAAGTCTGTGCCTATCAGTGCTCACCTCAGAAGCTCACTATTGCAAGACAAAATATAGACTCCAAAGTTTCACATTGAAAGCCCTTGATAATATGGCCCTGACCTCTATTTCCTGATTGAGTTCACATTTCATTACACAGCTCTATGTACATTTGCCATTTGCTGTTCTCCATATTTTTGTACAGCCCAGCCACCATACATCAAACTCTCTCCTGCCTTAGTTCTGCCTTCTGGAATTCTGAGTTCCCCTTAAGACTTAGTTCAAGTGTCACATCTAATATGAAGCCTTTTCTGATCCCTCTAGTTGTCAGTCTTCATCCCCCACCAACAAAACAGCTTTGTATTTAATTTTATACATATATACACACATGCATGCATATGTATATAGCAAGGACATTTTCCATATTATAAGTAATATATATATATTATTATAAGCAATAATATATATATTCATATATGCATATATGAATATGTATGCACTCACCTGTATTTATATTTCCTATACGTAGAATGTAAGTTCCTTAAGTATACCAACTGTTGCATTCTTCTTTTTGGTGTGCCGAGTGCCAAGCATGGTGCTGGGGCGTAACAGACACATAATAAATGCCTTTTTGCTTGTTTGCATTATTTTCTTTTATATTAACATCAACTGAACTCAATTGGCCAAACATCAATAAGGCATCTACCATGTACCAGGGCCTGGGTAGGTAAATAAAAAAAATTAAACAAAACCCATTCTCCAGCAGTTTACATTCTAATGGAGAGATAAAAAGAACTTACCTGAGTATATATGGAATAAAGAAAATAATTACAACTGAATAGAAGGGAGACAGAGAGAGAAAGAGAGGGAGAGAGAGAGAGAGAGAGAGAGAGAGAGGGAGGGAGGGAGGGAGAGGGAGAGGGAGAAGAAGAGGGAGAAAGAGAGAGAGAGAGAACAATAAAAAGCAAAGATAAGGCAGAATATATGAATAAAGATGAAGACATGGCATCATATCTTTAAAGACAATTGAAAAGGAAATAAATGTGAAGTGTGGAAGGAGGAGAAATGGGGCAGAGTCTATAACAGATTGGATTGTCTTTTTTTTCTAACCTCAAAGTTGAATTCAAATTGTGATAATCAGGCTGAAGTTGTAATGTGGGAATAATCTAGGGGAGTTGTCAGCTTGCACAGCTTGGCAATTGCTTTTTCAATAGGCATTTTCAGCCTGACGTCCATTTGTGTGAGATGGATGAGAGCCCATGCAATAATAAGGTCATGGCATTGCCTCATGATAACTATCCATGGTACCGAAAGTGATCCATGAATCATAATAGGACTGCAGTCTAGTGTATGGCATGTGGCAGAACCATTTGACTCAGACCATTGTGTAGTTCATACAGGAGTAGATAGATGGGTTATCTTTGTGAGCTCTTGCCTCCAATAGGGTTTAGGGTTGTCCAGGGTAACATACTGAGATAACTTTGGAAGCTAGAGATGCAGAATCTCTGAAGTATCTGCAATCCACCACATTGGGTGGGGCGGGGATGGGGAGGAATCTCTTTAGGAGGTGTTTGGGACCATAGCAGCATTTTTATTAGAAATTGTCAACTTTCTAAGATTAAGAGCAAGGAACCTTTGGCTGGGTATGGGGCAGTCAGAGAATAATGGGCAGAGACATACCTGCAAGAGTATTTTTTGTCCGTGAGCAAGGAAGTGTGGAGTGAGGTTTCAAGGGACACAGAATATCATTCCGAGCTCTAGAGTCATACTACTCTAAAGTGAGGGAGGTAATTGTTAGATTCTTCTCACTACATCAATTCAAGCATATCTTTCCCCCCTGGGTGATAGACATTTGCATGGGTACTTTGTTAAGAGGACAACTGTCAATTCCTAATTAGTTTCCAATGAATGGACCTCCCACAAGATGATTGGCCAATTGGGACTCATGATAACTCCTTCTTCATAGTAACTTCCCCTTATTGAGTCAAACAAAACCTAATTTCAGTTTCTCAGGGTTTTTACTTTTTTTTTTTACCCCTAAGAGGCAAAATAAATCACAATGAACTCACAATAATATTGTGAGTGGTTTGGGGAAATTATTTTTCCTCTCTTGCCATGGAAAAATACTCAGAATTTCTTCATATGTATTTACTCTGGGATGAGGACTTGGATGTTGCTATGACAACAGCAACCCTCTCAGCATGACCCAGAATTTACAACTGGCCTGTATTGCCATTAGGTATCTTTTGGGAAGCATGTCCTTCAGAGCAACAATTTGAATATAGTTCTTAGAATGTTAGTACTGGGACTTTAGAGGTCATGTCACCTAGTTTAATCCCCTCATTTTCCAAATGAAGAGTATAAATACCAGAGAATTTAAAAAGACTTGCCTAAGGTCATGAAGTTAATTAGTGGCAGAACAAAAAGGACAAGAACTAACGACTCCTTATTCAGTCAAGTATGCTTTCTAATTCACCGTACTAACTTACTTGACAACACACTTTCCCATTAGTTCACCATATTCTCTCATCAAAATGAAGAAGTAACTGGGGTAATCCGTTCTTGATGAAGGAAGCAACCAACCTGAAAAGGCTTAAGTTTGTTTCTGTGAAGAAGGGAGATAATTTGGCTAGTGTAGATTATTGGGGAAAGAGAGTAAGCTATGGAACTAACCTTAAGTAGTATTCTGTATGCAGAGACAAAGGATCACCAAGAAAACATCATCTGGAAGCTGAATGGGAAAAAAAAAACCCATGCCATGGAGCAGTGCAGCAGGGGGGATATGTGATATGGGCTTTGCCAAATTTGCTATTGCCATGAATTATTTAAACAATACAGGTCCAAGGGAAGGGAGTTGCTTGTCTAACAGCCCCAAAGTGTTATTTATATTCTGTAGAACATATAATGGGCCACTAGACTTCACTCATGTGTTTCTGCATCTATTCATGGACTATATTATATAGTCTGTGTTACCAAAGTGAATGTTGTTTCATATCCAAAACTCATCTGCACTGGAGACACATATGCCATTGAGGGAAGTTTGGAAACAAGCTAAACCATGAGAATATTTAGAGGTATTCCTGAGATATTTTATATGCAGGTAACAATCCAAACAATGAGATGATACAATGGACTTAACCCCCAAGCATGGGGGCCTCCTCTGTGTAAGTCTAGGTCTTGGGGGGGCAGGTAGAAGACATACATGATAACATTGATGAAACTGTATTTCCTGGGACTAGGGAAATTGGACATTCCAGGGCACAGGAACAGAGTTGAATAATCATCAAGAGGAGAGATTATATGAATAGGATGTACTTGCACTAGAGGGAAGCCAGATCTGGTTATTTCAGTGCAGTAAACTTGATCCCCATGGCTATTCTTAGGAGACAGTCCACAAATGTTTGAAATGCACTAAGTGTATACATTACTTTGTGACTCAAGTTCTCTATGGAAGGCTGGAAAAGGAAAGGATATGATAGGACTCAGTCACTGTGTGAAGTAGAGGACAATCAATTTTCCTTATTTAAAAATCAGATCTATACCGTTATTTGCCTATAGTCAGAGAGTTTCCCAGCTCCAGGGGGTCAGTTGCAGAAGACCATCGTTACTTAACTCATCCTCTAAATGTATATCCCTCCGTTTCAACCAAAAGATTTATCTGTTTGTATTTTAATATCATTTTTTCTTGACAAATATAAATGCTACTTTAACCCTTCATGGTATTCGTTATAGTTGGATATTAATATAATATAGTTGAAAACTTAAGCTTCTTCTTAATACCTGTAAATAGGTGAGGATCCAGCTAAAATTTCCCCATTGTGAGAAATCTCACTCAATTCCTATTTAGATACATTAGACATGAAGGAATGAAATCTAAGGGAGATAACTTGGCAACATATTTTATTGCCATCTGTTGGAGCTTTTGAAGAATTAGGACCTTTGTCTCATGCTAGAGTTCCAGAAGCTATAGGTTAACTGCTAAGATCTTACATCACAAAAATGTATTTTTAGCTTGTTTTTTCCTTTCCTCTAGGAAAACATTTCTCAATCTATAACTTCAAAACAAACTTTGTAGTCTGAGACAATGGCTGATAACTCTCTAGAAGATCCTGAAAAATGCAATTGTACCCTGGACTTCTTGTGATAATCCAGGACATTTGGTTGATTGACAGAGAGGTCAGCATTAGGCAACTGTCTTCCAAACAGTCGTTTGATGTACAAAGTATTATCTTTAATTATTTTGTTCAGTTGTTTCAATAATGTCCAGCTCTTCATGACCCCATTTGGGGTTCTCTTGGCAAAGATACCAGAGTGGTTTGCCATTTTCTTCTTCATCTTATTTTACAGAAAATGAGTTGGGGCAAAGGTGATTAAGTGACTTTCTCAGGGTCACACAGCTAGTTAAGTGTCTGAGGCTTGATTTGAACTCATTACATCAACAGGCTGTTAACATCAACTTTGGCTTATTTATTGTAGCTGAAGTAGGTAAAGCATAGTAATCCACCATAATTTGGAAGATGAACCACATCCCAACTTTTTTTTTCAAACCAACCTGGAACCACAATATCAGAGAAAGTCAAAATCACTGAGTTAGAAGGCTATTGAATCAGCCTGTATCTGACTGAGAATTTCCTCTATAAGGTCCCCAATAAATGGTCATACAGCCTTTGATGCAAGATACCCCCACTATGAGGGGAAACCCACTATCTCTACCCTTTTGTAACCTTAATTATTAGGAAATCATTCCTTCCATGAAGCCTATATCTGCTTGTTCTTCTTCAAAGTGTTTCTGGTTCTACCCAAAGCAATCTAGTACATGCTCCCCCTTCCCCAGGACAGCCATCCAAACACTTGGAGAATGCTATCACCTTCAACTGCCCTTTCACCTCACCTAAGTAAATCTTCTCCAGGATAAATATTCCCAATGCCCTTCACTGATCGTCATATAACCTGATCTCAAGGAAGCTAGATGGATAGCTTTGGGAATAGGCTAGAGCACTGAGCTTGGAATCAGGAAGACTTGGTCTCCTTGGACTCCTGCCTCGGACACCGACTAGCTGTGTTTCCTTAGGCAAATTACTTGATGTCCCTTTGCCTCATCTATAGAATAAGGGGAGGTTGGACTCAATGACTTTTGGGATATACCAGCCCTCTCTCAATTGGTGATCTTGCATTATTTCTGGTAGCTCTGCTTTGGTTACTCTCCAGCTTCTGAATGTCTTTCTTAAAGGTGCCAATAAAAAATGACTCACACATGGTCAAAAATGAGAGGTCACCATTTCTTTTGCCTCTTTTGAGTCAATCTGTTTGGGTTAGCTTTGTTTGGCCACCCTCTGACACGCTTGACTCATTGGACTTGCTGCCCAAACTATTATCCCTAACTTAGCCATAAGAGATCTGTGTCCCCATTTGGAGGCAGCTTTATTTGAAGCATGCTTCATATTCTGCCTGGCATCATAGATTATTGTGTGCCTACCTCTTTTCCCTTTCCAGGGAGGAAGGTTTGTAAGGACATAAGCTTGACATATCTCAGCCTCGCCATTCCTCCCACCAAGAACTCAGTCCAACTATTTGATTACTCTGGACTGTCCTCTCTGTCCTGTCAGTCACCCAGAGCTTTTGGCTGTCAAACCCTCTCCTCCTCCTCCTCCTCCTCTTTTCAGCTTCTGTAGTGAAGCTTATCTGTTTTTCCTTTCTGGGTCCAAAGTTTCAAGAACAAAATCTGATTTGGAAATGTTTGCTGATGTTATCATGACTCTGAATTCATTTATGATGCTAATGACAAGAACTATGGTTCTATTTGTGGGGCTAGGAAATGGGCAAGTCTATTAGGGACACCTTTAAGCAGATTTTATACTTTAGGTGAATCCCAGTTTAGAACTATGTGGGTAGGGGTAGGGAACCTGCCTTGACCTTGAGGTCACTAACTAGTAAATGGAATGTGTGTATGGCCCAGTGAGAACTGTGAACAGAGAGTGGCCTCTGCTCTTTTTCTGTCACCTCTTCTCCCTGAGGATTTGTCATTTGGGTGTGCAAATGGCAATGATATATACTGTAAAAATATTTCATTTCTTGGTCAGGGATCCAAGGCAGATACCAAATAACTCTGTTTCTTAACTAGAAGACACAGCATCCATTCCCCTGAGACTCTGTAACTTGCTCTCCCACTAGCAAACAAAGGTCCATTGCCTGAGGAAAGGGCTGAATTTTCTCAGTGTGGGGGTCCTAAGTAACAACAGCCTGCTATCTCAGGGAGGAAAAGGCACTGACTTAATTGAGCCCATTGATTCAGATTGACAGTGCCCAGCAGACAAGTCCAGGAAAGCTCTGGAATACAAATGTAGGAAAACTTGGAAAACTTTACTCTGGAAGGAGGAATGGAGGCAAAGAGTGAGGATGAGTGTATGATAGATCCCATCCCATCCCTTCTCACAAACTGCCTGCTATATTATACTCTGTTTCTATCTCTGACTCTGGCAGTCTTTCTCTGTCTTTCTGTCTCTGTTTTTCTTTCATTCTGTCTCTGTCTTTTTCTATCAGTCTGTCTCTCTCTATTGGGTCCTCTTCCCACCTATTTGACTTACCTATCTGATCCTTCTCAGCCTCTTTTTCTGGGTCCTCATTCCCATCACACATGCCCTCCAACCATAGGTGGCTCAAAGAGGTGGGCTCTCTTCTCTTCTTCCTCTATACTACTTTACTTAGTGAGCTCTTAAGTTTCCATGTATCTAATTGCCATCTCTATACTGATGGTTCTCACATCTGCCTATCCTTCCCTCATATCTCTGTTGGCTTCCCATCTATTGTCTCAACTGTTTTTTTGGACATCTCAAACTGGATATCCAGTAGACACCTTAAACTCCACATATCCAAAACCAAACTCATTATCTTTCCTCTAAACCCTTCCATCCTCCTCCTTTCTGTATTATTGTAGAGGACAACAATATTCTCCAAGTCTCTCAGGCTCACAATCCAAGTACCTTCCTACATTCTTCACATTCTCTCACCCTAATCTACAGCCAATCTATTGCCAAGTTCTATCAATTTCCTTTTTATGACATCTCTTAAATATGCCCTCTTCTATCCTCTGACACTTCTATCACTCTGGTACATAACCTCATCACCTCACACCTGGACTATTGCACTAACATGCTGGTGAATCTGCCTGACTAAAGTCTCTCTCTACTTCAATCCATTCTCCATTCAGCCACCAAAGTGATTTTCCATGTCACCTTTCCACTTAATAAAAAACTCCAATAGCTCCCTATCACCTCCAGGATCAAATACAAAATCCTCTGCTTGGCATTCAAAACCCCTCATAACCTAAGCTCTCCCCACCACGTACTCTTCGATACAGGGACATGGGCCTCCTTGTTGTTCCTCAAAGAAGACACTTCATCTCTCAGCTCCAGGCATGTTCACTGGCTGTCTCTCATGCCTGGAATACTCTCCCTCTTTTATCTCCTCGTACTGACTTCCTTGGCTTTCTCCAAATCCCAGCTAAAATCCTACCTTCTACAAGAACCTTTTCACACTTCCTCATAAATCTAATGCCTTTCTTCTGTTACTTATTTCCTATTTGTCCCGGATATAGTTTGTTTGGACAAATTTGTTTGCTTATTGTCTCCCCCATTACATTGCATGCTCCTTTCAGGTAATGACTATCTAACTGTCCTTTGACTCTCTTTTTTTTTGTCTCCAGCACTTAGCACAGTGCCTGAAAAATAATAGGTGATTAATAAATGTTTATTGATAGACCATGCTCTCTCTCTCTCTCTCTCTCTCTCTCTCTCTCTCTCTCTCTCTCTCTCCCCCCCCCCTCTCTCTCTCCCTTCTTCCCTCGCTCCCTCTCCCCCTATATCTTCTGTTCATTTACATCTTCTCTTGTCTTCCTATACTTAAAAATCTCCCTTTTGGTCTGAACATCTCTGCTGATTATCATCCTATATCTCTCCTTCCCTTTATGTGTAAATTCTTTAAGAAAGTCTACACTCCTCTCTCAATTTCATCTAAATCGTCCGCAATGTGTCTTCTGACATTTTCAGCAGAAATTACTCTCTCCAAAGTTACCAATAATCTTTTTCAATTTTTTCAATCAATAAGCATTTATTTCTCTCCCTTCCTCTCCCCATTTGAGTGGGGGTGTGGGTAGGGGTGTGGAGAGTTGTTACAAATATGAATAGTCAAGCAAAACAGTTCTAAATGTAGTAGGGAATTCAAAGAAAATGAGAATTGAGCGAAAGCTATGCAGTTGGACAATTAAGACCACTGGATTTAAGAACTCCAGTACTCTCTTAATTGCCAAATTGAAATGGTCTTTTTTCAGAATCAATCCTCCTTAACTTTTCCACTGCATCTGGCACAGTTGACCATCCTTTCTTCTTGGATACTCTCTCCTCTCTAGGTTTTCAGAACAATATTATTTCCTGGTTTTCCTAGCTGACAGAACACATCCTTGGTCTCCTTTGCTGGATCCTCATCCTCCACTCACTATCTATGGGTATCCTTTCAGGTTCTTTCGTGGGCCATTCTCCTATCCTTCAATGATATTTCCCTTAGTAGTGTCATCACTGTCATCAGTGGATTCAATGCTTATCTTTACGTAGATGATTCTTAGAATTATATATCCAGCTCTAATTTATCTCCTAAGATAGTCTCATGTATCCAGCTTCCTTTTGGACAACACAACCTGCATATCCTTAAGGCATTTTAATTCAACATGTTCAAATACAACTCATCATCTCACCTCCCCCCCCCCCCACCCCCTTCCTAACTCCTTTATTACACTCAAAGGCAGCACAATCCTCCCAGTTATCCGGACCTACAACATCAATGGCATCCTTAACTACTCACTCTCTCTTTCCCCCACCCCATATCAAATCTATTGCAAAACATTACCACTCCTACCTTCACATTTCTTGTATGCATTCCCATTTGTGTACTTGAATAGTTCCAACCTTAATTCTGAGTCTCATGCCTGGTCTACTACAGTAGCTATTCAGGAGCTTATTTAATTCACACTTTGGTCTTTCCTCCAATTAGCTGTCAAGGTCACTTTGCTAGAACTTAGGTCTGACTATGTCACCCTCCTGAGGAGCAAGCTGTAGTGGCTCTAAGATAAAACATTCAAGACTTGATTCAAATCCCACCTTCTACAGGAAGCCTTTTCTGGTCCCCCCAGTTGCTTAATGCTTCCCCTTTTCAGATTACCTTCCCTCTACTTGGAGTGTATTTTGCATACAAGTACTTATTTACACTTTGCCTCCCTTATTAGAGTGAGCTCTTTGACCACCAGTACTCTTTTGTCTTTCTTTGTATCTAGCACTTAGCTTAGAGCCTGACATGTAGCGGGAATTTAATAAATGCTTATTGATTGAATGGATTCAGGAAGATCTGTGTTCACTTCTTGTCTCAAGATTTTACTAGCTATGTAACCCTGAGCAAGTCACATAATTTCTGTGCCTACAGAATAGGAATACTACCACACAGGGCTGTTGTGAGGATCAAATGAGATAATAAACACGAAGTGCTTTTTAAACCTCAAAGCAATATATGTTAACTAATATTATGCTGAAGACATTAAGTTAACTGCATTTTTGAAGGCAGATATGCACATACACATGCACAAATATGTATGCATGCATGTATGTATGCATTTGTGTATGTTTATCAATACTCCATACTCATGGATATGCGATTTCATGGATTTACTATTCTGTCCAATCAAGTAAAATGAAAATCCATTTATGTCTTTCCAGCCTCTGAGACACTTGTTCATGTCCTTCCATAAGTTTGCCACTGGGGGTCCACACACCACCATGCTGGAGGCATTCCTTGCTTTTTTTTCACATCACAATGATTCCAGTGGAGCCCTCTGTCTGTCCAACTGCTATCCCTCATCACTGCACATGAACAGCCTATCTTCTCTTCTATCTTATGTTTCTTTGATGGTTTCTTCCATTTCTGTTCATATTTCCTCGTTAATCATAGTTCGTTGTCTGCTCAACCCACTATGAGCCTTCATATTGTCTTTTGAAGGATGTTAATTTTTTCATAACTTTTTAATTGATATCTTTGTTACTTATATCCCCATAATTACTTGAAGTATCCTTTCCCATCTCTCCCCAAGATGATAAATAGTATATTTAGAGAGGGGGAAAAAAACCCATCACAGTTGGCTGATTTATATATTGTGAAAGCCTAATACATGTGTCATGTGTAAAACTGGTGGACCTCTTGCATCCACAAAGAGGTATGTTGGGAAGTATTGAATGTCTGCCAATTTGAATGTTGCTTGATCTTTATAATTTTTTTACATTTTTTCGTGTGTCATTCTTTCAATTTAAATTTTTATGGTTTCTGTATATACTGTTTTCTTGGCTTTGCTTACTTTACTCTGTATCAGTTCATAACGATCTTTCCAGGCTTCTCATTATAAATCACATGCATAATTTCTTATGACACAGTAATATTTTATTGCATTCATGTACCACAATTTGTTTAGCCACTCCCCAAACAATGGATATCTACAGTTCTTTTCCATCATAAAAAGTGTTGCTATAAAAAATTTAGAGTAGATAGTGCCTTTCTTATTAATGACTTCCTTGGGGTATCGGCCCAGTAATGGAGTATCTGGTTCAAAGGTTATGGGCATTTTAATCATTTTGAAGAATTCCAGATTGATTTCCAAAATTGTTATGCCATTTCACAGTTCCACTAACAATGTATTAGTGTGCTTATCATTCCACGACCCTCTAACATTGGCATTTTTTGTCATTTTTGCTAGTTTTCTGAGTGAAACTTCAGAGTTGTTTTGATTTGCATTTCTCTTATTAGTGATTTGGAGCATTTTTTCATGTGACTGAGCATACTTTGTAGTTCTCTTAAGAACTGTTTGTTCATAACCTTTGACCATTTATCTGTTGGAGGATAGCTATTAATTTCATGTATATATACATACACACATATACATATTCACACACATATATGTCTGTATATGCACATATAAACACATGTATCTATGTATGTATGTATATATGCACATATATTTTGTATACTATATTGTATAATATCTTGGATGCCAAACTGTTCTCAGAGAAATTTGATACAAAGATTATTTTTTTCCAATTTGACCACTTGCCTTCTTAGCCAAGATACATTAAAGTTGTCCATGTAGAAGTCTTTCAGTTTTGAGTTGTTAAAGTTATATGTTTAACCTTAAAATTGCTGCTATCTTTTGTTTGGTTAAGAATACATCTCCTATCCATAACTGTGAGATGTACATAGTTTTGTCTCTTCTAATGTGTTTTGTAGTGTGCTCTTTAATACTAAAGTCCAACATCAGTTTAGAGTTTACTGTCAAATATGGTATATAGTCTAATTTCTAGGAAATAGCTTTTCAGTTTTCCTAGTAAGTTTTATCCTGTGAAGACTTTTTTCATAGCTAGTTTATGTTCTCTACTATATCAAATACTGGGTTATTGTTTCCATTGTTTCTAAATCTCCCTTGTCTAGTCTGTTTCATAAATCTATTTCTTTATTCTTTCACCAATACCTGATGGTTTTGATGACTGTTGTTTTATAATATAGTTTGAAGTCTGGAAGTGCCATTCTCCTTGTATCCCTAATTCTTTTCTCAATTTCCCTTTATATTCTAGATTTTTTTTTGTCATTCCAAATGCATTTTATTATTTATCAAGCTCTGAAAAGTATCCTTTTGGAAATTTTATAGGTATAGCTTTTAAAGCTTGTCATGGCAAGCAAATGAGTAGGCATGGAAGAAGAGACCTTTGCCCCTTACCCCAAGATTTTGGGGTCTCATTTGTTCAAGGGGGAATGATGGGGTGCTTGTACTCAAGCCCCGCCCTAAAACATGGTTTTCTGTGTTTACTGTGTGCTATCCTTGTTATATTGCTGGAAAGTTCTGTTGACACCAGTTACCCATAAACTCCCATTGATCTATGTAAGGGGCATGAAAGATCTTGGGCCAAATGTAATGGAAGGCAAATGAATACTTAGCACCTTGTTTCAATTATTTAGCACCTTGTTTCAGATCAAGTGTCTTTGAGCCTAGCTCATGATTATATCAAGTCTTTGTTAAGAAACAGAACCTATGAATCCCACAATGGGAGAGACTTGTCAAAGATAGGAACAGGAAGGGCATAAGAGGTAGTGGAACAGGGAGGAGCTTATGAGAGATAAAAAGCTCAAGCACAGCTGGCACTAAACAAAACTGAGAAGGAGAATACTTGTGGTGGTTGGTACTCTGTTTGTTCTGTCTGTGTTGATTTGTGTTTATGATACTTTGTACAGAAGCCCTGGGAACTTACTGCTGATTCAGAAGCCCTGAAAGAAGATTTTCTTGTTGTCTGTTTACAGAAGTCCTGGAGGAAGGTTTCAGAGGTCCTGGGCCTATTCTGATGATTTGCATTGATTTCTCAGACCTTGGTTTTGGGTATGCGTTGATTTTTCAGAATTTGTTTGTGGGTCTGTGTTGATTTCACAGGCAGATGGTGCCAGCAATGGGTATGAATGTTATTTTGGCTCTGTTAAGCTTTGTCTTCCCAGAAACAGAAACTGTGAAGGACTTGAGGTGGACTGGAAACTGTGAGCTTCAATATGGAATGGGAACTGGATAAGGAGCTGGACAAGGAGCTGGATGAAGAGCTGAGAGCTGCCTGCCTGTGAATCCAGGTGACAATTGGGTGAATTCAGGCAAGAGCTGGACCCATGGAATATGGGAGCCAGTCTAAAGCCAAGATAAAAAGAGTCTCCTTGGGTACTTAGTGCTGACTGACAAGATCATGATTTACTGTGACATAAGGGTAGGAGAATTTTGTACTTTGTACCTTGTACTCCTTAAGGATGGTTGAGTTAAGGATGATTGGAAGCTAGTCTCTAATCAAGAAGAAAGAAGACTTTCTGAATGACAAGATTAAGGCAATGTGACCTAGGGGTGGGAGACTTTAGTACTTTGTATCCTTTAAGGAGGACAGCTCTTTAAGGATGATTGAGTTAAAAACTTAACAAATGATATCTTTTCTTTAAAACTATGTGGCCACTTTAGTGATACATTGTTATGTTATATCCTTATTGTGTATGCTGTACTTTGGTTTCTGTGA
Organism: Pseudochirops cupreus; assembly: GCA_028627135.1. Taxonomy (NCBI): domain Eukaryota; kingdom Metazoa; phylum Chordata; class Mammalia; order Diprotodontia; family Pseudocheiridae; genus Pseudochirops; species Pseudochirops cupreus. The sequence continues at coordinate 408,586,115 of CM053583.1, read as the reverse complement.
AGGTCTTTGCTTTAGTTTACTGCTGAATAAATAGAGAGTTCACTATGCTATGTGATCAGAACCTTAAAGCTATTCACAGGAGCAGTCCTCTGGAAAGCTGCTCTTGATTGGCTTTACCAAGTTGAAAATAATTTTTGTAGAACTGTAATTTCTATATATTGGTACAGTCTAGCCACAAGCACTGAATATTTCTCCAGCTATTTACATTTTTCTTTATTTTTTTTAAAGTGCTTTGTAGGTTGGGTGGAGCCAAGATGGTGGAGAACTTGTCTGAGCTCCTGCTCCAACCACCTCCAATACCTGTAAAATATGACTCTAAACAAATCTGAGAGCTACAGAACCAATGAAACAAATCTCCCACTGAAGCCAGTCTGGCAGGCTGAGCTAGAAGCCAAGGAGTCCCATGTAAGCTGTGCAGTCCCAGGTGGCCCTGACCAGTGGCACAGGATAGCCAGAGAAGACTTCAGAAGAGTGAATCAACAGAAGCTGTGGCAGTCTCCAGACTTCTCAACCCATAAACACAAAAGAGAAAGTAAAAGGTCAGTGGGGAACTCTGTTGGAACTGGGTGCCAGAAGAACATGGTCTGGTACCTGCTCCCTGGGTGAGAGGTGGCAGAGGTGTGGTGGATGCAGCTGCTGCCACATGGCTGCCTCTAGAGCTCCTGGTATGCAGATTGTATGGGGACCAAGTGACCATTCAGAGGGTAATCGCTCTTGTTTTGACCTGCTTGGATCTGGAGCACAGTCTTGGGTGGTGCCCGTAGGATGTGCGGCCAGTGTGCCAGAGTTTGGGCTGTCTGTAGAGAGGGCATCCTCCTCATAGCTCTGACAACATCTGAGAAAACCACAGGGATTTGGGACACAGCTCTCTCCACTCTAGAAGCAGTGCTCCACCATGGCAAAGAGCTCAGAAGACAAGTAATTTGCTGGCAAATTGAGCAAGCAGAGGAAGTGCAGTCAGACCATAGAATTCTTTTTTGGGGACAAAAGGATAAAAACACGGAATGTGAAGAAGTCAACAAAGGCAAAACTGCTGCATCAAAAGCTTCCAAGAAAAATATGAACTGGTTACAGGCCATGGAGGAGCTCAAGAAGTATTTTGAAAATCAAGTAAGAGAAGTGGAGAAAAAATTGGGAAGAGAAATGAGAATGATGCAAGAAAATCATGAAAAAAGAGTCAAAAGCCTGCTAAAGGAGACCCAAAAATACACTGAAGAAAATAACACCTTAAAAAATAGACTTACTCATATGGCAAAAGAGGCCCAAAAAGCCAATAAGGAGAAGAATGCCTTAAAAAGCCAAATATGCCAGATGGAAAAGGAATTTCAAAAATTCACTGAAGAGAATAATTCCTTCAAAATTAGACTGGAGCAAATAGAAGCTAATAACTTTATGAGAAATCAAAATACTATAAAACAGATCCAAACAAATAAAAAAAATAGAAGGCAATGTGAAATACCTCATTGGAAAAACCACTGACATGGAAAATAGATCCAGGTGAGATAATTTAAAAATTATTGGACTACCTGAAAGCCATGATCAAAAGAAGCCTAGAAATCATCCTTCAAGAAACTCTCAAGGAAAATTGCCCTAATATTCTAGAACCAGAAAAATATTCTAGAACCAGGGAAAAATAGAAATTGAAAGTATTCATCTATTGCCTCTTGAAAAAGATCCCCAAAAGAAAACTCCTAGGAATATTTTAGCCAAATTCTAGAGTTCCCAGGACAAGGAGACAATATTACAATCAGTCAGGAAGAAACAATTTGAGTATTGTGGAAATACAATCAGGATAACACAAGATCCAGTAGCTTGTACATTAAGAGATTGAAGGCCTTGGAATATGATATTCTGGAGGTCAAAGGAGCTATGTTAAAACCAAGAATCACCTACCTAGCAAAACTGAGTATAATGCTTCAGGGGAAAATATGGTCATTCAATGAAATAGAGGTCTTTCAAGTATTCTTAATGAAAAAAACAGAGCTGAAAAGAAATTTTGACCTTCAAATACAAGAAACAAGAGAAGCATGAGAAGGTAAACAGGAAAAAGAAATCATAAAGAACTGATTAAAGTTGAACTACTTACATTCCTACATGGAAAAATGATAATTGTAATGATAATTGTATATACATATATATGATTATATATAAATATATATAAATATATATATATATATATATGTCTGTGTGTGTGTGTGTGTGTATTTTGTACACATATACATAGACAGAGGGCACAGGATGAGGTGAATATGAAGGGATGATTTCTAAAAAATAAAATTAAGATGTCAGAGAGGAATATATTGGGAGAAGGAAAAAGGGAAAGATAGAATAGGGTAAATTATCTCATATAAAAGAGGGAAGAGAAAACTGTTACAATGGAGGGGAAGATCAGAAAGGTGAAAGGGAATTGGTCAACCTTACTCTCATTGAATTTGGCTTAAGGAAGGAATAACATAAACACTCTATTGGGTATCTTACCCTACAGGAAAGAAGGGGGAAGGGGATAAGAGGGGCGAGGATAGAAAGGAGGACAGATTAGGGGAGAGGGTAGTTAGAAGCATATACTTTTGAAAAGGGATAGAGTCATAGTAGAAAATAGAATAAGTGGGAGAGGTGGGATAGGATGGAGGGAAATACAGTTAGTCTTTCACAATATAACTACTCTGGAAACATTTTGCATAACTACATATGTACAATCTATCTTGAATTGCTTGCCTTCTCAGTGTGTTTGGGTGAGGAGGGAAGAAGGGAATGAATCCAGATATCAAAGTTTTAAAAACAAATGTTTAAAAAAAATGTTTTTTCCATGCAACTAGGAAATAAGATATACAGGCACTGGGGTATAGAAATCCATCTTGCCCTACTAACAAGTTAGAGGGGTGGATGGGGGAGAACATAAGAGAGATCAGATTAGGGAAAGGGGTATTCGATGGGCTTGCTATTTTGGGGTGGGGTAGGGGAAAGATAGGGAGAATGTTGAAAACTAAAAATGAAAAATGATACTGGAAAAGAAAAAAAAGTGCTTTGTAATTGACTTTATAAAAGCCTTTTGTGTGCTTTTGGAGACATATCCCCAGATATTTATGCATATTTGCATTCCAAATACTATTTTAAATATTATTTCCCTTCATATTATTGTTTCTTGTGTTTTGTTATTATTATATAGAAATGCTACTGAATTTTGAGGATTCGTTTTGTAGCCTATAACATTGGTAAAAGTTATTAATCATCTCAATTCATATTTTTGTTGCTTTGCCTAAGATTCTTCAAGTAAACTATCATGTCATCATCAAACAAGGATTGTTTCATTTCCTCTCTGCCTATCTTTATTATTTTAATTTATTTGTCTTTTCTTATCACAGTTGCTAGTGTTTCTAGAAATATATCAAATGATATGAGTGTTCTCGCTCCACTCCTGTATTTATTGGAAAAAAAATTCTAGTGGATCCCCATTGCATATGATGTTTTAGTTTTAGTTAGATTTTTTATGACATAAAAGTATCTCTCTGTGCTATACTTTATATTTGTTTAGCATAAAATAGTGTTGTCCTTTATGAAAGGCTTTTTGTGTATCTATTGAGATAATCATGTGATTTGGGATGTTTTCATTTTCAGTATAATCAATTATGTTGATTTATTTTTTAATCATCTTTGCATCCCTTGTATATAAATCACTGTTGGCCATAATGAATGATTTTTTGGATAAATTGCTATAATCCATTTGATAGGATTTTGTTTAACATTTTTGAGTCAATATTGATTAATGGAATTGGCCTAGAGTTTGATTCCTGTGTTTTATCTTTCCCTTATTTGGTTATTAGGGTTATGTTTGTCTCAAAAGGATTCTGGTAGGGTGCTTTCTTTCTTGATTTTTGAAATCATTTTTAAGGAATGGATACTAACTGTTCTTTAAAAGTTTGATAGGATTCTTCTGTGAAGTCATCAGGAAGAGAATCTCGCCCCTCGCTCTCCGCCCCTACATAGTTTGATAGCTACTTTACAGTTAGATTTATCTCATTTTCTGGGATAAGGTTATGTGACATATTTATCTGCTTTTCTGATAGTCTGAATATTTTATGTTTTTGAAGGTAATTTTGAAAGGTAATCCTCTATTTCTTTTGTGTCTTCAGCTTTGTTAGCATATAACTGGGAATAATATATTCTATATATATTCTATATTTCCTTTTTATTCCTATTTTGTTGTGATTCCACCTTGCTAATTTGTTATTTTACTGATTTGATTTTCTACTATCTCCTTTTTAATGGGAATAGCTGAAGTTTTTTTTTAATATCAATTTTATTAGTTTCTCAAAGAACCAGCTTTTAGTTTATTATTTCTGTGGGGTTTTTTGTTTCCAAGTTACTTATTTCCCCTCTGATTTCTAGTAACTTCTTTTTTTACTTATCATAAATTTGTTTATTTCTGGGCTTTTTGATTTCTTTAAATTCATATTTAGTTCATAATTTAATTTTCTATTTTGTTAAAGTATATTTGTAATAATAACAAGAGAAATGCTCATAATAACAACTCTGGAGTTTCCCCTTACACCCTACAAATGAGCAGAGATGACCAAAAATGGGCACAGTCAATGTTAAGGGTTGAGGTCTGGGTGTATGAGCACACTGGTGCATTTTTAGTGAAACTGTGAATCAATACTACCATTTTAGAAAGCAATTTGAGTTTATGTGAATAAAGTAACTAAAATGTCCGTATCTTTTGACTTAAAGATTTTGCTAGTGAACATATCATAAGGAGGCCATTGATAAGAAGAAAATCTCTAAACACACTGAATTATTTATAGCAGCACTTTGTATGACAGTAAGGAATCAAAAACAAAATAAGCTCCATTGATTTGAGAAAAAAAACAAACTGTGGGATGTAAATATTAGGGAGTATTGTGGTTCTGTAAGAAATGATCAATAGGACTAAGACAGAGAAGAATAGAAAGATCTATGTGATATAAATTGAAGTAAATAGAAACAAGAAAATGATGAGCACAATGACTCCAAAAATGTAAACTGAAAGAACACACACACACACACACACACATACACACACACACACACACACACACACTCCAACAGGAGTGAATGCTATAAAATTATAATAAACAAGAATGGCTAAAAAGAAGAGATATGAAAATCTTCCATCCTACTTTTTGCAGAGTCCCACAAGTGTTGTACATTGAACACATTTTTAGACTTTTTAAAATTTATTGATTAGTTACACTAATTATTCCCTTTTCCCATTTTTGTCTTTAAAATAATATCTGTTGTAGAGGATAGATTACTGTGAGTGGAAAGGAGAAGGATACTAGGGACAGCTAAAGTGATGTAAAAATAAAATACATCAATGAAAACTTATTTGTCAAAATTGTTTTTAAAATTATATGCTTCTGTAGCTATGGATAAATTAATGTCATTTAAATTGTTTGCAATTTCCTGAGGGAAATCTAGTCCATTTTCCTCCTTCAGTTCAATTCTGGAGCTAATTTATGGTCCAATCTATCCTGTCTGTCCCAGATTTATGTACTGATGGATAAGCTCTATTACTTATCTAACCAAGTATCTGTTACAATTTAGGCATTAGCCTAAACAATAGAAAACCTTGGTTCTTTAAGTTGACCAAAATTGACTTCAAAAAAAAATTAGCCAATGGCCATGCTGAGCTGAGTGGGTGATCCTCAAAATAAAGTTTAGAAAAAAATAAGATGATTTAAACATTTATAAGATAATTATATAAATATAAAATATTTATATATATATTATATATTGTATATTAATAATACATGATATATAAAATATAGTTTTTGTAAAAAATCACATAATGCTTTTTATGTTCCTTACAGACCAACTCTGAAAGTGATTTAAAAAACAAAATTGTAGATTTATTTATAGCAATAACAGAATAATTTCTTTCTGTATTTAACATTTTAATTTATCATGTATTTATTTTCTAAATAGTCTTTTCTTTTTAAATTCCAAGTCCCAAACTCTCTCCTTCCCTCTTGCCCTCTTGCATACCCACTGAGAAGGCAAGTAATATATCGGTTATAAATGTGAAATCTTGCAAAACTTATTTCCATATTAGTTCTATTTCAAAAAAGCAAGAAAAATAAAATGAAAAAAATATGCTTCAATTTGTACTAAAAATTCATCAGTTCTCCCTCTGGAAGTAGATAGCATTTTTTCATCATGAATCCCTTGAAATTGTCTTGGATCATTGTACTGATTAGAGTAGCCAACTTTTTCACGGTGTATCATCATTTCATTGCTGTACTTATGAAATGATCTCCTGCTTCTTCCCACTTGGCTTTGCATCATCATATAGGTCTTGCCATATTTTTTTAAACCAGCCTCCTTATCATTTCTCATAGCACAATAGCACTCCATCAAAATCATGTGCCTCAACTTGTTCAGCCACTCCCCAAATGATGAACATCCCCTTAATTTCCAGGGCTTTGCCACCACAAAAAAAGTTGTTTTAAACATTTTTGCACATATAGGTCCTTTTTTCTCTTTTTCTTTGATCTCTTTGGGATACAGTTCTAGTCATGGTATTGCTGGATCAAAGAGTATATGCACAGTTAGCTAGAGCTAAGCTTTGGGCTTAATCTCAAATTGTTCTCTGGAATGATGCAACCATTCCAGAGAACACTCCACCAGTAGTTTATTAGTGTACCTATTTTCCCATCATCCCCTCTAGCATTTGTTATTTCTGATAGGTATAAAGTGGTACCTCAGAGTTGTTTTAATTTAATTTAATTTCTTTAATCAATAGTGAGTTAGAGTGTTTTTCATGTGACTATAGATAGTTCTGATTTCTTCTGAAAACTGACTGTTGATATCTTTTGACCATTTGTCAATTTTGAAATGATTCTCATTTTTTAAAAATTAAACTCAATTCTATATACTCAGCATATAGCTGAGAAACAAAGACTCTGTTAGAGAAACTTGCAGCAAACAATTTGAGATTTGCTTCATTTTCCATAGTACCTTTTAGCACAAAGCAGTTTCTGATTATATCTTTTAATTAGGTCTATTTCAACTTCTGCTTTGTCTGAGACCATGATTTCTTCCCCTGCCTTTTTTTTTAACGTTAGCTGAAGCATATTAGACTCTTCACCAGACCTTTATTTCAACACTGTGCATGTCTTTCTGTTTCAATTGTGTCTCTTGTAAATAATATCATGTTAGATTCTGGTTTCCAATCCATTCTGCTATCTGCTTCCATTTTATGCGTGATCTCACCCCATTCACATTCACAGTTATGATTACTGGGCATTTCCCTCCATCATATTTTCTTTGATTTCTTCTTTTTGCTCTTTTTAGCCCATTCCTTCTTAAAAGTCTGTTTTGCTTCCAACTGCAGCCTTTTTTTCATCTACTCTTGCTTTTATTACAACTTCCCTTCCTTTAATTTCTTTCCCTTCCTGTTTCCCTAAGTTACATTTCAACAAACAACCAAGTGTATGTTTATGTTCTCCCCTCTTTGAACCAGTTCTGATGAGGATGAGGTTCAAGTATTACCTGCCATCCCCCATTTTTCCTTCCATTGTAATCATTCTTTCTTGCATGCCTCTTTTATATGAAAACATTTTCCACATTCGACCTTTATCTTTTCCCAGTGTGTCTTTCTTTCCTATCCTTTTTTTGGGGGGGGAGATTATTCCAACATAATAGACTCACATCCATGCCCTCTGTCTATGTAAACTCCCTTTAACTGCCCTAATATTGATAAAGTTCTTAGGAGCTACATGTATCATCTTCCCATATGGGAATATAAACAGTTTAATTTTATTGTATCCCTTATGATTATGCTTTCATATTTACCTTTTTTGAATTTCTATTTCTGAATGTCAAATGTCCTACTCAATATTGGTCTTTTCATTTGGTATACTTAAAAGTCTTCTATTTCATGGAATTGCCTCCCAAAGGTTTACACTCAGTTTGGCTGGGTAGGTGATTCTTGGTTGTAATTCTAGCTCCTTTGTTTTCTAGAATATCATATCCCAAGTCATCCACCCCTTTAATGTGGAAGCTTGTAATCTTGTATAATCCTAATTGTGGATCCATGATATATGAATAGATTCTTTATGGCTACTTGAAGTATTTTCTCCTTGCCCATGGAGGTCTAGAATATGCTATGATATTCCTAGGAGTAATCATTTTGGGATTTCTTTGAGAAGGTGATGGATGAATTCTTTCATTTTCTATTTTACCCTCTGGATCTAAGAAATCAGGGCAGTTTTCCTTTGTAATTTCTTGAAATATGAGGCCTAGGCTTTTTTTTTTGTCATGAATTTCATGTAATCCAATAATTCTCAAATTATCTCTCTTGAATCTATTCTCCAGATTAGTTTTTTCTCAATAAGATATTTTACATTTTCTTCCATTTTTTCATTTTTTTTAACTTTGTTTTATTGTTTCTTGCTGTCTCATGGAATCATTAGCTTCCACTTGTCAAATTCTAATTTTCAAAGAATTAATTTCTTTAATGATGTTTTGTACCCTTTTCCCATTTAAACAATTCTGCTTTTTTAAAAAAGTTGTTCTCCTCAGTGGGTTTTTGTGCCTCTTTTGCCTTTTGGCCAATTTTATTTTTAAAGGTGTTATTGTCTTTAATATGTTGTGCCTCTTTTATCAAACTGCTAATTCTCTTTTTCATAATTTTCTTGCATCATTCTTATGTGTTTTTTTTAAATTTTATTATAGTTTGCATCATTCATTTCCACAAGATTTTGAGTTACATATTTTCTCCCCGTCTTTCCCCCGCCCACCACCCCAAAACAGCCATCCCAGTGTGTCCCCCTCCCCCAGTCTATTCTCTCCTATGTCACTTTTTGGTAGGGCAGGATGGATCTCTCAATTGCAGTGCCTGTGTATCTCGAGTTCCAGTTGGATGTAGTCAGTAATAATAATAATAATAATAATTGCATAGATAGATAGATAGATAGATAGATAGATAGATAGATA
>CM053583.1:408561088-408576639 GCA_028627135.1 Pseudochirops cupreus | reverse complement strand
TTTTGGAGTTCTAGGATTGGTTTAGAGTCCTATTTTATGGGTATTTTGGGGTGGCTATGTGAGAGCTGCGATATGTTGCTGCTTCTACGCCGCCATCTTGGCTCCGCCCCCCCAAGACCACAGTCTTGATCCAGGTGGGTTAAGGCTAGAGCACTTAGCCTCTGAATAATCGCTTGGTATCCCTGTAGTCTGCAGGTGTGGAGCTCTGAAGCAGCCACATGGAGGCAGCTGCAGGACCACTTTGCCACTTCTTGCCCTGGGAGCAGTCAACCAGACCTGCTCCTTTCCCCCAAATTTAGCTGAGTTCCACTGACTTTTCATTTTGTCCTTGTTTCTTATGGGTTGATAACTCTGGAAACTGCCACAGCTGATGGTGATCTACTCTCCTGAGTGCTCCTGGCGCAGCTTGTCTGGGCTGCCCTGGGGCTTAAGTCATGGTTTCAGACCAGGCTGCTTTTGCCTCCCAGCATGCTGTGGTCCTGTCTGCCTGCCAGGCTGCCTTCAGTGGGAGCCTTGTTTTTTCTGTCATTTTGTGGGTTCTGGAGCTCTAAAGTTTATTTAGAGTCATATCTTATAGGTGTTTGAGGTGGTTATGGGGGGAGCTCCCAGAGTCCTCCTGCTTCTACACCACCATCTTGACTCTGCTCCTGATGCAAAAACTTTAAATAAAATATTAGCAAAAAGATTACAGCAACTTATCACAAGAATAATACACTTTGATCATGTAGGATTTATTCCAGGAATGCAAGGATGGTTTAATATTAGGAAAACCATTAGTATAATTGATCGCATCAACAATAAAACTAGCAGAAACCACATGATTATCTCAACAGATGCAGAAAAGGCTTTTGACAAAATACAAAATCCATTCCTATTAAAAACACTGGAAAGTATAGGAATAAAGGGAGTCTTCCTTAAAATAATATGTAGCATCTATTTAAAGCAATCAGCAAGTATTATACATAATGGGGATAAGCTAGAAGCATTTCCAATAAGATCACGGGTGAAATAAGGATGTCCACTATCACCTCTCTTATTCAATCTGTTACTAGAAATGTTAGCAGTAGCAATTAGAGAAGAACAAGAAATCTAAGGAAGCAAATTAGGCAAAGAAGAGACTAAGCTATGACTCCTTGCAGATATATGATGATATACTTAGGGAATCCTAGAGAATCTAGCAAAAAAAAAAAAAACAAAACTACTTAATACAGTAAATAAATATGGCAAAGTTTCAGGATATAAGATAAACCCACATAAATCCTCAACATTCCTTTATATTTCTGAAGAAACCCAACAGCAAGAGATAGAAAAAGAAATCCCATTTATTGTAGAATTATAAAATATTTGGGAATCCACCTGACAAAACAAACCTAGGACCTATATGAACACAACTACAAAACACTTTTCACACAAATAAAGTCAGATCTAACTAATTGGAAAAACATCAATTGTTCATGGCTGGGTTGAGCTAATATAATAAAAATAACAATTTTACCTAAATTAAACTACATATTTAGTGCCATACCAATCAGTCTACCAAAAAATTACTTTATAGAGGTAGAAAAAATAGTAACAAAATTCATTTTGAAGAACAAAAGGTCTAGAATATTAAGGGAATTAATGAAAAGAAATGCTAGGGAAGGTAGCCTAGCCATACCAGATTTTAATCTGGATTATAAAGCAACAGTCATAAAAATGACTTGGTCCTGGCTGAGGAATAGCATAGTGGATCGGTGGAATAGATTGGGTACATGAGACTCAGCAGTGAATGACTATAGTAATCCGTTGTTTGAGAAACCCAAAGACCCCAGTTTTGGGGATAAGAACTCACTATTTGACAAAAACTGCTGGGACTACTGGAATATAGTATGGCAGAAACTGGGCATAGACCATTATCTAACACCATATACCAAAATCAAGTCTAAATGGGTATATGATCTAGGTTTAAAGGATGATACTGTAAGCAAAATTGGAAAGCAAGGAAGAGTTTACCTGTCAGATTTATGGAGAAGGGAAGACTCTATGACCAAAAAAGTATTAGAAAGCATTATAAAATGCAAAATGAATAATTTTGATTACATTAAATTGAAAAGTTTCTGTACAAACAAAGCCAATGTAAGCAAGATTAAGAGGGAAGTGGGAAATTGGGAAAGAATTTTTACAATCAGTGTCTCTGATAAAGGCCTCATTTCTAAAATATACAGAAAATTGAGTCAAATGTATAAGAATACAAGTCATTCCCCAATTGATAAATGGTCAAAGGATATGAACAGGCAGTTTTCAGAGAAAGAAATTAAAGATATCTATAAGCCTATGAAAAATGGTCTAAATTGCTATTGATTAGGGAAATGCAAATCAAAACAACTCTGAGATACCACATCTCACCAGTCAGATTGGCTAAGATGACAAAACAGGGAAATGATAAATGCTGGAGAGTATGTGGAAAAATTGGAACACTGATGCATTGTTGGTGGACTTGTGAACTGATCCAGCCATTCTGGAGAGCAATCTGGAACTATACCCAAAGGGCTATAAATAAGATCATACTCTTTGACCCAGCAATACTACTTCAGGGTTGTATCCCCAAGAAATCATATAAGTAGGAGTAAGACCCATATGTACAAACTTATTTATAGCAGGTCTTTTTGTGGTGGTAAAGAATTGGAAATTAAGGGGATGCCCATCAATCGGGGAATGGCTAAACAAGTTGTGGTATATGAATGTAATGGAATACTGCTGTGCTATAAGAAATGGAGAGGAAATGGTCTTCATATTTACCTGGAGAGGCCTATAGAAACTGATGCTAAGTGAGAAGAGCAGAACCAGTAGAAATCTGTACACAATTATGGACACAAAATATGTGTGATGACCAAGTTTGATAGAGTGAACTCTTCTCAGCAATGCAGGGTTATAAGACAACCCCAAAAGACTCATGATGGAGAGAAATGTCTACATTCAGAGAAAGATCTAGAAAGAAGAGAGTTTGAATGCAAATTGAAGCAAATTACCTGCTCTCTTTCATTTTCTTGTTTGGTTTTATTTCCTGTTTCCCGTTGTTCATTTTGTCCATTACAATCCTTCTTTATAACCTGACTGATGTCTAATGTGAAAGTATTTGCAGATCCTATACTTGACTGCATGCTGCTATGGGGTGGGGGGAAGAGAGAGGGGGGAAGAAAATTTGAAACTCAAGGGATCATGGAACTGAATCTTGTAAACTAAAAGTAAAGAAACAAATTAATAAAGACAAAAAAAGTAAAAAAAAAAAGACTTGACTTTTGAATACAACAATCCTAGCAAATTTGTTACGCTATGTTAGACTCTTCGTCTATGGCACATTCATAAATATTTGTGTTCATATTTGGTACTTTTGTCATCTCAGTCATACGTGTTAGTGCAACAAACAGAGTACCAGAAGAACAGACAGGGAAATTCATAAGGAAGCTAGGTTGTGCTTCAATGTAGCAATTTATATAAGTATGCTTGATAGGATTTCATATGAATTTTCATGAAAACATCCTCTTGAATATCAGTGCATCCTAAATGGATTTTTTTTCCTAAATTTTCAAATAAGCTTAGGGTTTTAACTTTTGCCGATAATGATATTCCTATTTTTTGTGATCTCCTAAGTTAGTGTGGCCATTTTACCAGGTGTTGGTGAGACAAAGACAAAAATGAAACAATCTCTGTTCTAAAGGATTTTGCATTCTATCAAGGATGAAAACATGCGCACGCATATAACAGATAAATACAAAACAAATAAAGGGTAACTTGCAAAGGCATAAGAGGTGTAAAACTAAATCAAGAAAGACTTCGTATAGAAAATATCATTTGTGTGGAGATCTGAGGAACAACAGTCCTATGAGGTGAGCAGTTTAGATGTTATTATCCCCATTTTATTCATAAAAAATCCCAGGGCTAATAAAATTAACTACTCTTATGTATAGCATGTATTTATCTATTTCGTGTCTTACTTCCCTTATTAGGTTGGACAGGAGTATAAGGACCATGTCTTATTGTATCTACTTTTGTATCAAACGTGGTGCTCTGAACACTGAACAAAATCATTTGTTAAGTTGTTATAATATTAAAAAAATAATAATTTGTTAGTTTGCTAAAATTTGTTAAATTATTAAATCCATGGTCACATAGGAAGTCTGAGATTTAGCCCATTGTAATGCCAAGCACAAGCAGCTTTCCAGAAGATTGCTGCTGTGAACAGCTTTCAAGGTTCTAATTACATAGCATAACACACTCTCTATTCAATAACAAATCAGAGCAAAACATTCAACAAAGTACAATTATTTAGTAACTCAATCATTTAGTAAATCAATCATTCAATCATCCTTAAGGACGCTTGCCTCCTCAAGGGTCACAAAGTATAAAAGTCAAAATTTTCCACCTATGGGGTGCAATTAAGTTACAACTTCTACAGTCACTACTCAGTACCCTCTTAAGGGGTAGTGGAAAGTACAAAAGCCATCCACCCCTAGGTCACAAGTAAATTACAATTTCATCAGTCACTACTCGGTATCCTATTTCATCAGTCACTATTCAAATAATTTCATCAGTTACTACTCAGTCAATTTCATCAGTCACTACTCAGTACCCATGGAGAGGTCTTTTCATCTTGACTTGGGACAAGTAGCTCCTACCTGAATCCACCAAACTGTCACCTGGATTCAAAGGCAGACAGCTCCCAGTTCCTTATCCAGCTCTCCATTCAGTTCCTGCTCCACATTGAAGTTCACAGTGTCCAGTCCATCCCAAATCCTTCACAGTCTCTGTTTCTGGGAAGACAAGGCTTAATGAGGCCACAATAATATTCATGCACATTAACAAAGCCACAACAACATTTGTACAAAATACCAGTATCACAGTCATGCTTCCTCAGTCTTTGGCAGTTCCAGCTGGCCCTTGGAAGTCCTTGGCAGCTCCAGCTGGCCCTCAGGAATCCTCACTACCATAAGCTCCATTCTCAAAATCAAAATCACTTTGTCCAGCCTCCAGGTAGCTTGCTCCAAGAAATTCTGTCTCAGTTCTCATTCCTCTTCTCAGTTCTTCTCAATTCTCTGTTCAGTCTTGAGTTCAGCAGTAGCAGCCTGGCCTCCAGATGCTTGCTAAGAGAAATTCTCCTCTCTGTCTCTCTGTCTCTATCTCTGTCTCTGTCCCTTTGTCTCTGTCTCTGTCTCTCTGTGTCTGACTGTCTGTCTGTCTCTGTCTCTGTCTCTGTCTCTGTCTCTATCTCTGTCTCTCTCTTTCTCTCTCCCCAGCAGCAGCTGCCCTGCCTTAATGATGCTTATCCCAAGAAGTTCTGACTGTCCGGCTTGTGCTCTTCCTTATATAAGTATTAGTTCCTCTCTGTTCAGCCCCTTTCTGTTATGTCAGCAACAGGGGTTCATACCTTTTGTTTCTTTAACAGAGGCTTAATTTGAAACTAGGTGCTAGCTTAGCAATAAAAGGATCTTCAAATTTCATTACTATTACATCCATTCATTTTAGGAGTGAGGAAACAGAGACCTAAACACAGCAACTTGCCCAAGGTCACACAACTATTTTTTTGTGGGAGAGCTGAGACTAAACTCTCAGTTACCCTCTTTTCACTATATTTAAAAGCTCTTTCCTTTATTCTACACACCTACCTCAACATTGTCCTCTTTTCCTCAAATATTCACAACTGCTCAAAATAACAGTAATTAATTTATATTCACCAAATGGTACAGCATCATTCCAAAAAGAAAAATTAATAATCAAATTACAGGGAGAACTAATAAACTATAATAGTTGAAAGTCTCAAAATGTTCATTTCAAGCCTCTACAAATCTAACAATAAGATAGAAAAAAGAGGAGCTATTTATTAGAACAGAATTTTATAAAAGTTAGGTATGATTGATCTCTGATTATTTGTAAATAGGGATAGAAGGGCATATGCATATTTCTTGGATTTGCATTTTTTTTCAAAAATTATCCAATAAAGCATAAAACCACATAAAGAAATGAAGAAAAGCAGAAACATTAAATGCATCATTTATCAACCACCATACAATAAAAATTATAACCAGTAAAAGGAATTTAAAGAATTCACAGTTTAATAACAACTAATTACTTGTAAAGAATAGTTGGAATGAAAACAGACTTGGGCATTGCTGATAGCACTAAAAATCCAATGGAACCAGACTTATTAGAAGATCAACACTTATTTAAGCAAGTAAGTTGTAAAAGGTACAAGTGATCACTATCTCTACTTATGGACAGGTTGGGAGTATTGGCAGTTAAGGGAGAAAGGTATTTATGTATAAAATATATATTGGCTCTGAATAATGACTTTGAATATTTGCAAAACAATCAAATCCATTCTTAAAGGATTTGTTATATCTAGGCTATTAAAATATTCTACTAAGATAATAAAGGAATATCAGAACAAAAACTGTATCAGAAAGAAGGCAGATAAACCTCTGACAGACATTACAAACTTTGATATTACCATACTTGACACCTGACCGTAGAGGGATATGCCAAAAAGTATGGGATTATCCTTAGAATGAACATAGGCATTCTCTCCTACAACTGTTTCCCAAGTCATCTTCCCTTAACTTTGCTCTGACTGCTGGCCATGGTACTGACCACTTTTCTGATGGTTGTAAAAGCACCAATATAAAACATAGAAAGGGTGCAGTAGAACAAAAGAAAAGGAACACATTCCAGAGAATCTTGGCAGAATGAAAGTTGTCAAAAGCAAATTGAAATATCTACACTAATGATAAAAATTCATTAAAAAGTCTAACCCTTGTATCTACCCAACACACAATACCAAATGAGTCTCCGGTTATATTCATAATGTGTCACCAAAGGATCATTCATAACTCTCACCACTATTCATCCAAAGGCACTAAAATTTCTCCCTAGGCCCATTTCCAAAAAAAATTTCTAAATTATTCTGGGAAGATATCATTGAAATAATAGCCTGCAATAACTTTGAGGGATTCACCTAGAATAGCTTTTTAAAGGTGAAATAAGTAAATTAGTCTGTAGTACTCTCAAACTTCCTTAATCTAAAATCTTTGAACCCTCCTGTGGTTACCAGTAGTCATTTCTCATCCTTTTCCGATCTCCTCACCTATCACAGTCTGTTTTCAGAAAAAGATCTGACATCAGCCATTTATATTTCAGGCAGTATGGCATAACAAAAAGCAAGCCAGCCTCAGAGTGAAGAGGACTTGAGTTCAGTTTCTGATTCTGACACACACTGGTTGTTTGATCTTAGATGAATCGTTTAACACTTCAGTGTCTCAGACAAGACTAGGAGTAAAAGTTGCAAAGAAATATTAGCAGATAGGGTTTTCTTACTGGGAATTCCTTACACCGGAGAAATCACAAGTTACATGCGCACTTGCACACACGCACACACACACAAGTACTGTGTTATCCTCCTTAGGAGTATTTGTATTTCACTATCACATAAACATATTACTTATAAAAATAAAGGCCATAGTTGTCTCCTAATGTGCTGTATACCACTGTGAATAGTCAGACAAGACTGTTTTGAGTACAGGCTATTCAGTGTCCCAGGACTTGATGCAACAAGACCAATCTCATTACAAGCAGGAGACTTATCCTCCAGAGGCTCTCACCATCTATAGAGGATCCCAGCTTAATGTGTATTTCTCTATGACTATAGCAAATGCCTTTGGTAAGCACCTGTTTCTTTATGCTGTGTTTTGCCTCATATTAATTATATTATCATACTAGAGATTTAATGCTGGAAGGAACCTTAGAGGTGATCCAACTCCATCATTTCACATATGAGGGAATTGAAGCACACTGGCTAGCCAGATATCATTAGCCAAGATCACAGGGGTGGCCAATCATGTCAGTCTCTCTCTTTTTCCTGGAATTATAATTTTCCCTGGGCTTATTTATATCTCTGGGGGTCGTCTGTCTCTCCGGTAAGGGAACTAGGCTCCCTAATGTTTTGCTTCTGTCCCTGAGTCAGATTCTAAAGAAATGATTCTATTTAGGGCTCTAGTCTAAGGGACACTCTCCAGAAAGGGGAAAGGAGGATAAAAAAGGTACCCAGAGCACAAATATGAATCAGTTGTGGGAAAAGCATTTTTGCCACATAGCAAAAGGAATGCTGAGCATTAAAGAATCATAGAATTATTAGAACAGCATTCAGGAACTGATCAACAGTGGTACATACAACCAATTGAGGGATAATATTAAAGCTTTGGTGGGAATTTTTTGAATAATATTTTGTTTTTCCCCAATTACATGCAAAAACAATTTCCAACATTCATTTTTAAGGTTTTGTGTTCCAAACACTCTTTTTCTCTCTCCTACCCTTCAAGATGGCAACTTAGGCAGGTTACACTTGTGCAATCATACAAAACATTTCCATAGTCATGATGTGAAAGAATGCACAGGGAAAAAAAAAACAAGGAAAAAAAGTTTTATACCCAGAGCATGCAGACTCATATGTTGTGCTTTCATTTGCATTCAGACTCAATCAGTTCTTTCTCTGGAAGCAGGAAGCATTTTTCATCATGAATTCTTTGATTGTCTTGGATAGTTGTATTGCTGAGAATAGCTAAATCATTTGTAGTTGATTATCATAAATATTGCTATTAGTGTGTACAATGAACTCTTGGTTCTTTGCACTTCATTTTGCAACAGTTCATGTAAGTCTTTCCAGGTTCTTCTGAAGTCTGTCTGATCATCATTTTTTATGTATTCCATTACAATCATATACTACAACTTGTTCAGTCATTCCCCAATTGATGAGCATCCTCTCAATTTCCAATTCTTTGCCATCACAAAAGATACTGCTATAAATATTTTTGAACAAATAGGACCTTTCCCCTTTTAATTTTATTTCTTTGGGATATAGACTTAGCAGTGATATTGCTAGATCAAATAGTTTACACAGTTTTATAGCCCTTCGGGCATAGTTCCAAATTGCTTTTCAGAATGGTCGGATCAGTTCACAACTCCACCAACAGTGCGTTGGTGTCCCAATTCTCTCACATTTATAATTTTCCTTTTCTATCATGTTAGCCAATCTGATAGATGTGAGGTGGTACTCTGATCAACAGTGATTTAGAGCATTTTTATATTTCTATAGATAATTTTGATTTCTTCATCTGAAAATTGCCTGTTCATATCCTTTGACCACTTAACAATCAGGGAATGACTGATATTCTTGTAAATTTGCTTTAATTTTCTCAATATTTGAAAAAAACGAGACCTCTATCAGAAACACTTGGTATAAAAATTATTTCCCAGCTTTCTGCTTTTTTATAATCTCAATTCCATTGGCTTTGTTTGTTCAAAAACTTTTAAATTTAGTATAGTCAAAATTATTCATTTTATATCTCATAATGCTCTCTACCTCTTGTCTGGTCATATTTTCCCTTATCCAAAAATCTGACAGGTGAACTATTTCTTGCTCTCCCAATTTGTTTATATAAAGAAGACGCTGCAAGCCAAACTGATCAAACCTTAGAAGAATGGACTGAGCAAGTGCATTTGGTACGAACTACAAGCATGACTTTGGGAAGCCAAACAGATAGCAGTTACCATTGGGTATACTATATGTAGAACTTATTATCGAGACTTTATCCACATGATTATTCCAACTCAGTTGTAAACCACTGATGGGATTGAGTACGTTGGCATTTGTTCAGAAAATGCAGGCTCTGTTTTAGACATAGGTTGGCAAAATTAAAGTATAAATTAAAGGCTTGCTCTCTGAATCTTTTGGTGGTTTTTCCTAAGAAATAGTCTTTCTCCATTTTAGAATTCTCTTTTGACAAACTTAATAATGTCTAGACTTCATTTTCTAGTTTTTGTGCTTTATTGTAACATTTTTGTATTTGCATTTTTTGCTTTAAAACCAGCAGTATGAATTGAGGATATCTGCAGCTTCTTTTCAACACTGCATCCACAACAATGTCATAAGTTTTATTTTCACATTTTTATATCTAAATATCTAATCCTTTATATCTAAATCATGTATCCATTTTGACCTTATCTTGGAATACAGTCCAAGATGTTGGTGTATACCTAATTTCTGCCATATAATTTTCCAATTTACCTAGCATTTTTTGTCAAATAGTGAGTTCTTGATCCAAAAGTTTGGGTCTTTTAGTTTATCCAACACTAGGTTACTATGATCATATACAAATGTGTGCCATGTACTGAATCTATGCCACTGATCCACCATTGTATTTCTTACTCAGTACCAGGCTGTTTTGATAATTTCCACTTTATGACAGTTTGAGATCTGCTATGGCTAGGCCACCTCACTTCACATTTTTTTTCATTAATTCCCTTTTGCCCTAATCTTTTATGAATTCTTATGATACTTTCCATCTTACTACTGAATATCACTTTGATGACGTGCAGAAACCTCAAATTCAAAACAAAAACAAAGTGCTTTATCATCTTCTTTGCTAACCCTGCTCCTCTTCTCAACATTTCCACTTTGGGTGAGTTTCTAACTGCTGAATAGAATCAATCACTGGTGTCCCCTATATGACAATAATGAATACTAGAAGGGGCCGAATCTCAGTTTTCTTATATCTATCATCGATATAGGACCGGATTTCTTATACTGATCAGGAAATGTTGGAGGTAAAGGAACTTTTCAATCCTATTAGCTCCCTTGGACTTCTTAATTTTGTAACTCATAGATTAAGCGTGGAAGTTGGAGTCAGAAAGACATGAGTTCATAAAAAAAGTGTTTTGCAAACCTTAAACTGCTGCATAAATGTTAGCTTAAAGAGTGGGTTTTGCAGCAAGGGCAATCAGTCATTGTGGTTCAGTAATAACCTGAGGTCCTTGGTTTCTAATTAAAGCATTTAGGTAGATTTAATTTCCCTATAGTAGTAGGTAGAAGAATAGAAAAGAACTGTCAATACTCCAAGGATCTGAATTTTGATCATTGTAAGCCTTCCCTTCATAGATTCACATAACATGCTAATGTTAATACATATCTCAAGGGATGGTCTTTTTCAATTCTTTAGTCAGATTTCTGGTTATGTCTCTCTAAATTTAGTTAGACCAGTCCTTTGCTAACAAACAAATACTCAACATAATATTTACGTATTGATAAGAATGGTCAGTGTTTCTGATTTACTCACATGCTCTCTGATGTTCACTGAAATAGGAAAATGACTCTTGAAATTTTAAATTAATATAAAAGTTACATTAGAATCAGGTGTTTGCGTGTAATCAAAATACTGAGTAGAGCAAAGGTAATAATGAATATCAAGTTAGAAAAAAGGAGAAAGATAATACATTGTATATTATTGTAGCTGCTTTAAAATACCCAGGCTATTTAAATAAACTACATATTTCAAAATCTACTCTGCAAAAAAAAAATTGTTGAGGAAGAAGATAAAAGGTTATGAACATGATTACCTCACTAACCACAAAAAGCAATGGAGAGAAAGAGGAGCCTAGTGAGAGTCAGATCATCCTAAAAGTACTTCTCGATGAAGGCAGAAAAGAATAACAAATAGATATGAAATGAAACAGTTCTGATGTTTCTATTAAAAAATAATCCTGTTCACTGTGGTAGGGAGATCCATCCTGCCCTACCAGAAACTCAGAGGGGTGAGGGGGAGGACATAGGAGAGAGTAGATTGGGGGAGGGGTTATACAGTGGGATGGCCATTTTGATGTGCTGGGTAGGGGAAAGATGGGGAGAAAATTTGTAATTCAAAATCTCATGGAAATGAATGATGTACACAAGAAAATAAATAAATTTATTTATTTGAAAAATAATAATAATCCTGTTGTAAGTTACAAAAAGAAGTGCCATCATATTTTTACTCCACCTCTGTAAAATGGGGATTATGATACCTATAGTACCTGTCTCACAGACTAGTCTCATATTTTCAAATGTTTCCTGGATATAGCCACTGTAATAACCTTCTGATACTTGAGAGTTACTATGTGCCAAACTGAACTCCTCATCTTCTGCCCTATCCCCAAACTCCAGCCCATCTTTCCTCTTGACTTCTCTATGTCAATTCTAGCCTCATCCCTCCCATCTCTCAAATTCATAATCCTGAAGTAATCTTTAATTCTTCCCTCTTTCTTATGGTCCTATATCTAATTAATCACATATCCTATCAATTCTAGCTCCCTGATGTCTTTTCTATCCATCCCTGCCTTTTCACTTCCATTGTTACCACCCTACTTTAAGACCACATCACCATTCACCTGGACGATTGTAATAACATTATAATTGATCTTCTCACTTATAATATCTCCCTTCTTCACTATAACATACACACTAGGGCAGCCAGGTTTCCTGATGGACAATTCTGACCACATTATTCCTCTATTCTTAAATTTCTGGTACCCTCAATAAATTATTACATTAAGGAGCTATGCCTTCATTAGTGAGGGAACTCATTCCATCTATATAGATCAGAACTCTTCAATCAGCTACGATCTTAGAGAGTTGTCTAAGGCTGAGAGACTACATGATCATAAAGCTGGTAAATGTGAAGGGTGGGATTTGAACCCAATCCTTCCTGACTCCAAGGCTAGCCCTTGAGCTAGATCCAGAGCTCTACACCTCTTCTTTGAGTTTCAATTAGGTAATTTTTGATTAGGTAAATACCTAATGAAGTAGAAACTCTGCATCTTCTTAATGAAGGTGCTCCCCAATTTGTCTCCAGGTCAGCTGATCTAGTGAACACAGTGCTGGACTTATAGTCAGAAGACCTGCACTCGAATCTTCCCTCTGAAATTTACCACTTGTATTAACACAAGCAAACATCACAGGGTTGTTGTTAGGAAGGAGTTTTGAAAAGCTTAGGTCCCTTTAAAATGTGAATTTTGATAAAATGTGATAATGTGACCAGGTATAGCAACTGGATAATCACTTACCATGTATTATTAGACTGTGAATTCCTTTCATGTATGAGTCAACCTAAATAGCTGCCAATGTCCTTTGCAATTCTCAAAAGAAGTGATCCTCTTAACTTAACAATAGGAAACTTCCTCTAATAATCCATTTATAATATAGTTTTGTGCCTATATTACAGTCTTAAAGAATTTCCTAGGGGCAGCTAGGTAGTGAGGTGAATCTAGCACCATCCCTGGAGTCAGGAGGACCCAAGTTCAAATCCAACCTCAGATGCTGGACACTTAACTAGCTGTGTGATCAAGTCACTTAACCCCAACTGCCCTGCCTTCCTCCCTCAAAAACAAAAAAAAAGAATTGCCTAGAGCAACCTAGCAACAGCTTGTTTGAGTGACTTGCCTATGATAGCGTAGCCAGCATGTGTCAGAAGCAGGATTTGAACCCAGGTCTTTCTGACTCTACTGATGACTCCATATTCTCTATACTTCACTTCCTCTGTCATAGGTTATTATTATGTGTTCTAAATTCAAGACAAATTATACTACTTTCTATTTTCCCTTCTCATCCCTCTCTTCCTTATTTTTGTTCTTGACAGCCCTTATACCTTATGCCTGGAGTGGCATGAGATATGTTTATGCTTTGGGTTATTATTGTTATTATACCAGCCAGACTAAAGAATGTCAGTATATAGAGCAGAATCGAACAGGTAGCTAAGGAGCTAGTAGCCTTGCTGATGATACTACCCAGAAGGCAACTTGATTGGTATGTGTCTTGCAACACCACTCTGGTATGATGGAGTGCTTTCTTTTAACCCTTGCTTCCTAAGACTAGGCTCATGGTGCCCAACATCCCACTGGAGGTACAATTATCAAAAGGGAAAGACTTTTTGTAGGGACCCAATTTATATCTAAGAAAGGCCTGTGGTGAGCTTTTTAATGAGTTCAAATGATAAGAGTAATGGAGACCATAATGGAGATCATAACAATAGAGTCCAGTTCAATACTTAAGTTTTATTGACAAATAATAGGGAAGCATGAGAGAAGGGAGAAGGAAAGAAGTAGGGAAGGGAAGAAACTACATACCTGTAAATATTAACATAGAATAAAACTCATATAAGAGTGGTGTTACATTGGGGAGCACAAGGACATAGATAGCTCCATTCAAGTGGTCAATTCAGGTAGGAAGGCATGGCCCTTCAGAAGCAGCATAGTCCTTGGGAGGGGAAATGTGCTCCTGTGAAGGGGAGATTCACTGCAAAGTACCCTTTTAAGAGTTGGATATTTAACCCTGATCTTGGTGGCCACTTGGAGCTGGTCAATTTGTATGTAGCATTCGGGGTACACAGGTGATTTTTGAGGTACACGATGCAAGGGGGAAGACAAATTGGTTACTAACAAGATATTTTTGGACACACGGTTGCTATAATTTTCAAATGTCAGTTAGTACTTTTCTGTGGACTAATCTATAACAATGGTTTCCATTTATAGATTCTGGAACCTCCAGCCTCTGTTAAGGTAGTCTCAAGACCACTAAGCCTTATTTTGCAGCCATGTGAGAGGGGTCTTTCTGCAGTGAGCTGCTGGAGAAAAAGGGAAGCTAATTCTCTTTCTTTTCCCTTCCATCGGCACTGAACTCTGCACTTGCATATTTAATTTAGCTTGATGAATTTTGAAGAGTAAGTCTGGGAGCACAATTCTCATTTCATTTTCCTTCCTCCCCATTTCTTAGGTAAGTGGAGCCTGAAAAGACCACTTGAGGAAATCTTCATACAAATGACATGGGTAGGCAAAGAGTATGGAACAAAGGAATGCTCATTATAAATGTAATCGATTGGTGTCAAATTATCTTTCTTTTCATAAATATCGAAATGGAAAGTGCAATATGAGGGTTGAAAACAGAATTTTCAAGCTAAAATGAATCTTAAAGAAAATCTAACCCAACCCCCACATTTTACAATAAAGGAGACTGAGGTCCAGAGAGATGTAAGAATTTGGATAGGCAACATGGCAAAGGAGAAAGGTCTTTGAAGAGGTGGGGTCATAGTCCCTGATCTCTCGTTTACTACTATGTAACCTGGAGCAAAATCACTTATTTTCTCTCATTCATAGTTTCTCCATATGAAAAAGGGATCATAAATGATACATACACTATTGTTTTGCAGTGTTCTGGGGAAGAAATCACTTTGAAAGTTATGAAGCATCAGATGAATGTAAATTTGGTACCCTTACAAATAAGCAAAATAGGCAGCTTACTCCCATAGAATGAGTTTAGAGGTGCTGAAAGGTATGGGAGAGCCAATGATTTATCAGCCTGCTGGTTGTTAGTGAGTCATTCGTTTGTACAGCTGCTGCTTAAAATACGAACTTGTTAGCTAGAAGACGTGGCACATTGACATGCTGTCACTGTTTGTGAAATCAGAGCATCAGAGACCCAGACTTGAAAGGCACTTCAGGAATCATCTAATCCAACAGCCTTATTTACAAGTAAGGCAACTGAGGCCAGAAGAGGTGAAGAGACTTATTCATCTGTCCCCTAGAAGGCAACTTCTCACGGTTGGGCAGCCAGGTGGTATTGTGAATAGAGCCCTGGGCCTGGAGTCAGGAAGAGCTGAATTCAAATCTGGCCTCAGATACTTACTGACTGTATGAGCCTGGTAAAGTTATTCAAGTCC
>CM053583.1:408534027-408560588 GCA_028627135.1 Pseudochirops cupreus | reverse complement strand
GAATCAGTAGTGATTTAGAGCATTTTTCCATATGCTTAAAGATATCTTTAATTTCTGCCTCTGAAAATTGCCTGTTCATATTCTTTGGCCATTTATCAATTGAGAAATAACTTGTATTCTTATAGATTTGACTCAATTCCCAGTATATTTTAGAAATGAGGCCTTTATCAGAGATACTGGTTGTAAATATTCTTTCCCAATTTCCCACTTCCCTCTTCATCTTGGTTACATTGGCTTTGTTTGTACGGAAACTTTTCAATTTAATATAATCATGATTATCCATTTTGCATTTTAGAATGCTCTCTAACTCTTCTTTGGTCATAAAGTCTTCCCTACTCCATAAATCTGACAAGTAAACTATTCCTTGCTTCCCCAGATTATTTGCAGTATCACCCTTTATACCTAGGTTGTATACCCATTTGGACTTGATTTTGGTGTATGGCATTAGATGATGGTCTATGTCCAGTTTCTACCATACTATATTCCAGTTTTCCCAGCAGTTTTTGTCAGATAGCGTGTTGTTATGCCAGAAACTCGGACTTTGGGTTTATCAAACAGTATATTACTATAATTGTTGACTACTGAGTCTTTTGTACCCAGTCTATTCCATTGATCCACTACTCTATTCCTCAGCCAGTACCAAGTAGTTTTGATGACTGCTGCTTTATAATAGAGATTAAAATCTGGTACAGCTAGGCCATCTTCCCTAGCATTTCTTTTCATTAATTGCCTGGGTATTCTGGACCTTTTGTTCTTCCAGATGAATTTTGTCACTATTTTTTTCTAGCTCTATAAAGTAATTTTGTTTTTTGCTTTTTTTGGAGGGGGGAAGGTAGGGCAATTGGGGTTAAGTGACTTGCCCAAGGTCATACGGCTAGTTTTGTGTTAGTGTCTGAGGCCGGATTTGAAATCAGGTCCTCCTGACTCCAGGGCCAGTACTCTGTTCACTGCACCACCTAGCCACACCTATAAAGTAACTTTTTGGTAGATTGATTGATATGACACTAAATATGTAATTTAATTTAGGTAAAATTGTCACTTTTATTACATTAGCTCAACCCAGCCACGAGCAATTGATGTTTTTCCAATTAGTTGGATCTGATTTTATTTGATTGAAAAGTGTTTTATAGTTGTGTTCATAAAGGTCCTGAGTTTGTTTTGGCAGGTAGATTCTCAAATATTTTATAATGTCTACAGTAACTTTAAATGGGGTTTCTCTCACTATCTCTTGCTGTTGGACTTCTTTAGAAATATATAAGAGGAGAGATTCTTGAGACAGGCCATCATGTATTGAATAGTGCAGTGGACTAGAAGCCAGGAAGAGGCAGGTTCCAGGCCTGTCTCAGACACTTACTAGCTACTTGCACCTGGTCAAGTCACTTAATTTCTCTCTGCCTTGGTTTCCTCAATTCTAAAATGAGGGGAAAATGGCATCTACCTCCTGGGATGTTGTGAGGCTCAAAGAGAAAATATTTGTAAAGTGCTTAGAACAACGACTGGCACACAGATGCTTGATAAATAGCTTGCTCCCTTCTTTCCTTCTTTCCTTCTTTCCTTCCTTCCTTCCTTCCTTCCTTCCTTCCTTCCTTCCTTCCTTCTTTGCTTCCTTTCTTCGTTCCTTCCTTCTTTCCTCTCTCCCTTCCTTCCTTCTTACCTTCCTTCCTTTCTTTCTTCCTTCCTTCCTCCCTCCCTTCCTTCCTTCTTCCCTTCCTTCCTTCCTTCCTTCCCTGAGCATTAACTTCTTGCCCAAGTAATTTTCTTTACATGCCTACTCAGTCAACTCGAGGGGCTTCCAATTGCTTCTAGGATAAAATATCAGTTCATTGGTTTGCTTTTAAAGGCCTTCACAACTTGGCTCCACCCCCTCTTTCCTGACTTATTGAACTTTCCTCCTCCTTCCTCACTCTTCTATCCAGGTAGACCAACCTCCCCATCCTGCACCCACACCACTCCATCACCATCTCCAGGCCATAGCTCTGCTGTCCCCCCTGCTGAGTAGGCATCCTTCTTTATTGCTGCTTCATGGCCTTTCTCTCTCTCCATAAAACAAAGGCTAAGCACCATGTTCTCATGAAGCTTGTCTCCATGGCCCAAGTGCTAGCTCCCCCTCTCCAAGACTACCTTAACTACTCCCTCCATATCTGTATTTATTCACTTCATGTTGATAGTGTGTGTATACACATTCACAGAGCACTTTGTATTATTTGATTCCCACCACAGCCCTGTTAGACAAGCACTCATATTGTTTCCATTTTATAGCTAAGGAATCAATCATATGTACATATATGACAATAGTATGTATGTGTCTATATATGTTAAAAAAATGTATTGAGAAATGCATAAATAGGCACACATATATGCCCACTTAGCATCTCCACTGAAATGTAAGCTCCTTGAGGGTAGAGATTGATTCTTTCTTTGCTTAGCACTGCAGCAGACAGACACATAGGAGACTCAATAAATACTTATTAATTCATTGGCTGATTCCTTATCTGTAATATCTGCATAATAATAGAGTTCAGGGTTTTTATGAGAATAAAACAAGATGATTCCTATAAAAAGAAGGAGTTTTATAAATGCTAGCTATTAGTATAACTTGAGAGCTAGAAGCCACATTACGTGCCATCTGATCCAACACTTTTATTTTTATAAAGAATGGACAGCAACATGACCATGCAATTCTCCTCCCATATGCCATTTTTAATGTTCTAATAGGAGAGGCAGTAAGGGGGTGTGATGGAGAGAGTGTAGAACCTGAAGTCAGGAAGACCTGAGTTCAAATCTGACCTCAGACACTTATCAGCTGTGTGACCCTGATCAAGTCACTTAACCTTGTTTGCCTCAGCTCCCTCATCTGTAAAATGAGCTGGAAAGAGAAATGGACAACTGATCCAGTATCTTTGCCAAGAAACCCCAAATGGGGTCACAGAGAGTCAGACACAATTGAAATGACAGGACAGTGGGCCCCTGTGGACTCTACACCTTCAATGTGAGACATTGTGCTTGGCAGAGAGCGGACACTTAACAAATTCTTGTTGATTTATTGGCTGATATTCAGACATTTATAACGCCATGCACCAGCAGATTCCCCAAAGAATGCTACCATGAACAGCTTTTAGGGTTTGGATTACACAATATAGTGAACACTCTGTTTATTCCATTACAAATCAAGGCAGACATTCACAATATATCACAATATAATATTCACAACATTACATCTTATCACAGAAAACGGCCACACAGTTTTCCCTACAGTGGCCACGATATTTAGAACAAAGAACAAAAGAATACTTAATCATTCAGTCAATTCACAATACAATACTCAAACTTCCACTCATGGGGCAACCAATACTTAATCATTCAATCAATTCACAATAGAATAATCAAACTTCCACTCCTGGGGCAACCATTAACTTACTCAGTCCCTATTCTAGATTCACAATTACTAAATATCATTAATCACAAATACAGTCATTAGAAAAATACACAAATCCTCCACCCCTCGGTGTCCAGCAAACCTCAATTTCATCCAAGGGGAGGCCTTTTCTTCATCTTGACTCGGAGTGGTCTCTCTGATTCCCTGGATCCCCTTCCATGGTCCCAGCTCCCTCTTGAATCCACCAAACAATCACCTGGATTCAGAAGTAGACAGCTCCCAGGTCCTTGTGCAGTCCTCAGGGCAGTCTCTGGTACACACTGAAGTTCACAGGGTCCAGCACATCTCAAACCCTTCACCACTTCTCTTGCCCGGAACTCAAGGATCAGCCAGGCCACAAACAAAGTATTATTAAGGTCATGCTTCTTTAGTCCCCCCCAGTTCAGCTGGCCCTAGGACCCAGAAGGAATATCGGCTTTCCAGGAAGCCTTCCAGGCAAGCCCTCTTAGACTTGCAGGTGGCCTTCAACAGATTCTGGTCTCAGGAAAACTCCATCTCAGTTCTCAGTCAGCTTCCATATGTTGGGAGAGAAACTCTCTCTCTCTCCCTCTTTCTCTCAGCTGGCTTCAGTCTCCACAATTCCTCCTTCACCAGGAGCAGCATTCCAATTCTTTCTCTCAGATGCTGGGAGAGAAACTTTCTCTCTCTCCTTCTCTCTGTCTCTCTCTCTCAACCAGCTTCAGTCTCCAAGATTCTTCCTTCACTAGGAACAACATTCCAATTCTGTCTCTGTCTCTGGAATTCTTGCTTATATACACACACTGGCCTTCTGTGTAGCCAGTCCTCTTCTTCCACATCAGCAGGGGAGTTCATGCCTTCTCAACAGTGGGACAGAGTTTGCACCTTCCATACTTAGCCCCAAGGTACTAACTGCTAAGTATCTGCTAAACTGATTGGTATTACAGCATTATAGTGTTGATTTTGGAGGAAGTGTTACTAGGGATATTCTTTGCCTTATTAGGCTTCTTGGCATCCTTCAAATCTCATGAAATAGATGGGTGATGATTCTACTAATCACAGAGACCTAAGAATTCAGTGATGAAGCTGTTGTAGAGGCATGACCTTGAGTTGGGAAGATCTGGGTTCAAGTTTCGTCTTTGCCACATGTTGGCTTCATGCCCCATACAAGTCATTCACCTTCTGGAGCCTTGGTCTCTCATTTTCAAAATGAGGGAATTAAACTAAATTTTCTCTGAATGTCTTTCAAGCTCTAAAGCTATGACAGTACAAGTGCTACACACGAGGCAAGGCAGGCGAATTCCTATGTTATTAGGTCAATAAATGGAATTTGGGGGGACAGTGACTCACAGATTCTCCCAATTTTACCCCCTCCATTTCTCAGAAAGTATAAAACATTCAGGTTCTCCCACTCCCATATACACAGATACAGACACAGACACAGACACATACAACCTGCCCTCTATCCTCTCCCCCCCACCCCCAGTAATTAGACATATTCCTCATTATTAATGGGAATTATACCATTCTGGTCCATCCTGGGCTTAACTGAGTTTATAGGCAATTCCCCAGGCAAATAGTTTAGCCAGAAATAGGCAACCTATACAGGTAATTTTTAAATTTTCCTTATATTGCTAATCTATTCTAATTAGCAGCAGAGCTCTAACTAGGACAGGGCAATCAAGGTTGTGCCTCAGGGCACTGACAGAACTTATACTCCTTTAGCTGATAGAAACATCTGAGCTTAACATGTGTTTAGCAAAGAAAAAAATAGTTAAAATAAGAAGCTACCAGATTCAAACTTCTAAATCTCAGGCAAAGTAATAGCTTTTTAAGTGTTCAGAGTCTCTACCCACGGCACGAGGTATTCTGAGCTTTCTCCTAGAAGTCTCTCCTGGCCTTTATTCACCCTGCCCCCACATTCAGTTTTTTCACTCCTAATTGAATTTATAATCAACAGTTATGCCTCGGTTTAGTTTATTCCATTTGCATCCTCAGCTTCTAGCACTATTCCTGGCACATAGTAGGCTCTTATACATGCTTATTGATTGGGTCATATCTTGAAATAGTTTAGAGACACATTCTAGGCTAAGTTAGGTCCATTGGCCATATTTTCTTCGGGCTCAGTGTCTAGAACCCACCAGGAAGGAGCAGGAGTTTGAGGAGTCGACCTGAGAGACAGATTGTCTGGAAGAAAGGAGTAGAGGAAGAAGAAAGGGTGGAGAGGAAGAGAAGGAATTTCTTTCAGGTTTTTCCCCTAGATACTTTGCCTTCTCTCCATACCCCTAGTTTTCTAAAATTTCTTTAATCTCTTTAAAAACCCTCTCATATTTTGCAAAAAAACCCCAAAGCCAAAAAACAACAACAAATCAAACAAGTAATTAAATCATTTCTATCCTTTGACCCAGCAATCTCATCACAGAGTAAATAGTCTAGAGAGTTCAAATACAGTAAATTCGGTCACAGGATTACAGCTTTAGAAATAGAAGGGAAATTAGAGGCCACTAGAGGCCTAATCACTCCCTTTTACAGAGGAGGAAACTTAGGCCCCTACAGGTTAAATGATTGCCCAAGGTGAAGGTGATGAATGGTATAATTCTAGATTCTCTGAAAGGTTTGGTGACTTGCCCAGGGTCAGTAGTTAGAATACATGAGGAGGCAGGATTAAACCAATGTCATCCTGACTATGCTTGACAATGCCCATCATACCACTTTGCCTTTATAGCCTTTTTCTTGCTGTTGTTCAGGTGTTTTGGTTGCTTCTGACTCCCTGTGACTCCATTTTGAGGTTTTCTGGGCAAAAATACTAGAGTGGTTTATCTTTTCCTTCTCCCACTCATTTTACAGATGAGGAAACTGAGGCAAACAGGGTTGTTCAGGGTCACACAGCTAGTAAAAGTCTGAGACTTGTTTTGAACTTATGAAGAAGAGTCTTCCTGATTTCAGGCCCAATGCTCTATCCATTGTGCCACCTAGCTACACATACAGCCTGTTTTATTGAAGTGTTTTTCATAATTACAATCACCCAACAAACCAATGAAAGTATTTATTAAGTGCCTGCTGGGTTTTAGGCACTGTGCAAGCCCTGGGAACAAAATGATAGAATGAAATGATTCCTGCCCTCAAGGTGCTTATATTGTATGAGGAAGACAATTTGCATTCATGTGAGTATAAATGAGAGAATTCTAGCAGGAGAAAGGCATCCACAAAACAAAAAATAAAGCCCAAGTATTTCAGAATCCACTTGTAAACTAAGTAGCAAGTAGGTCAAGCCTGCATTTTCTAGGTTTCTTTATATTATTCAGATATATATTAATTTAATTATTGGCAAAACTGTGCAAGTTTCGTTAGATTCCATTGGCACCAGGTAAATACGACGAGTCCTAATCCACAGCTATTTCTAGAGAGAGGGAAGTAATTACTGTATCTGGCCTGAGATACAGACACCAGGGCCACTTCTTAGAGGCAGCCAGGCCTTTCCTTAAGCCTTTCAAATGCACCTTAATTTAGGAAGGTAAAAATAGCCACTTATGTGCACACCGATGGATGGCATGGCTTACTGGGATTTAGAGCCCAGAATCATCCTGTGAAAAGAGTGGTAGAAATTGACATCCATCTTTCCTTGTTTAGTAAGCCTCTGGACTGAAGATGACAACCAACAAATTCTTTCTTTGGACCGAAGAATTTGCTCTGGGGTGGAAATTGATTTGGAGGAATACACACAAAGCTACTTTTTAAATTCATTCTCTCTCCCTTCCTTCCTTCCTTCCTTCCTTCCTTCCTTCCTTCCTTCCTTTCTTCCTTCCTTCCTTCCTTCCTTCCTTCCAGGTTAGGCCCTTTTAATGTGTTGCAAGACATAGTGTTTAAACAGGAATCACGAGAAAACATTTGCCTTTTTTAACGCCAAAAAAAAGGATACAAATGAAGTAAAACACCACTATAGATATTTGTAGGGAAAAAATGGTTTTGCCCATGGGGTGAAACATCATAAATCCAGGACAATTCAGAGACGCAAAGGCTAACTCCCACATCTACCCCCAGTCTCTGCAAAAAGTTTGTATGGAACATCCATCTAGTTAAAACCAAAACAATCTCTCCTTTGAAATGTCATCCAGGTTTTTCCAAAGAAGACCTCTAGATTACATGTTGGTCTTGGAATGTTCTCAGAAGGCCATTTTAATGATTATATGACAGATAAAACTCTTGAGTCCATTTACAAAACAGAAGAAAAGAAAAGGGGGAAGAAGCTATTCAAACTTTATGGCCTCTGATGATAAAGTGGCTTTCCAAGCTAGAGCTGTTGTCACATTAGGAGAGAAGGGTAAAGCAGTAGTCTTTGTGGCTTGTCTTTTCTTCCTCCTTGGAAACCACCCCAACCTCTAAAATTTCCTCAGTCTCTGACACTAAAGACCCCTTGATCTCCCCTACTGCCTCCTATGTCACCAAAGTCTGTATGAGCACTATTGCCATGGCCCCAAAAACCACTGGACTTGGCCTAGTTCGGAGTTAGTTATCATCAATTTACCCATTTCCCACTGCCTCTTTCACAGCTTTGGCCTTTTCTTCTAAGTGGAAGTCCACAAAACCGAACTTTTTAGATGCCCCTATCTCCCCATCTGTGTTTCTTCTGTTGTGTCTTCAGACAGACTTTTGATGAACAGTCTTGTTCCTTGATATTACATTAGTTGTCTCTTGTCCTTTTAATTCCAACTTGATTGATTTGCCTTGTATTTCCACATTGTAACGTGAATTAAAAGCTTCTTTTGCGTAGTCCACATCCCTTTAGGATGGCCTTGGTTGTTTTGGGACAAGCTGATCTACCTTGCCTTCTCAAGTGCTTCCTGCAGGCTTTCTTCAGTAGCAATAGAGGTGAGATTATTTAGCATCGATGTTTTTGAATCTGTGGGCCTGCTGTTATTCCTGCTCTAGGAATGATCCTTTCCATTTCTTAAGTTCTCTGTCCTTGACTCCCCACCCCACTGCCCCATGTAGTCTAGAATGAGTGCGTGGCCATCACTCTCACTTCCACTTCTTTCTTACTCCTCCAAATCCTTGTCCATGTGTGCTCCTGTTTTAAATTCAACACAGACATTTCCTTTGGTTGTCCCATCCTTGGTGCAGACCAGACTAACCTCAATAGCATCTTCAAACACTTATTTGAGTTCCTCCTGAGTTACCTTATATGGCAAATTCTTGATGAAGAGCATCCTTGAATCACAGCCTCTTTGTTTACTTTTGCCTTTTTAAGTTTCAGTTCAGGGCCAATGACTTTGGAGCCACTGAGTTTTTTCCATGTCTTCAGCTGATTCAGATTCCACATAGCTAAACTTCCCGGTGATGCCAATTGGATGTAAGGTCCTCTTTGGCAAAGAAGTCCACAATACCCATTTTGATCTCAGAAACAGGTTAGTTAATGTTCAGGTTACCAGTGAAGAGATTGAAATTTGTAGATACCTCAACTCCCAATTTCTGTCTCTTGACTTTAGGAGTTTTCCATTTGCCCATTTCATTTTTCCTCTTCCATGGGATTTCTTGGATAATCACTTCCTCTTCCTCTTCCTCCTCCTCTTCCTTTTCACCTTGTTCTTCCTCCTCCTCTTCTCATAACTTGACTTTCCCAGCTTTCCCAGGGTCAGCTTTCACAGAAGCAGCCTTCCCTTTGGCAGGTGTGGCTTCCATAGCTTCTTTTTCAGAGTCATGCTCATGTGCTTCATCCTCATTGTTATGATCTTCCTCGTTGTCTTCTTCCTCCTCATCCTTAGAGTCTTGTTTGGTTAAAGCTGCTCCGTTTTGGTGGCTTTGCATGGCTCAAATTCTTTACTCTCATTTTCACTGTAATTCTCTTCACATTCACTGTCTTTTTACTTGTCATCCTTCCCATTTTTTCCCTTTGGACAGGTAGACTACTGCTTCCTTTGGAGTGGCTCCTTTCTCTCCAAACTTTGGCTTGGATAGCCAGGGGCCATGGCTGTCTTCTTACCAAGAGTTATGTCTGCTTTCTTGGCTGGTGGTGTCTTGGTTGTGGTGGCAACGACTTTTTTGGCTGGTGGTGCATTCTTTGCCACAACCTCCTTGCCCTTCCTCTGAGAGACCACAACTTTTCCACTGCTTTCCTCTTCATCTTCTGACTTATCCTCATCCTCACTGTCTTCTGTTTCCTTGAGGGGAGGAGCCATTTTCTTTGAATCCCATTGCTTTTTAGCAGTCTTCCTGAGCTTCATCATGGTGGTAGCATGTGACTAGGGCATGGAGGGTTCAGATCTATTAACAGAGGCCCAGGCAATGTCTATGACCACAGAGTGTGCAGAGGAGTCTATTCACAAGCAGATCTTTGCTGGCAGAGACAGAGAGAAAGGCCTTCAGATAATTTTAAAGTCAACTAGAGACAAAACATTGCTGTACTATTTAAGGCTAGGCTTCCATCCTGAATGGAATAAAAGTGCAGATTTCTCAGGTAACATTCTAAAAAATCTGTATTGTGATAAAGACTTAGTAACCTGGGCTGGGAGCCTGGGACCCTTGCCTTACTTCCCTGGTCATAAGTTGAAGTCTTTGCTAAGCTTAGCTAATGTATAGGAGGGGAAAGCACAGACTCTGCAAATTTAACCACAGGCCTGGATATCCCAGACTTGTTTCTGCTGACCACCTCTGATCTGTACAAATATAAAATGAGAAATCCTGGTGCAGAACTCCGGGCAGGTCACAATGTCCCAAAATCCCCACGATTCACAAAATATTGTCTGCTTTCACATCTATATTGATATTGTTACAGTGTACATCTTCTGCTTTCATATTTAAGTTGATACTGATGTCATATTTTCCCTGTTTTCATGTCTGCTAGACATGTACCTTCTGCTTTTTTATATTACTGACATTTCATCTGCAAGCACCAGCAGATTTTTGAGTTAAGATTGTCTGCCTCAGTTCCTAGTTAATGGGAACAGGACAGAACAAGGGAGGGGGAAAGAGGGTGGTCTTTTGGGTATATAACCAAGCTTTGCATTTCATATTTTGCCTCTCCTACTAGAGTGCCTCTAGTAGTGAGACTGCCCCTCTTGCAAGAAGAAATAATTAAATACATCCTTCCTGTCTCTACTCGGAGATATCTCTGCTTATTTTATTTTGGGCAAGGATCGTGTTGTCTCACACGATCCCAATTATGGAAACCTCTTCTTGGTTAGGAATGGACAACCCACAATGGTGTCTTAATGACCAAACCATACCCACCTGTCAAACATTTTATCATCTTGGTGAAACGATTGTGTCACGTGACTTTGAAAAACACCCAGTCTGGACAAAGTACTAATTACTTCTCTGAATGCCACAAATGTGGTGAGTATTTCCTATGAGAATCTTTTGAATTGGAGGTTTTGTAAGAATTCCCAATATATCAGGGATTCCTCCAGAGAATAATGAGATGAAGCATCTGAAGTGCTGAATTAAGTGTAATGCTGAAAAAAAATAAAACATGGTACGTGGCCTCAGAAGACCTGGGTTCTGTTGTCACTAACTACATGACCTTGAACAAGTCACTTAGCTTCTATAGTTTCCTTACTTGTAAAAATGATGGGATTGAACTAGATGCCCTCCAAGTTTCCTTCCAGCTCTCATTTACTATTCTATAATCCCACAAATTTATCTTCCCACTCCAAATCTTCCCCTTCCCTTAATTTGCTACTTGAGTTGATTTTACTACCATTCTTTCAGTTATCCAACTCAAAGCTTCAATTTTTTCTTCCCTCTCCCTCAGAATCAGTATCCTGGAAGTTAAGTTGTTTTTTCAATCTTCCAGTAGCTGTCTTCCATCTGTTGCCTCCTTTCTACTCACCCAGCCGCTACTCTCGGTCAGGTTTCATCACCTCTCACCTGGGCCAGTTTTCTAGACTCATGTTGCTGCCACGCTCCTCCTCAGCATGTCCTTTCCTGCTCTGGAGAAACATCTGCCCAGGGGGCTCTGTTGATCTTTTTGATGATTGGCTCTCACAGAACATTATTTCTGGAAAGCCCTGGACACTATGGCTCCTCTACGTGTTACTTTCCACTGATCCACTTCAACAACCCCCATGCTTTTTCTGCTCCATTTCCCCCAATCTTATGAGCCTATTCTACACCTGG
This sequence comes from Pseudochirops cupreus, assembly GCA_028627135.1. NCBI lineage: Eukaryota > Metazoa > Chordata > Mammalia > Diprotodontia > Pseudocheiridae > Pseudochirops > Pseudochirops cupreus. The sequence continues at coordinate 408,549,079 of CM053583.1, read as the reverse complement.
AGAGGAGGTGGCATGTGATGAGGTTCAATAAACGAATCACAAACTTGGAAAGAGGCACAACATTCCAGGGAGGGATATTTTGACTACGCAGACATCTTCTCCAGCTCTCTTTCTGCCAAAAGTAAAGCAATTAATAAGTTCATTACTCGCCTCAATGATAATTTCACCCTTTAAAAGGAGAAGAAATGGTAAAGGGAACTGTTAATATGCATCTAAGTTTGTCCGACAAAGAGGAGCAAGTTGCTGCAGTGAAAATGCCAGAACTTAAGGCTGAGTGATGATTCCATAAGAGTTTATGTTGAAGAGGGAAGGAGAGAGGGTGAGTACGGTTTGACTCTATACTTTGACAAATGAAATTGCACAGGACCCTGACAAAGGATAGGTAGGATTCCATGGATTAACATTTTGCAAGACAAACAATCAAACAATGTATGAAGCTCCTATGATGTATCAGGAATTGTACTAGGTAATAGGGTAGGAAGACAAAAGTAAAATTAGTCCTGTCCTCAAAGAACTTACATTTTAACTTGGAGAGGCAACATGTACATATGGTTATGTGTAAAATGCATACAAAATGAAAATAAGTTGTGTTTTTTTGGTGGGGGAAGGAAGTCAGAAGCACCCAAGAGAAGGATTAGGGAAAGTTTCATATAGAGAATGGTCCTTGAGTACAGCCTTGAAGGAAACTAGGGATTCCAGGTGGCAGATATGAGGTATATCCCAGGTATGGACAATTGTCACTACAGTCACAGAGAAGAGAGAGGGAACAGGAAATAATCCAGTATTGGTGAATTATAGAGTGAGTGAAGGTAAACAATACATAAGAAAACCAGAGAGGTTAAAAGGGGCAGATTGTGAAGAGCTTCAAAGCCCTAATCTCCTTAGGCTTCAGTTTTTTCCAACTGTAAAATGAGAGTTGGACAAGCTGGCCTCTGAAACCCCTTCTGGGTCATATCTATGCTTCTATTTACATCTGATAATTTAAATTGGAAATAGGAAGGTCATAGACAGCCCTTGGACTTTACTGGGTTAGGGATGTGAAGTCATGAGTTAGGGAGGTGACCTGTGTTTTAGAAAAATCACCCTGATGGCCAAACAGAGGGTGAATCAGAATGTAGTTGGCCCAGGAAGGATGGTCGACTCTCAAGAATGAAATTCTGAAAACATGAGCAGGGATGATTGCAATGAGAAAGAAGAGGGGAGCTGCCTAAAGACTGTGTGTCTGTACAGGAACGAACACATGGAGTAACTTAGATCTTTGAAAAGACATGCATAGAAAATGGAAACAAGCACAGGGAACTGGAGATCAAAATGATTCTCCTGCAAGGAGGGCCAGGGGCATTCAAGTCCAGAATAAATAGGGCTAGCAAGGAAACATAAAAGCTTTGTAAAGCCACTTTGGGTGGGGTGGGCTGGGCTGAAAGAAGGCAAGGGGAAAGCTTTCTGAAATGCAGGAGACAATGTTAATGAATGTTCCTGGGAGGACTCAACTTCTCTTTGGTTATTTTGTTTAAATTCTGTTTTCCAAGGACAATAATCTTTGGAAAAGGAAAGAGAGGATGAAAATGGATACAAACTCAAGATGAATGAAGAAGCTGTAAGAAAGCATCTAGTTGACCTGAATGAATTCAAGTCACTGGGCTTGCTTGAATTAAATCTCAGGGTCATAAAAGAATTAGCAGTTGTGATTGACGAGCCAATGTCAGCTATGTTTTGAAAGAACTTGGAGAATAGGAGAGGCACCACAGTATTTGAGATGGACAAACATTCTCTCCTTTCAAATAAAAGAATATAAAAAAGGGTGAAGCCTGCAAACTATTGGCCAAGGTGCTTGGCAAAATTCTAGAATGCCTTATCATAAGGATGACTTATAAGCATTTTGAAAGAAAAAAGTGATTCCTGAAAACCAGTACAGCTTCAAGGACAGATCATGCCAGATTATCTTACTTGCCTTATTCATAGAGTAAGTCATGTGGAAAATTGGTGAGGATGAAATAGACCAAATATGTTTCAATTTCAGTGAAGCATTTAACAAAGACGACATGGAGAGACGTGAGCTAGAGTTGTTAGATTCCACACTGGTTTGGTGACCAGACCTATGGGCAATAGTCATTAATGTAAGCTCCTCGAGGGCAGGGACTATGTCACAACATTCTAGATTTGTATACTGTTTGTGTGCAAGGTGCTCACAATGGGTGACGTAAACGAAACGTGAAGTACAGTGCCTACTGCCAAGAGATTGCAGTGTAACTGGGGAGATGAGATACACAGGCCCCCAAACTGTCATACAAGGCAGCATGTTAGACCTGTCATATACAGGATATGTATGGGAATGGAAGACTAAAGAGAGTTTCCTGGAAGAAGTGGTATTGGAGCTCAGTTTTAATAGATCAACGGTCCTCAGCCTGTGGGTTGTGACCCCTTTGGGGTCACCTCCTCTATCCATCTCCAGGAGGGTCCGCCCACATGCAGATACGCCCACATACGAGTGTCGAAGGGTCACAGCATTGGGAAGGTTGAGAACCACTGGTCTAGATGGATATGATTTGAACAGGTAGAGAGGGGCTACAAATTTTTTGAAGGCTGAAGTAGCAACTGATATGGAAAAAAGTGGGAAGACCTAAAAGGATAATTTCCATTTAATAATGACCACAGAAATGTAGCAGGGAGAAAAATGTGGGAAGGTAGAAGAGCTCTGACCAGTTCAGTGACTGAATTGAGAAGACTGACAGCAAAACAGCTCCCTTCACTTGATAGAGGGGTGAGGAAATGAAGGACACACTATAAAACCTGGCCAATGTGTTGGTATGTTTTGTTTAGCTTATTGCTTAATTTAATTTGTAGTATTTAATTACTATTCTAAGGGAGAGTTCTAAGGGAGGGAGGCATTGGTGTGCGTATGGTGTGTATATATGTATATGTGTATGTATATATGTATATATGTATATATACATAAATACACACTCACTTGAATATTCAATATACATATTCTATATACAGTGCATATATAGTGAACACACACACACACACACACGCACACACACACACACACACACACACACACACACACGAATAGGACTTATTTTAAGGCAGAAGCAGCAATGGAATGGAATGCCCAAGTCATCTCATTAGATAGAAAGACAGGTAACTAACATTCTAGAGTGTGCAGGGGCTGGTGAGAGACTAGAAATGTCAGGAGGATGTGTATTCCACGGCAAAATGATGAGATGTCCGTCCATTAGACTTACTGAGCAATCTAAGGGAAGGGCATGTATCTTCATGAATCAGTCAGACAATCAGCAAGTATTTGTTAAATGCCAATTTCATGCCTGCTTTTCTAGGCTCTGGAATACTAAAACAAAGATGAAATAGACCCTGACCTCAATGGGCTTACATTCTATCATGGGGCCAGTTCATTTATATGTAAGAAGACACATAATAAATGACACATCGGTTTGGGGCTCACTGTAGACACCCTGGTCATGCCCCTAATGAAACAAACATTCTAAAGTATTTGGAGCTCTTCAAGCCCAGGGTTTCTAAGAAGTTACAACGTGTTCTCATTGCTGAATTTCTTTGTGGCATTAGTTTTTCTACTGAATTATCCCTACCTTATGGATGAGAATTTGTTAATTGTAGTCAGTGGATTTTACTTTAGTTTCCCATGGTTTTCTCTGACATAGTGCTGATGGCTTCAAGTTGGCAGAGACCTTAGACATCAAGCTCATCATTTTCTCAGTGAAATATCTGAAGCCCTAGGAGAAGAAGTAACTGACTTGGAGACATATAGCTGATTGGTGGCAGAGTGAGAGACCCTAAAACCCTCCCATTGGTGGGGATAAAGATGGAAATGGTGTGTCTGGGCAAAGGATTTCCAAAGCCTTCTTCCTGCTTGTCTTCAGTCTCTCCCTCCATCCCTTTTGTGCTGGCTGGTTTTCTCATTATCTAAACAATACACAACCTCTCCAGGCTGATGACGTTCAATTACTTTGATTTGTGAAGGCTATGTCATGAAAGGAGGGGAATGTAATTTATCCACAAGGGGGAGCTCCAAACCCAATGTATTATTTAATTTGCTAGAGGGGGGATTTATATCATGGGACCATAGCATTATAGAATTAGAGAGATAGAAAAAAATGTATAGGAAGGAGGTATGGTATAATGGAAAGAACGTTCCAACTGGAGTCATGAATTGTGAATGTGAGAATAATTATCTGTGTTACCATGTAACCTTGGTTTCTTTACATGTTGCTCCATTTCTATCGCGTCATTTTAGAAAGGATTTGGATAAATTGGAGATCATCCTAAAAAGGAGGGGACAGATGATTAAGGATCTTGGATTCAGAGGCTACGAGGGTTGGTGGAAGAAATCAGGGATTTTTAGCCAAAAGAATGTAAGACTCAGGGGAGACACAAATACTGTTCCTATGTATCTGAAAGGCTGCTGTGTAGAAGAGAGATTAGACATATTCTCCTTAGTCCTACAGGATTGAACTAAGAACAAGGGATAAGAGTTTTGAAGAGGCCAATTTAGGTTTGACTTCTGGAAAGACTTTGATGTCACAAAAAACTTTGTCATAATTAGTGCTACCCAGATGTGGAATGAGTTGCCTCAGGAGACAGAGGGCTCCCCCTCCTTGGAAGTCTTCAAGCAATGCCTAGATGGCAATTTATCAGACAGTCAATAAGTAAACAAGCATTTATCATGCACCTGAAGCTCTGGAGATACAGATAAAGGCAAAATATTCCCTGTTTTCAAGGAACATACTCTCTAATTTTAAACTAAAGGGTAGATGCTTTTTCAGGCATGAATTGGATTGGATTGTTGCTGAGATCCTCTGCAACACTTATATTTTGCTCTCATTTGTACTGATAACTTTGTCTTTATGTAACCTTCATTTTAACATCACAGACCCAGCCAGCCAGCCCCTGTAACAAAGAATAAGGGAGGAAAACAAGCAATTCAGCGAAATGAAATCTATCTATTGGATCTCATAATGTAGGCAATATTCCATGCCCGTGGTCCCCCACCTCTGCAAAGATGGAAGAATATGTTTTGTTTTTACCTATTGGAGAGATACTACCCCAAATATTTTGATTCTGATTCTGCGATCTGTAAATAGGGGTTGTTCTACCTATCTGATAAAGTAGATGGGAACAAAGTGCTTTATAAATGGAAAAGTGCTATTGGAGAGTGGGTTGTTTGCTATTACTTTCTTGTCTTGTACTTCTTTGACATATGTGTTGCCTCAACGACTTCCTTGACAAATGGCCACCAAATTTCTGCTCATATGCCTCCAGTGAAGGAGAAATCATTATATTACTAGATCATTATGTCTTATCCAATGCAGACTCAATCATCTTTTTCATTAGGACAGGAATTTTTTACCCCACTTGCCCCTCATAGGTGAGAACAAATGAGCTCACTTTTGTTCTTAGGACTTTTTGTTTCCTTGAAAAGGATTCTTGGTATGAGATGCTGAGGAGCCACTGCTTTGGGATTAGCAGATAGGGTTTATGGGGATGGTCACTAGCTCTTGGGTTAAAAGATAGCTAAATCTCAAGCATTAAAATAATGCTGTAGTTGAGAATTCTTTCACTTATTGAAGGAAGTCAGGTTGGGTGTCAGTACAGGAGAGAATTTCATCATGGATGTAGTCACACTAAGTGTGTGTGGGGGTCATCTCATACTTCAGAAATTGGGTTCATAGATTTAGAGCTAGAATGCATCTTGGAAACCATTGAATCTACCCCCCTATTATTTTACATATGAAGAAACTAAGGCACAGAGATTATGTGACCTGCCTGGAGTTGTTCAGCAAGTGTCTATGGAAAGATTTGAATTCAAACCTTCATGACATCAAATCCAACTTTCCACCCCTTTAAATGCTCAGGGTTTGGGGGAAAAGATGAGGGACTGGGAGAAGCATTCTGCGGCAAGCAGCTTCTTGGGGGAGCAGGTATGGGCACAGGGTGGTGTCATAAGGTACAAGCCAGTAGACAGTCTTGAAGTTCAAGGCTAAACAGCCTCTGGAGAGTCAGAGGAAAATGTTTCTTCCATGTTACTCCCCTGGGACAAAGCTCTGATCACTCCCATCCTTGTTATGCCTCTGTGCTAAAATCAGACAAATTATACTGCAGACATTGGTTAATGCAGGTGCTGTTTTCTTCTTTCTTTGCCTCATTTCAATCAATTTATATTAACTGAATAAATAAACATGCCCAGCAAACACCATTTCCTTCCCTGAGGACATCAAGTTGCTTTTTGAATTTTGTAGTTTTCTGGTATAACTGCTTGTTGCCATCACCTGCAGATATCTGGCATTGGCCATTCACTACTTTGATTGCCTCTGTCAGCACCACTTGGCCTGACACTGGTCCTTGTGGTTATGCATTAGATTCTGTATGCTGGAGTCACGACTCCTGCAACAAGAAAAGACACCATTTGAAAAATTGGTCCCATGTGTTTGGAATGGTGACAGGGAGAACTGAGTGTCACACTGAGTGCGTGCTATTTATCAACATAACCTTGGAAAAAACAATTGCAAACGCTCCAGGAAGGCACCAGAGATGCCATCAGAAATAGTATTGTCAAGAATAAAACAGCATCACTTGTAAATGAAAACTCTTGTCCATTCTATTGCTGAAAATAAAGCTGTAACTAGGGCAAGGCAAGTAGACTTGTGCTCCCAGGAACCACATTAAGAAGACACCAGATTTAGAGGGTTATTAATGAATTTGAAGTCCTTCACAAGTGTTAAAAACCCAACACCTTATATATAGTTAGTGTTAGCAAGAATAATTAGTTAAAGCAGCAAGCTAGCATTGGGAGGGTTGGAATAATCTTGCTCCCTGCATGCTGCTCAATTGATAATGGACTTCATGCCATTTGTACAATGCCCAGTGGTGTATACTCCAGGGCAAACATTTATGGTTATGGCTATGGCTGAAAGATCATGGAGGCAGTGCATTTAGATGTCTCCAATTCTGATTCTAAGTCTGGCATTTTGCATTTTTGAATTCTCTGCCCCTGAGATGGCTTGAGACTAGAGAAGTCTCACCAGTGATGTCCCCAAATCATTAAACAGCAGTACTTTAGAGAGGCATGACATCATCAGTATTATCCCCACGCACATTCAATACTTCTTCCTTCCTACCACATACTATTGAACCTCCCATTCCTGTACTGAGCGGCCAAAAACATTTCTCTGCAAGCATCGTTGCTCCAAAAGCAGATTCCTGAGAGGACAGAACTTCAAGAAGAGGTGGAAGTCCATTGTTAGGTTCCTGCTAGCCCCTTACTGAATGGTGTCTAAACCCCAGGATGAGAACCAAGTCAACAAGCATTTATTAAGCACCTATTAAATGCCACATACCCAGCACTGTGCAAGCACAAGGGTTCAAAGAAGGACCAAAACCACTCCTGGCTTTCAAGAAGACAATAGATTAATAAAAGTGAATGCTGTGGCCACAGGGCCAACAAAGACAGAGGACGTTTTCTCCAGTCCTCACAATCTTTCCAAAATAGGAATTATGTTCAAGAGATAAAGCAATTTCAGAAGCATTAAAAAAACTTGAATCCAAATGTAACAACATGATCAGTTAACATTAGAGAAGGCCAATACTTACTCCTTAACACACTTTCTCAGCATTTCCTCCACCGCTGATCACCTAGCACTGGCTGCATAATCCAATGAAGAGACTTGTAACAAAATCCAACCCTGAACCCCATAAGCTTCTAGAAGGAGGTATGGGAATGCAGGAAGCTTGTTCAGCTTGGGATAGCAGCATGGCAGTTTGCTATACTGAAACAGTGCTCAACTGGAGAAATGAGGAACAATGAGAACTGGGGCAGGATGCCTGTGTGTGAATGGGGTTCCACCAAGCCTGAATGAAAGGGGACTAACATCTATCACAAGCCAATTCTTTCCCCCCAGAAATCATTTGGGGCAGAGACTGGGGTCAGTGAAAACTGAATTCCCCAGCATGGGAAGAGTCTGAGAAAACTTTGAAGTTCAACCCCCAGGGAACTCACCATCAAAGGGGAAGAAGCCAGAAGGTAAACAATGTAAAGGGAGAAATACAAAGGGGGAAAAGACAGATTACTAAAGATTTCAGGAAGAAGAAAACTCAGTTAATGAACTTGAGGATAAATGGATGAACCAACAAGGACGATATTAATAACGGAAAGAAACATGGCTTCCAGATTACCTAAATGAGTTCAAAAATGTGTGAATAGATATTGTCAGATGAAGGAAAATGAATCAGTATCCAATAAGGCATAGGACTCTGTGGATTATTAAAATAGCATGAAACCATAGCAGGATGCTCCTGAATGGTTAGAGCAGTGGTTCTCAACCTGTGGGTTATGTTCAATTTGTAACAATGAAAATACATCCTGCCTATCAGATATTTACATTATGATTCATAACAGCAGCAAAATTACAGTTATGAAGTGACAACAAAAGTAATTTTATGATTGGGGGTCACCACAACATGAGGAACTGTATTAGAGGGTCACAGCATTAGGAAGGTTGAGAACCACTGGGTTAGAGAGAAAGGGAAAAGGCTAGTGAAGGCTGAATTAATGGTCTGTACAGAAGAAATAATTAGCAGAATAGAAAACCTTGAATCCACAGTGCCAAAACTTACCAAAGAAACAAAAGGAACTATAATTGATTGAGAAAACAAATACCTAGAAGTGAAGGACGATCTGGAAGAAAAGAAGAAAAAAACTGCCTAGAATTTCTCTTTTTTTTCAGAATTTCTAAAGACAGAAAACCAAGTGCCAATCAAAAGAATCCATTTATTATCTTGAGAAAACAAAAATTAAAAAAGAAAAGTAGGTTGAACATTTCAAGTGGTTAAATTTAATAATTCTAATGATGAGCAAAAAATTATGTGAGCATCTGGGAGAAAGACCTTAAAATATAAAGGGAAAGAAATTTAGGTAATACAAGATTGTTCTGCACCAGAAACCACAGGGGGGAATGGGATATGTTCCAAAAGAAAAAAGGGGCTCAGGGCAACCCAAGCTGACACAATTTGAAAACCATTAATTATGACATTTAATGACAGAACCATTTGGAGCATTACTACAAAGGAAACGAGAGTGGATTATTTGCTTTGCAAACACTCAAGACAATAGAAATAAAAGAAATTAAACAAATACAGAAAATAAAAAAAGGTATAGATAGTAAAGTAAATTGCTGGAATTTCAGGGGAAAAAAAACCCTATAAAGGGGTTAAAACCAACAATGAAACAAAATGGCAACAGACTGCCCAAGAGTTTTGTTTCTAAATGTATAATAGGAGAAAAGGGTAAATTTGGAAAATAAAAGGAAAAAGTGATGTTTGAGAAACAGGTCTGAAATAACATGAACCAAATGTCAAAATATACCATCTTTGGGGGATTCAGTGTTTTTTTGTGGGACTCAACTGCAGAATTAGACAGCACATATAATGGGAAAGAGCAAGAAGGATATAGAAGAGAACGTGTGATTGGCCGTAATCAAGTCAATGGTAGATAAAGGGAAAGAATTCTTATATTATCTAAGGAAGAAGAGGACATATAGAAGTACAAATGTACGGAGAAGGGAGGGGTTGAAATAGATGGAAAGGAAGAGAGAAATATAGATTCAATGGCAAGAAAGGGTACCAGTAAAACATGCCCAAGTAGGCAGTGGGGGAGAGATACTTTATAATGGGAGGAGTGAACATTATGATAGGCACAAAATGTTCTTTAGAAAGGTCATTACTTCTGAGTGTAGTGCTCTATGGTCAGCATCCTTCAGAAAGGAAGGAAGGAAGGAAGAAAAAGAAAGAAAGAAAGAAAGAAAGAAAGAAAGAAAGAAAGAAAGGGAGGGAGGGAGGGAGAAAGGAAGGAAGGAAGGAAGAAAAAATAATATACTTCAGTCTGCATTCAGTGTCAGTTCATGCTCTTGAGACATAACTCATTGTGAGTTCTTTGGGATTGTCTTGAATCATTGTATTGCTGAGAATAACTAAGTCATTCACAGTTTATCATCATACAATATTGCTGTTATGTATACAATGTTCTCCTGGTTCTTGCTGCTTCACTTTGCATCAGTCTATGTAAATCTTTCCAGATTTTTCTGAAACCATCCTGCTTATAGTTTCTTAAAGCAGAATAGAACTCCATCATGACCATACATCACAACTTACTGAGCCATTCCCCAATTGATGTACATCTCCTCAACTTCCAATTCTTTGTCTTCACAAAAAAACAAAAAGCTATAAATATTTTTGTACATTAAGGTCCCTTTTCTTGTTATTATCTTTTTTTTATCCCATTGAGACATAGACTTAGTTGTGATATTGATGAGTCAAAGGATATGCACAGTTTTACAGCCCTTTGGGTATAGTTCCAAATTGCTCTCCAGAATACATGTGCCAGTTCACAACTTTACCAACAGTGCATTAGTGTGCAAATTTTTCCGCATTCCCTACATTTGTAATTTTTCCTTTTTTTCCATTTTAGCCAATCTGATAGGTGTAACGTGGTACTTCAGAGTTGCTTTAATTTGAATTTCTCTAAACAATAGTGATTTAGAGCATCTTTTTAAAATATGAGAATAGATCTTCTAAAAACTGCCATATTATATCCTTTGATCATTTATCAATTAGGAAATGAGTCACAGTCTTATAAATACTTACACTATAAAGGAACTTTGAAGGAAAATGCTATCCACCTCCAGAGAAAGAACTGATAAATAGAAGGATAAATAGTGTGGTTTTACACTTACCTATAAATCTGTGTCAGATAGAAGCCTTCTCTAGTGCAGGATGGGGAAGGAGGGAGGGAAGGAGAAAGTTCAGAATTAAAATGTAAGAAAGTAAATTAATTTCAGATATTCATCCATATTATTTAGATTGTCAAAATAATTGCCATATCATTGGGCAAAATAACTCCTAACAATTGTGTTAATTTCTTTGTTGCTGGTGAATTCACCCCTTTCATTTTTGATACTAGTAATTTGCTTTTCTTCTTGCATGCCCAATTCATTGATCTTCTTTTTTTCTCTATTTTATTGATGTAGGCAATTCAAGATATAAATTTTCCCCCAAGTATTGCTTTGACTGCATCCCATAAATTTTAGTATGTTGTCACATTGTTGTCATTTTCTTTAATGAAGTTATTGATTGTTTCTAGGATTTGTTCTTTGACCAATTGTTTTTTAGGATTAGATTATTTAATTTCCAATTAGTCTTTAATCTCCCTATCCATTGTCTATTATTAAATGTAATTTTATTGCATTATGATCTAAAAAGAATGTTCTTACTATTTCTGCTTTTCTGCATTTGGTTGTGAGGTATTTATGTCCTAATACATAGTCAATTTTTGTGTAAGGTCCATGTACTGCTGAGAAAAAAAGGCATAGTCCTGTCTATTCCCATTCAATTTTCTCTAGCATTATAGCATATCTAACTTTTCAAGAATTCCATTCACCTCCTTATTTCTTGTTTATTTTTTGGTTAGATTTTATCTGGTTCTGAGAGGGGAACATTGAGGTCCCCCACTTGTATAGTTTTATTATCTATTTCTGCCATACAATTCATTTAACTTCTTAAAAAATTTATATGCTGTACTATTTGGTGCATATATATTATTGTATTGACATGTATTTATTGTCTGGTGCCTTTCAGCAAAACATTGTTTCCTTCTTTATCTCTTTTAATCAGATTTATTTTTGCTTTTGCTTCATCTGAAATCATGATTGCTATTCCCACTTTCTTTGCTTCATTTGAAGCATAATATATTTTGCTCCAGCCTTTTTCCTTTACTTTATATGTATCTCTCTGCTTCAAATGTTTTTCTTGTAAACAACATATTGTAGGACTCTGGTTTTTAATCCATTCTGCTATCCACATCCATTTTATGGGTGAGTTTATCCCATTCACATTCATAGTTATACTAACTGTGCATTTCCATCCATTATATTTTTTGCTTGTTTATCCCCCTTTCTTAACCCCGCCCTTTCATTCCTCACACATGTTTTACTTCTGATCACTGTCTTCCCCAATATACCCTCCCTTTTATCAGTCCCTCCTTCCCCTTCTATTATGCCCATCCCTTTTTATGTCCTTATAACATAAGATAGATTTCTATATCCAACTAAACGTGTATGTTATTGCCTCTTTGAATCAATTTTGGTAACAGTAAAGTTTAATCTTTGCCTGCCACCCTCCCCCCCATATGCCTCTTTTATATGGGATAATTTACTACCATGCAATCTCTCCCTCTTCTTTCAGTGCAATTTTCTTTCTCACCCCTTTATTTTGTTTACATTTTTTTCTTCAGTGAGATTTTGTATTTCTCTTTTCATTTGGCCTATTCTATTTTTAGGGAGTTATTTTCCTCCATGAACATTTGTGTATCTTTTCCAATGCTATTGACTCTTTTTTAAAAATTGTTTTCTTGTATTACTCTTATTTCCTGTCCCAATTTTTCTTCTATTTTAATTTGCTTTTTAAGTTTTTCCAGGAAATCTTTTTGGGCCTGATACCAAATTACATTTTTCTTTCAGTCTTCACACGTAGCCATTTTAGCACTATTGTCCTCTTCTAGGTTTATGCTTTGATCCTCCTTGTCACCATAGTAATTTTCTATCACTAAGTTCTTTTTTGTTCTTTTGCCCATTTTTCTGCCTTTTTTGTGGCTTTGTGATTTTATGTGAGAGTTGGGCTGTGGTCCTGTACTGCCCCAAGGTTTTGGTGCTGGGGCTCTGGGTCTCACTGCTTGCCTTCTCTGGAGGATAGGATTCCTTTCTGTCTTGTTGTAGGTGGCGCGGCCTCCCTCTTGTCCTCTCCTGGGAGTGAGACTTAGTTACTGGCCTACTGCAGGGGTGGGGACCTGCTGCTTGGTTGCTATGGAAACAGAGCCTCTCTGCTAGCAAGCCCATATATCTGAGGAGTGTGGCCCCACTTCTGAGTTGCTATAGCAACAAGGTCTCTCTACTGGTCAGCCTCAGGGGTAGGTCAGCAATGGGGTAAAGGCTTTGCTGGTTGCTTGTGCTGTGTGTAGGGTTGCTGGAGTGGGGCTTTGCTGAGCTGCACAGACTGTTCGCTTGCCTATAGGGCTGCTGGTTTGTGGTAGGATGAGGTCTCAGGGGTGGATTGCCCCAGGCTTGGAGCCTTGCTGCAGCCCCTCTGCTTTGAGTCTGGCTGCTGCTGCTGCTGCTCTTTGACCTTGCGAGACAGATCTTTCCTGTCAAGTTAGCAAGTTGGTTCAGTGCTTCTAGATAAAATCTGAGGTGGTTGTCTAGTTGGAAGGGAATTTGGGAGGGCTTCAGAGGGTTCCTTTCTCACTTCATCATCTTGGCACCAGAAGCCAGCTTTCCAGTTAATCCATTAATTCTCTCTTTCCATTTTGTTAACATATGTTTATACACACATATCTATGCATACAAACATAAACCTGTTTATACATTTAAACATACATATGTTTATATGATTTCCCTCCTGAGGAATGCTTTTGCTTTATCCCAGAAATTTTTGAAATTTTTTCATCTTATCATTTTCTTTCACATGATTATTGTTTCTATGAAATTTTTACTTGGGATCTCCTATTTATTGTCTCTGAACAGATGACTATTTTCATTGCCTTATGGTCTATTAAGTATATATTTACTATGTCTGCTTTTCAAAATGTTTTTGCAATATCTCTGTAACTAATATATGGTCAATTTTTATAAAAATTTCAGATGGTGCTAAGAGATATGTATATTTTTATTGTCCCATTTAGAAGACTCCATAAGTTTTTCAACTTTAATTTTTCAGCAATTTGTTCAGTTCCATATTTTTCTTTTGCTTTATCTTTTATATTTACCCCAAACTGAGAGAGATTGAAGCCTCCTGACACTTTTGTATTATTATGTCTTCTTATAACCCAGTTTATATTTCACTGATGAATTTGGATGTGAGAGTATTTGAAGCACGCAATTTTTTCATCAACATTGGTTTGTTATCTATGATTTCTTTCACCTTAATGTAATTTCCTTGCTTATCTCTTTATTTTTTGGATCTTTGTTTCTCTTTGTCTTATTTTGTATTTGCTTTTTTCATCTCTTTTCAGTCCCCTCACTTTATTTAATGTATGTCTTTATTTTGAAGATGTTTGTTATAAGCAATATATTGTAGAATTGTATTTTCTTATCCTATCTGTCACTTTTTTTCCTTTGTTAAATTTGTTCACATTTAAAGTGATGAGAGTTATGTTTATATCTTTTCTATTTGTCTCCAATACTGTTTTTATCTGTTTTTCTGCAGATATGATACATATTCCTTCAGTTACTTTAGTTAATTATTTTCTAATGTAGCTCTCTTCCCATGTTTCTCTCCCCCTCACACCTGATTTCCTCCACCTATTAGTGATCCCTTTCATTTTGGGATTTTGCCCTTTCTTTTCTGTTTTTAAGTAGTTATTTAATTCTTCTCCTCTTTTTCTCCTTTCAATTGAGTAGATTCCCTTTTCTCCTTTCTTTTTCAACTAGTCCTGTTCATTAGTTTTTAAAATTTCATTTTTGAGTCCCTTCCCAAAAAGAATTTCTCTCATTCTCTTCATTATCCATATTTTCTTTCTGAATACTTTAGACCTTTATTCTCTTGTTCCTGGCTCCTATAATTATGTAGTTTTTCTCCATTTTCTCTGTTCCTCATATCATAATCATAACTTCCAAGGTATCCATTTTGGACTCTCTCCTCTTAGAAGTTTTTGCCACTATGTTATAAATCTGGCCCTGAGGATTCCCACTTTCAGTTATGCCTCACAGAACAAAGCCCAGTCCTTTAGGTCATAGGCACTGTCCCAGTTAGGACAGTAAGTCCTTGATTATGCAGTCCTCCCTGATATCTCCCCTTCTCCTGGTTACCTTTTTTCCCCCCATTTGCCTGTATCGGCAAGCACCCTAGCATACCTAGGGCGGCTACTAGCACAGGTTCTTAGATCTGCTTTTCTAAAGGAAAGCAACTCAAAATGGGTTAACAATCTTACTTTAATCAATCAAATACCATTTACCTAGTTCAGGGGGAA